>QGSO01000234.1:1413844-1481421 GCA_011037825.1 Carya cathayensis | reverse complement strand
TGATCGGTGCAAAACTGCAAGTGCACAGTATCGTAGTTTTATAATAAAAGTGGTAAGAAGAGTATCGTCCTCAGGGATTGGTATCTTACTTATGCCAAATACCAAAATTATACTAATCTCAATTTTATCTAGAGGAATCACTAAGATTTTTGTAGTTGCAAATTAAACTAAAATTAACTCAAAGATAAATATGCAAATGAAATAAAACTGACGTTTGAAGATCAGATTAATGGGAAAGAAAACTTCTAGGAAACCGATTTCACCTAATTCGTCACTATGCTTTTCTCATCCAGCTAATTTAATTTAATTCTTTTCGTCTATTAGCAAATCTCTAATTCATCCAAAAGCCTCTTTCGATAGTCAATTGGAAATTATTCTTGTTTATCAATTCACACAAGAATATGCAATTTAAATAAACAAGAAAGCAATAAGATCAATGATTTAATTACTACATAGGTTCATACAAGTCTTTCGATCTCTATACTTACCTATGCTGAAATATTCAAGATCTACCCTATGATTTCCTCTTTCGATAGAAAATCACAAGATTAAAAATCATCTAATCAATGGCCAGTTAATTAGAAGTAAGAAACTCAGAATAAATCAGATAAACAAAGAGAGAATCGCCTTAAATTAGCATAGACAATCAAGCATAGTTCGGAATTAGATTACATCGTTTTCCTAGAATAAAGAAAGTTTAGCTCATACTAGAAATATAATTCAACATAAACGAATTCACCATAATTGTTCTGAGAATAATGGAAGAAAATAAACGCTGAAAAATACTCCTTGCAGCCGCAACTCGTCGTCAAAAACTAAAGGATCTGATTCAAGGCTTTTCTCCCATCTGTGCTCATGTATGATTCCGACGTACGTGCAATATGTGGAATCCCCTCTCCAAAACGATTGATTTGAATCCTTCTAGATGTGTTTTTCTCTCCCAAAAGGTGTTCTCCAGTTAAAAGTTACGGCCATAAAGTGAAAAATCACTTTTATATGGTGTGACGGTGGAAAACCCTAGATCTGTCAAAATACGATGTTCGCTCGAGCGGGGTGTCGAGCGAACATCGAGCGGTCGACTCTGCCTAACTTTGCTCGAGCGACTTGTCGAGCGCACCTCGAGCGTTCAACTTTGCCTGATTTCGCTCGAGCGGCCAATGTCTCCGCTGGAGCGATCTTTGTATTTCCGCAACCCGCTCGAGCTCACTGTCGGGCAGCAGTCGAGCGTTTGAATCTACCTGAGTTCGCTCGAGCGGCCAAAAGCCTCCGCTCGAGCGTAGTTGTAAATCTGCAACATGAAATTTTGCAAGTCATTAATTACGTATTAGGTACTTCTCATGTTTATTCTTAATCTATAAATTTGCCTTAAAGTATAGAAAAATATGAGCATGGCCAAGAACAATTGATTATTTAAAAAAAAAAGACGTGGATAATTTGGAGAGTAATATACGTTTAGAGAGCTCAGTAACAATGGAACGTTATGCTTCTATCACTGATGAGTATCCTTATAAAATTTCAAGAATCCAACTTGAAGAGATGGATGCTACCTCTTTGGAATGTGATCTAGGATTACGTCCACAAATATGAGAATTTCCTACTAACCTACAAGATGAGATCCAACATGCCTATTTTAAAGCTGGTCCATATCAACCTAAACTTTCAGAATATTCATTTTCAGGAATAGGCAATCAACATCGCCGATTTAAATTTTCTTGGTTTCAAATATATTCAAATTTGCTGGAGTACTCACCATCGAAGAATACTATATTTTGTCTTCCACGCTATGTTTTTACTAAGAAATTAGCGAGCCGTTCAAGATCAGATGCATTTACCAATAAAGCTTTTGACAATTGGAAAAAAGTAAATGATAGAATGAATTGTCCTTTAATAGGACATGCATCTGGGGAGATATCCAAATTCACCACGTAAAAATGCTATGAAATATTGTGAGGATCTAATGAATCAGTCAAGATATATTGAAAAACAAGTATCACAAGAGATGGAGAATAATCAATTGCGTTTAAAACTTCGATAGATAGTGTTTCGATGGCTTATGTTCCAAGCTTGTTTCTTTAGAGGTCATGATGAAAGCTCTGACTCAAAAAATCAAGGTAAACTCATTGAACTGATAAAACTTTTGGCAAATTATAATGATCAAGTTGATCGAGTTGTCATAGAAAATGCTCTACAGAATGCCAAATATACATCACCCAAAATTCAAAAAGACATTTTGCATAAATTTGAAAATAAAATGTGAAATGTGATTCATGAAGAAATCAAGGATACCAAATTTTGTATTCTCATTGACGAAACTCGGGATAAGTTCAAGAGAGAACAAATGGCTATCATTTTGAGGTTTGTTGATAAAGATGGTTTTATTTGAGAACCATTTTTTCATATTGTGCATGTCAAAAATACTATGACACTAACTCTAAAATATGAGATATGTATTCTTCTTTCTCGTTATGACCTTCAAATTGAGAATATTTGAGGTCAGAGATATGATGGAGGAAGTAATATGCTTGGTGAATGGAATTGATTAAAAGCTTTATTTCTTAAAGATTGTCCCTATGCATATTATGTGCATTGTTGGGTTCATAAACTTCAATTAGCTTTAGTTGTAGCCTCTAGCTAGAGAAGCCAAACATGTTCATTAGTTCTTTTTCCATTGGAAATCCATTATCAATCTTGTTGTTGGTTTTTCTAAACGTAATGATAAATTACAATCTGCTCAAGCTGCTGAAATTGAAAGTTTGATCACTTCCAATGATATTGAGATTGGAAAAGGGGCAAATCAAATTGATATGCTACAACGAGTTAGAGATACTAGATAGGGATATCATTTTCAATTTGTTTGTAGCTTGATGATGATGTTCAGTGCTACTTGCTAAGCTATCAATATTATCTCAAGTGATGGATCAAATTATTTTCAATGTGGTGATATTGAAGCAGCTTACATGGTCTTAACATCTTTTGAATTTGTTCTGATATTTCATATGATGAAAAAAATTATGAGAATCACTAATGCACTTTGCCAATATTTGTAGCAAAATTCTCAAGACATTGTGAATGCCATATCCTAGTTTCAACCACAAAAGTACTCATTCAAGAGTTGAGAGATGATGGGTGGGAGTATTTGCTTACTGATGTTAAATAATTTTGGAAAAAATACCAAATTGATATTCCTGATATGAATGGTCAATATACTATAGTTAGAGGCAAATCTTGTCGTCAAGTTGACAAGTCATTGACAACAATAGAGCATCATTTTAGGATTAATATATTTACTGATACAATAGACTTCCAATTGCAAGAATTGAATAATAGATTTAACGACCATACAATGAAACTTCTCATTCTTAGTGCTGCTTTAAACCCTAAAAGTGCATACAAATCATTTAAAATTGATGATATATGCAAATTGGTTGAGAAGTTTTATTTACAAGATTTTACTAAGCAAGAAAATTTCATTTTGAGAATTCAATTGCAGCATTATGAGCTTGATGTGCTGATGCATCCAGATTTTCAAGATATGTCTACATTATCTAAGCTATGAAGAGGAGTAGCAATTTCAGAAAAGTCAAAGATTTATTATTTTATTGACAAGTTAATTTGTCTAGTATTAACTTTTCCTATTTCTACTGCTACTACTGAGTGATCATTTTCTGCCAAGAGACTTATAAAAATTAGATTACGTACTCAAATGAAAGATGAGATTCTAGCATATCATTTACTAGTTTATATTGAGAAAGAAACTGCCAAGAATTTCACAGAAATGATAATAGATGAATTTTATTTTATGAAAGATCGTTGTTAAGCTTAATTGGAAGGGAAAATTCTAAGTTGATATTTCGGTTTCTTTTCTTTTTGTAATGGTCTCTAGCAAACTATGAAAATCCTAAGGAAAATTGTTTTATAAGATAATTTATAAACATGTATTTTTTGTATACAATTTTTTAACGTATGATTATTGTTTTTTTAATATAGGCATGTTCAAAAAACACATATTACTTATACTCACATATACCACACACTTTGTCAG
Organism: Carya cathayensis; assembly: GCA_011037825.1. Classification (NCBI taxonomy): domain Eukaryota; kingdom Viridiplantae; phylum Streptophyta; class Magnoliopsida; order Fagales; family Juglandaceae; genus Carya; species Carya cathayensis. The sequence goes on along the minus strand of QGSO01000234.1, from coordinate 1,477,379 downwards.
TCACCCCCTAAACACAAAATCATAATTCCACCCTTGCCAGCATCTGATAGCTTTTGAAATTGAGGATGACTAATAGTAGAACGTTATCCTACATTTTCTACCAATTAGACTCTTATTAGTGGGGGACACAAAGCAGAAGTAATATATTTTTTTTCCCTTCCTATTTAAACATAAAAGTAATATTCTCATGATCACTCCCCCTTTTGAACTTCACCAAGTCAAGTAACTCTTGAATGTTGGCAATGCCTTATGACACTTTCATTTATATAACATGTAGGGCTATGCACATATTATCACACATCTAGGGATACCAATTGTGTTTTTTGACCATTTCTATGATTGGGGCGATTCCATCCATGACCAAATTGTGAAACTGGCACTTTTTTTTTTCCACTTATCGAGCTATCCTTGTTGAGAAAAATTCCTCCATATTGAGCATTTCAAATATGTATCGAGATGGACATTCGAAAGCCTTAAGACATTCACAGTCGATAATCTATTTCGCATTCAAAATCGAAAAACTATAATACCCAAAAGTTCAACAAACAAAATCTACCCAAACCTAGCAATCCCAACTGTTCAGATCATATATACCTTTGGGTCAGAGAGAGAGATTGAGACAACGAGAGTTAGATCCTATGATTGGCTGTGAGATTGAGATAGATGGTGTGACTATGTGTGTTGGGATACTGGGAGTCTTGGAGTCAAAGAGGTAAGAGGTCAGATTGTGTATTGGTGTGTGCGACAATGCGAAGGAAATGAGTTTTGGCCATTGAGTCTTTTTTTATTTATTTGGTTAACAGGTATTAACCGACCCTTCCATAATAATACAAAAGCAAAACGGAAGTATTCCGTTTATGTTCCTTTTCACTTCTGGTCAAGTATATTGGGTTGAAATATTCGAAAGATTTGAGTCGGTTCTGGTTAACTGGCTAAATGTACAGCCCTAGCTGAACCGAATGGAACAACCAGGTTGATGGCTACCAGTCTAGAGTGGGAAAATCCTAAACCGAAAGGGTTCGGTTCAGTCGAAAAAACCCCTTATGGACCGACCAGACCAGGCCAAATTCACCCATAGGTGTGGGTAATGAGTGCTATTGCGATGAAAGGACTTGTGCCTATGATCTATGGGAGGCATATGAACAAGGTCTTAGCGGCATTTGAATATGGTGAATTCCCATGATTCACAAAGCATTGAAACAATGTTCTTTCTTGCGTGATTGAGCCAAGATTCACAAATCTCAACAACACAAAGATGAAAGGGAATGGAGAATAAGAAGGTTGTGAAAGGACTGAAAACTTTTGAAAGTCATTTATGAAGGAGGAAAAGAGGTATTTATAGGATGGTCAGTCAACTGGATATGCGAAGTTACCTATTTCATACATTACGTCAATGTAGTTTCTGTAGCAATTGGGTAGGGGCCTTTGGATCAATTATTGTTTGGGTCACGGTTTGGGCTTTCGTGAGAGTCTGGTTCTTATTTTGGGCATCTAAGCTAGTCTCTAACCCATTGTTGTCTCTACCCCACTCTAATTTTTAGGAATTTCCACACTAAAATCTCGAAAGGTTAAAACTCCTAGTCTTATCTTAACCTAAATCAATTAATAGTAATAGATTCTAGTAAATGTATACGATATATATATACTTTTTATTTATTTATTTATAAAGAGACAAGGTCACATGTCCACGAGTGACCCCGGCCCACATTTATTAAAAAAAACTCACTTATGGCGGAGGAATACCTTGGCACCATCCAAGATCCACATGATTTACACGTATTCAAATCAAAACCATCCCATGAACCAAGAACTAAAAAAAAAAAAAAACCAACACCCAAAAAATAAACATAACCATGACTTGTTAAAACAATCTATAAAATGAATACCAAATCAGGCTATATCCGCAACAGCGAGACCACCATGTCAAACTCTTGCGTAAACCATCCAATCTCATGTAAATGAACACCAGCAAACTAGCTTCAGCCCTTCACAACCACGCTTACGTCATTCGAAGGCATGGTAAACCACATTTATCCAGCTGCAAAATTCCTTAGCTCCCTTGGAACATTATTCAGCAAAAACTCCTGCGTCAGCCCAGCACTCCCACCCTTAGCAAGCCAGTCCGCAGCTTTATTACCCTCTCTAAACACATGTTGAAATCGAATATTAAGGCCACGGATGATCAAGGTGAGTTCCTCCCAAAAATCCTCCAAATACCAAACCTGACATCTACCTTTCTCCAGCCAATTCACAATTAGAGACGAGTCTAGTTCAGCCACAATATTCATGAATCCTAGAGCCTTGCATCTGCGCAAACCATGCAGTACCCCTAGCAACTCAGTTTTATTATTTGACCCAACACCAATATAGTTAGAAAAAGCAACAACCAGATTGCCTTCATGGTCTCTAATCAACCCCCCAACACCCGGCTCTCTCGGGTTCGCCAAACTACTACCATCCATGTTTAATTTAAACCAGCCCACCTCTGGCTTCTCCCAAGATACCGCCATAAACTTATTTTTTGAAAAAGAAACAATCGGCATATTTAAATCTTCTAATATTTCTTTGTCATGGTCATGTAGTTTCCCAACCTCCTTAAGTCTCAAACCAACCCAATGTAGCCAGTATTTAACCATCCTCCACAAAATATTAATGTAATCCTTACGTCCTTCCATATGTGCTGAACACCTCCACATCCAAAGATTCCATACTAAAATACATGGAACCAGCCCAATTAAACTACAAACCTTTGAGGTCTTCTTAGTTCTTCGAAACCAAACTTCAATAGTTGCCAACCAAGACCGATTAGCCACATAAGGAACACGCAAGAAATTAGAGCACATTTTCCAAAGTCTAGTTGCAATCTCGCCACTGTAAAGAACATGATTAGATCTTCAAAACCACCATGTGGACAACATTCATATTTAGAGACCAAAGGGATGCCAATACGCCTAATCCTCTCATCCACACTTAGACTATTGTTCATTGCCTTCCATAGAACAACTGAAAATTTCCTTGGCAAGGCAGAATGCCAAATCCAGTCTGTCCATTGATGCTTCAAAACTGAAACACGAATCCAATCCCAAGCATTTGCTGTTGAAAACCTCCCATCCCTACTACCAAGCCATATTAACATATTCGTCCCAGGCTTGGTACCACTAACATTAAAAAGAATATCATCAGCAACCTCCTGACCCACTAGGTGGACAATCAAGTCCACATCCCAACTTTGCTCCACCATGCAATCTTTTATTTTTAAAAGAGGAAAATCAGTAATCTGTACAGCTTGGCATAAGGGACTAGAGTCTATTCACTTATCATGCCAAAAGGATAAATTACTTCTTTCACACGCCAGACCGATTTATCAACAACACGATGAACTGATTTAATAAGCATCTTCCAAAATCTAGAGCCTTTAGATGAATCAACAAGAGAGATGTACTTGGCTTTAAAGAAATGAGACCATAAATTATCATTCGAGAGGAACTTCCAAGCAAATTTGAATTGAAGGGAGCTATAGACATCCACAATATTTCTCAACCCCACACCACCTTCATCGACGGGCTTGCAAACCAAATCCCAACTCACCCATTTCCTCCTTGGTCATCCTTCCAACGAACCCCAGAAAAAGGTGCTAAATAAATTATTAATCTTGCTAAAAAATTTTTTAGGCACTAGTAAGACAGATAATAAATGAACTGGAAAACTTGAAAGAACATACTTAATCAAAAGCAATCTAGAACCAGAGGAAAGATACTGCATCTTCCAACCATCAATCTTTTTAGAAAATTTCATCAACAAATCATCAAAATAACATTACTTCATCCTACCTGAGAAAATAGGAACCCCCAAATACCTCACTGGAAAATATCCCATCGAAAAGCCAGACATTCTTAGCAACTCCTGGCGTCTTGTATCTGGGATACGGTTTGAGAAAAAAACAGAAGACTTTGCCGCACTGACCACTTGACTAGACCATTGGGCATAGAGCTCTAGAACTTCTAAAATATTCTTCATATCTTTCTTCCTTCCCGTAGAGAAGATAACCATGTCATCCACATAAAGTAGATGAGATATTAACGGACCATTACGAGGCTGTGAATAATAGCCAATAGAACCATCTTGGAATTTATTGCGCAAAAGCTGAGAAAACACCTCCTCCACCAAAATAAATAAGTAGGGAGATAAGGGATCCCCTTGACGAAGACCCCTTCCATCCTTAAAGAAACCTTTAGAAGTGCCATTCATGACCACAGAAAACCACACCGACGACACACAATTGGATATCAGATTTCAAACCTCCAGTGAAAACCCAAAAGCTTTCAGAACTGGTAACAAAAAATCCCAGTCAATCGTATCATAAGCCTTGGCCATATCAGTTTTCATCATAATATTTCCCCCCCTAATTGGTTGATTAATACCTTAAACCAATTCCTGTGTAAGGCTTATATTCTCAAAAATACTCCTCCCTGGTAAAAAGCCCCTTACTCTTCAGATATTAGCCGATTCAAGACCGCAGATAGTCTATTCACAAGCAACTTCGAACATATTTTATAAACAACCGAGCATAGGCTAATAGATCTGAATTTATCAAATGAGCAAGGATTTGGCACTTTCGGAATCAAAACAATAAAGGAAGCAGAATATTACCTCGGGAAAAAGGTGCTTGCAAAAAAATCCCGAGCAGCCTCAATCAAGTCCATCTTAACAAAATCCCAACAATGCTGAAGAAAACTAGAAGTGAAGCCATTTGGACCGGGACTACTATTAATTGGGATGTCAAACAAGGCATCCTTAATTTCCTGCTCAGTTGGCCTCCGACAAATATTTTGATTTTCAACTTCCCTAACCTCTTCCCGAATAACATCAGCTAAGCTCAACACCGTAGTTGTTGGCCTGCGACTCAGAAATTCAGTAAAGTGTGAAACCGCTTCACTATGAATCTCTTCCGGCATTGACATCAAACGTCCATCTGGCACTTGCATGGAATTGATTATATTCTTCTTCCTGGTCATTAAAGCTGCAAAGAAAGAAGCATTTACCTCCCCATGCCCTATCCAAGTATTTTTAATTTTTGTGCAATGCGAGTCTCCTCTTTTTTCAGCCAAGAGTTTAAATCCGCTTGAGCAGTGAGCAACTCCAACTAGACTTCTTGAGAATAAACCTCTTGTAGTTGTGCCTCCCTTTGTTCAACTTTCTCCTCCAATTTTTTTAGGTGCATTGTAGTCGACCCAAAAACCTCACGGTTCCAGCTTTTAAAAGCATTCTTGACTTTTTTCAGCTTAGCTGCAAGTTTCCACAAGCCATCTCTACTCACCTCCTCCTGCCATAAGTTAGAAACAAACTCCTAGAACCCGTCATGCAAGGTCCACATCTGTTGGAATCTAAAAATGCTAGGACCATACCTTAGAGTAGAATTCACCAATCAAAGAGACATAAGCACACGATCAGATGATTTCTGAGGCAAATATTCCATCGACACCATCAGACATACATCGAGCAACCTTGTATTACATAGAGCCCTATCTAACTGAGCCTAGCTCTGAGCCAAACCACCACGCCCATTGCACCAAGACAATTTATTTCCAGAGAAAGGCACTTCTATCAAACCACCATTTTGAATAAACGAGGAAAATTCATCCATGGCCATAGGGAGTCTCGGGCCCCTTCCTCTTCTTTCCCCATCATGTTGAATCGTATTAAAGTCTCCAATAATCATCCAAGGTTTCTGTAAAGTACCAAATGGAAGAAGGTTGTCCTAGAGTGCCCTTCTCTCCATGTAGGTACATTTTGCATAGACAACAGAAACAATCAATAAAGAATTAATAATAAAAGTAATATGTTGATTCAATTCATGGATAATATTTACGTGAACGTCATCTTGCCAAAAGACCCACATCTTAGCACCAGAAACATCATTTGAATAAGAACCATCAAACTTCAAAATACCCTGCCATCGATTAAGTTTACAGTCAAGACAAAAAGGTTCTGCAACTATTAAAACTGTAGGCTTTAGAGATTGTAGCATAGCACGTAGCAGTGCCCTCGAGGTGCCAAGACCTCAAAGATTCCAGTAGAGAAGATTTGCTAACATTTATCAAGCCTTTTAAGCTTGCTAGGAGCCTATGTGGAGCTGCGCAATTTCATACTAGTTCTTAGCTTTGGTTTCAAGGTTTCAGTATCCGACACACCATCCTTGTCTTTTGCAATATGCGGTAATGCCCCCACTCCCTCTGAGTTCAAGAGAGACCCTGATTTCCCCCATCACATTCCCTATTCGAGTCTCTTCCAGCCTCAAATCAACCCTCTCCTTGGCTGACTCCTCGACTCTAGCATCCAGAGTATATATATATATATACACACACATACACACACAGATGTAACAAGCTAGCAACAACCAATCATACAATAAAATATTCTAAGGATTACACACGATTAATCAGGAGTTAGAGAGGATGTGTGGCATCTAGGGTTTATATAAGTTGTTGACCGGGTCGGGTTTAGGGCAACTAGGTCATGGTTTCCCTTGTGTGGATGGTCCATGGTTTGGCTCTTGCTTGTATGGGTCTTTGTCTTGGTTCCTTAAAATTACGTAATTAACTTGAATTTTGGGTCTTGAATTTCGAACTTCGCCCAAGTCAATCTCTACTCAATTCTAACCCCAAAACTTAAACGCTAAGATCCCTTAATTATTAGGTCCAAACTTTTTTTTCAACTTCAATAAAAATAATTAAAACCTAATAAATTATCCACTCAAGCTAGGCTTCTTAAATACAATACCCTAATTAAAAAGTTTTGCCAATACCCAACAGCAAAATGCACAAAGTACTTAAAGCAAGTCAGGGTTACAATTTCATCTTATTTTTCTTTTAATTTCATTGATCTATCCCAAACCTTCAAATGCATTTATTACTAAAATAAACCCAATCAATTCTCTGACCCTAAGGCTATGTTTGGGTGAGAAATTTTTCGTACGTGAGTTTGATTGGAAATTGAATATCAGCATCCAGAGGGAATAAGATAACGTGAGAAGAAATAAAAATATCTAAATTTCATTTTGATGAGACTGACATCTCACTTACATGGAAGCTTCAATTAGAATTACTGTGGTATTTCAATTTCAAGCCCAGCTAACACGTTTTTTTTTTTTTTTAGTTTTGAAGTATTTTTTAAACATCTTTAATTATTAAAAATTAAATAAAAATTTACTAACAAACACTTCTTTAACTATTCAAAAAAAAAAAAATATGAGTGGACACATTTAGTAAATATATTTAATAATTGCATTATCATTTATTCATTGGAAATGCATCTGTTTTGGTTTAAATTTTCAGGAAATAAAAACTCTGCTCTTACACTCTCGTACAGGGTAACTGCACGTTTAAAGATTTAATTAAAAAAAATTACAAAAATTTGATTTTTTTATAAGGTTTTTAACATGATAAAATATATAAAAATAATAATTTATTCATCCCCTAACAAATATTTTTAAAAAAAATAACTTTTTTAGAGGAAACGCATGATATACAAAAAAGAATTATATAAAAATTAAAATATCTCAGAAATTGATATAATTATAATAAAAATATTTGTATTATAAATTAAATCTAGTGTAACAATCAGCCAGCTATTTTCACCTATTCGATATTTTATTAATACTTTTCACCTATTTTCACCACTTTTTCTTACTATTTAATATTTTCTCATCTAATTTTTACTAATTTTTTACTACTATTCACATATCATCTGAGATTATCTCACAATCCAAACATATCGTATGACTAAAAAAGGATTTGAAGATGAAGAAGGAAAAAATGACTTTCATCCTATAGTAGTTATTGATTTCTATTACTTGTTTCTTTGGCTTTTCCACCACTTAACTCTTGTATAATATTATTATTAATTTTCCAATAAAGAAAAAAAATACAATTCATCTAAACTATTCTACTTTGAAGTCATTGTATTCTACCATACCCATTAATTTTGAAGTTTGTTGGGTTACTAAAATTGTGGTTCCTCAAGATTATGAGAATATATTATTTACATATTGGGTCTAGTTTGGATACCAAATACTAAATTATCTCATTTCATCTCATCTAATCATTACAACTTTATTAAATTCTCAAACAAAATATAATAAACAATTCAACTTTTTCAAATTCTAAAATAAAATTAATATTAGAAAATTATATTATAACAATATTTTATTTAACTTTCAACAAAATATCTCATCTTACCTCATTTGAATTGTATAACCAAACGACGCTTTAGACATTTTGTGTGACGCCTCCAACTCCCACGTACGGCCACGTGGAAATCGAAACGTCGGGATGATGACAACACGGGTCACACATCCCATCGCCAAGTGCCAAGTGTATGTATACATGCAATATGTATACAAATAAAATCCACGCAGCGGATAATAAAGTCGTATAACTAAGTACTAGAATTTTTGTTTAATTACAAACCAATTTTAAACAGGTGTAAATAAAATATTACATGTTCAACAACATCTCAAATCCAAATACATATCAATAAAAACAACTACGAATATTATCCATAGATAAGCACTCCAAATCAATACACTAGCGGAGCCACCTCTTTGGGCTCAGCCTCCTCCTCTAGATCTACATCAAAATCTACGGTACCAAAAATGGTGCCACAGGTAAGTAATAACCCAAACGCCGCAAGATAAAAACATATTAAAGCCACAACAATATGCATGAAAGTATGCCCAATGCACATGTCCCAAAAACCACATTTTTTCCACGCACGCCAAAAGTCCCATTTTGGCCTCAAAACATTTTTTTTAAATCATTCCTCGCCACTATCCCAGATAATGGCCCAAACTAAGAAACCACCATTTTCTCAGAAAATGGATCATAAAAACCTCATACCAAAACCAAACCAATTCCAATTAATGCATGCACCATGACCTCCCCTAGGGATCATCCGCATACCCTGGCTACTATGTCACACCGTAGGTAATGACTGCGCCTGTGACATCTAAACGAGCGATCCCAATCTCGCGCCCAGCGCGTACTTGGCCCAGGCATCCTCTAGCCTTCGCCTGCAGATGGGCCACGGAGTCGGTTCGAGAGCGTTACCATCCCGCCCACTCCCGTTGTCGCCCAGCGACAACCTAGGGGACGTCACTCAGTATATTATGCTCCCGAATGACCAGAGGAGCTCCACCGAGATAATACCCCATCTCGGCTTGGGGTCGTGATACACACGCATCCAAAATCCATTTAATTCATGAAAACCCAGTTTTTAATAAATAACACATGAATATGCATGCACAATGCAATGCAAATAAAATTACACAAATTCACCAACACTTCCCAAACATCCAAAACAACCAAACAAACAACTAATTCCTCAAATCCAACCGACCCCCGACTCCTCGGACTCAGTTCAGAATAAGCAACCAGATCACAAATAAATATTGTAAGAGCAATAATATATTTAAATCTAAAATGAAGTTTGGAAAATATTTACAGCGCTATATATTAATTTCTGATGGATCGGCGAGCGGCAAACGGAGAAGAAAAAGCAACGTAACAGTGCAATTTCACTGTGGCCGTGGGTTGTAAAATACCCACTTTTGAACGGGGACAAACCAAGGCTTGGGATTGATAGGGAATGGCTTAGGGGTGTTTATAAAGCTAGTGGAAGTGAAGGTTGGCTGTAGGTCGCGGCGAAAATGGCGATAGAAGGGCTTAAACACCCAAATCGGAAAGTAGCTCGTGGGAGTTGCTCCGGCGACGGATCAAGGCCGGAAATGGGTGGGTTAGGACGGCAAGGAGTTGGTGATGAAGTGGTGAAGAGGTGGTGGCCGGAGGTGGAGCGACGATGGCAAATCGGAACAAAAGCAGCTCGGTTTAGAGGAGCTATTCCAGCTAAACGGCGGCTCGGATGGCGGTGAAACTTGGTGGGGTTGATCACCAGCCGGAGGGGAAGAAAACTGGGTGGGTGGTGTGCCGCATGGTGGCCGGCGGCGGCGGTTTTGGGTGGAGAGAGAAAAACGAACGAAAATGGGTGTGGAGAGATAACGTCGCGAGGGAGAGAACCGGGAGGAAGAGAAAGAAAGAAAGAAAAAGAAGAAAAAGAGAAAGAAGAAAAAAGAAAAGAGAAAAAGAAAAGATGATGGAAAAGAAATGAGGTCTAATCCTCACATCTGGAGCCCAACAACTGATCTAACGAAAACAATTTTAAAAGCAATAAAACTAAGAAAATATTTTAAACACAATGTAAAGCTAAAATATAATAAATAACTATTGTAAAAACTAACTACTTAATTTAAAAACCAAAGACAAGCTAAAATAAATTAAACAGCAATTTAAACTCAACAGCAATTTAAAATCTACTTAAAATCCGATAAATTTAAAATAAAAGAACTATTATTCTAATTAAATTAAAATATTCATTCAGTGAAAATACAAGTAAAAAGGGGATGTCACATCCTCCCCCCTTTAAAATAAATTTTGTCCTCGAAATTTGTGAGATCAAATATCAGTGCCAAGCAGGATACAATACACAACTCAGAGTATACTTGAGAAAATCTTACTATCAGCCATTTCCACACAAGTATGATTAAAGCTTTCTCCAAATATACTCCTAAAGCAATTCCATCATATTCGTACTAGTCTCCCAGTGAGGCATCACGTCTAGAACTCCTAAAGCGGCCATGTAAACCGAAATCACTATATAGTCAAGAACTTCGAAACCACACCCAAGAAAATTCCAATAATTATTACTTCTTAGAATGAATTGTATTAACCTCAATCAACTCTTATGCTATATCATCGAAACTTTCATTGTATACTACACCTTGGTAACCTAATAGCCACTTCTCAAATTAACCATCAATAAGCATAATTTGCCCAACCAAAACATTACTCTCCAATTACAAGTACCTTCTCAAAATTTCGAGTCATCACTAATTACCCAAATTCAGTACAAAATTTAAATACCTAATTATATCCAAAAATCACGTTTCTGTGCACACTCTGATAACTCGCCAAAATGCAAAAAGACTATATCCTCATAAATTAACACCCTTGAGTACAAGCTAACTCTTAACACTTGAAAGAAATAAAAATCCTTCACCACATTTTGATAGAAAATATAGTCTCCCAAAATCATGAATTATCACTCATATCCCTCAATTATCTCTAGTGACCTTAATCAAATCAAAATTCCGCAATGACACCCATGATCATCAACACAAAGGACGATATCAATCAATTGCAACTTCCAAATTAAAAACAAGTAACATTATCTCAAAATACGCCAATGTCATCTAAGATAAAGAACATAAGGCTCGAATCCGTCCCGACCAACTAATAAAGCACCTATAACTCCTACCCAACAACTTACACTTTCAAGATTATCATCTAAATTCTGAATATCGTCTAATTTAGGGATAACTAAATTCACTACGAACCACGATTAAATTCACCATAACCTTAATGAACCCTTCTTGTAAACTCATTTACCTACTTCTTTTCTCATAATCCTAATACTTTATTACTTCATACATATGATTATGCTACCCGCTGTTGATGCCTAAGCTTCAACTTCCAAGATTTTACCATACATCACACATGGCAATCCAACAATATCTTTCCAATTTAATAACAATGTTCATAATTCTTCCAATTGGATAATCGATCTCCAAAGTAGAGTGTAGTCTCCAGAAATTAAATTCTTAGACGACCTCAATTCACAACTAATTCCTGCAGGTAATCATAACAATTATTGCCAACCAACATTCCATTGAGTAACATGCTTCAACTGAACACTCCAATCGATTCACCACTATCACGTGTCGATCTCATACGTTCTTAGCCGAAACCAATAGTCACTCCAACGTACAAGTAATCCATTACTACTATTTCCATCATCTGGACTTATATCAGCAAATCAACATGAATCATTCCTATATCTGCTTAACTTATACCCTTAAAATCAGCAAATAGTTATCGCTTTGTATTGAAAATGACCTTAAACCTGCTAATAATCCGTTCCCAAAAGTTTCCAGAACATAAGGTCTCAACTTCAATCGAATTCAATACCAATAATTAAACTATTGTTTCCAAAATCTCAATGGATCTATTTCTTCCGAACCGAGAAAAATCATTTCCTAAAATCTATTACTACAACCTCGAGTTAACAATATTCATTTTCTGAACTAAGTCAATATCTACAATCCTCAAAGAAGTATATGAGCTAGATCATTACCTTCCATTCTCAAAGAAATGTACACAGAAAAATTTTCATATCAATAACTCAACTCTGATCAACCCCATTTTAATGGTTGCAAACTAATCACTCTCCAAGTAGATCAAGCTAGCACACCAAGTCTGTAAAATTAAGAACTCAACTCTTATTATAAATTGGTCATTCAACTTTGCAATTCTAAAACCTTAAATCAAATAAGAATAATTTCTAGAATTTCTAAGATCAATGAACTTACACCCCATAATAGAACAATCGATTCCCAAAGCTTTTAAAATCTAAAACATTAACGGATAATAAATCATTCTCTGAAATCCTCAAGATTTAAGGCTTTAATCTAAAACATTCACCTTAAAAACTTATAAATTTTAAAGCCCCAATTGCCACCAAATTGATCATCCAAATCAACGAAATTTAAAACTTGAAATTTAATTATTTCCCCCAAAGCTTGTCGAACCTAACACCTTAATTACCAAAATCTTATTTCCTAAAATCTATAAGGCCTCAAACCTTAGATAAAATTCTCTTAAACCAATCCTTAAAGTTCGTTGAACCTACACTCTCCTATTCTATAGCCTCATTACATAAATTCTACAAAACCTAATACCTCAATCATCTTAAGCGACTTAAAGCTAACTCCCCTCCTTAGTTGCAACTAGCATTCCTACTCCCAAGAGATCGCCTAACCCATGTCGTTCTCTTCTAGCCACAATATTATATAAGTAACCCATCTCTATAAAATTCAACCCTACTACACTAAGTATTTATTCCTACCAACGACATTCTCGATAGTACCGTCCTCCGGCCATAGCATAATCCTCAACTCCACTTTTTAACTCCAGACAAAACAAAACAAAACAACTTAAAACAAAATAAGTAAGACAATTAAAACAACATCCTTTCAATTGAAATAACATCGAATCAAACCAAACCAAATCAAATGGAATTAAATAAAATAAATTCAAATCAAATAAAATCGAATCAAGTTAAAGAAAAACAATTCAACTTAAATAAATAAAATAATTTTAACTCAAGCTTTTAAAACTTTCTGGTACTCCATCTATGGGACATATGTTTTTACCCAGAGTCGAACTGCTCTGATACCATCTATGACGCCCCCAACTCCCATGTACGGCCACATGGAAATCGAGACGTCGGGATGATGACAACAAGGGTCACACATCCCATCGCCAAGTGCCAAGTGTATGTGTACATGCAATATGTGTACAAATAAAATCCACGCAGCAGATAATAAAGTCGTATAACTAAGTACCAGAATTTTTGTTTAATTACAAACCAGTTTAAAACAGGCGTAAATAAAATATTACATGTTCAACAACATCTCAAATCTAAATACATACTAATAAAAACAACTACGAATATTATCCCTAGATAAGCACTCCAAATCAATACACCGGCGGAGCCGCCTCCTCGGGCTCAGCCTCCTCCCCTACATCTGCATCAAAATCTACTGTATCAAAAATGGTGCCGCAGGTAAGTAATACCTCCTGAAAGTCTCTGTTTTTCCTCCCAAAAACAGAGCAAAACGTGAAACCAGTTTCTGTTTTTAGTAAACCTCTGCCACCTGTTCTTTTTTTTTTTTCTCCTCCATTTCTATTTCTGTCCATCCCCAGACTACTTGGTTTTTCACTAGAAAATAACTCTCTCCTCTTCACCTTCGTTTTTCTCCCTCCAAGAGTCCAGGCCACTCTACGTAAACTGCTCTCTCCCCCGTTCCTTCTCTATTTTTTTTTTTAGTTCCTATCCCCACCTTCTCTAACATCCAGCTCTCCTCTTAGTTCTCCTTCCCTCTGTTTTTTTATGCAAAACTCCAGCCCCAGAAGAAATGAGTTTTTGCAACTTTCTGAAAAAAAAATAACTTCCTGTCCGTAAACTCCTGCCTCTACGTAAACTCCTCTTCCCTTCAAATTCTCACCTACCTCTCTACCGTCCAGCCTTTCCCTTCCACCTCCCAGCCAAGTCTCACTCCAGCTGGGAGGGGAAGTCCCCCCCTGGTTTCAACGTCCAGCTCTCCTTCTTATAGACGGCTCCTCCTATCAAAGCACGGCTCCTCTTTTCCACACTTTAATTTCAGTCTCTCTTCACTCCCAGCGCCGAAATTACTCACCAACTCTGCTCAAGTCATCTCCCTTTATTTCTTTGCCGTATACGTCCTCAACTCACCAACAAACTCCAACCAATCATTCCAGCACGTCTTCAATTTCAGCACGCAGCACGTCTCCAATTTCAGCACCGAAACCGTCCCCTCTCAACGTAAACTTGTCGTGCTCTCTCCTTTATTTTTTTCTTCAGTTCTTTTTTTTCTTTTCTTTCCGTATACTTCCAGATCAAGTGTCCTTCTATTTTTTTTCTTCTATTTTTAAATTCACCGAACGTTTCAGTCCTTCACGTCACCCAGCTTTGGCTCCATGTTTGTTTCTTGTCCGTTCCTTCACCTCTTTGTCCGTCCCCCGAAGCCCACGTCAACTCTCTCAAGCCACCTCCAACCGAAAGCTATTTTTATTTTTTTCCGTAACACCAGCTGAACTTCAACTCTCTCATTCACGTCTCTTTCCATCCATTTATGTCCATCCAGCCAAGAAGTCAAAGAAATCATTCCGTAAACTCCTCAACAGCCGAAGAAATAATCCCCTTTCCGTTTCTTTCCTTTTTTTTTTCTTGTTTGCCGTAAAATCAGCTTTCCGTCATTTCGCTCTCTCTATTTTTCTTTCGGTGATTTTTTTTTTGACTACGTGTGAAGCGCATGCAGCTTATTCCATTTTCTTTCATTTCGGCTACCTTTTCCTTAATTTCAGCTCTTTTTCCACACATTCTTCTTCAAACCTTCCTTTCGAATTTCCTGTAAATTTTATTTATGCTGCAAATAAAAATAACATTCGAAATAAATTAAAAAGAAAAATAGATTATTAAAAATATATTATATATGTGAGGAAATATTTTTCAATTAAATCATAATTATAAAATTAAGCATAAACATGATATTAATCAATTAAAAATCACAACTCGAATTTATGCTTATTAACTATTTTTCCATCTAAAACCAATAATAATGTCACGAAGCAATTGAAATACATTGGTTTTAAATAGCTAAAATATGCAATTTTTCAGCTCAAACACACCCCCCAACTAACTTTTTGCTAATCCTTGAGCAAAATAGTGAAAATTAATTGAGATGAACATTGCATAAAGCTCGAAATTCAAACGAAAACAATCAAGCATAATTCTGAATTCTCACAAAAAATTGATTCGTGACTACTCAACACCAGGAGTTGTATCCACAAGAAAAATCTCAACAATTGTTCACATAGAATTGGGGCAAATATCTTAGAACTCAGATATATGTGTGTGGCTAAACCTCTGTGTTCCTCAATAATAAGCATGATTTATCAAAGGATTTTTCAACTTTAAGATTAATCATTATTGATTCTAACTACCTCAAAGCTAAGGGACTAGCAGTTTTCACGCCAGCTCTGTTTTTAAAGGTTGAACACTCAACCCCCAAAGTCTTGGGTAACTGTTTCTAGCCCTTTTTACTTAGGAAAGTTCACTAAGCCGCCTTTATTTCTTCTTCGTCTTTTTTTTTTTTTCTTCACAATTTTTTTTTCTTTTCTTTTTGGCATGGCTCGGTAGTCCTGCAGTTTACTTCTCCTATTTTAAATCAATGAACATTAGTGAGGAACACTACGAGTGTAAGCATGTGCAAAATGTTCTTTCAAAACTTGCCCTTCATTCTATATAAATCATACTAATTCTCATTTCTGTAAATATCGCATCCCGGTGTTTCAAGTCACTCTTCAACAAATTGTGATGCATCATAAGTCATGCTCTATGCTTAGGGTTGAAAATAAATCTTCACAAAATAATTCCGCTCAACTACTCCACCAAGATACTCAAATTTCACAAAAATGCCAGAAGTGTGTGTTAATCATTTATGTTTCAATACACCTCACAAAATTTTTTTATTTTTTTTTTATTTTTTTTTTATTTTTTATTTTATTTTTTTTATTTTATTTTTTATTTTTTTTTTTTGGAGATAAGGCTAAATTTTAGCGGGCTGTTACACAGATTGGTATGCTCATGATCTGCAACCACGAATAGAAGAGCTGGAACGAGAAAGGATTCAGATACAGGGTCAACATCGGCAGATAACAGCAGAGGTTCATCGTTTACTAGAGAAATAGGGACAATCTACTGTTAATCTCGCTGGCTTAGTAAGAAAACTTCTGACAAAACGTGTCCAGCATATCTTGTATTTCTTTTGACTAAATAAGATTTGAAGAGATAACAGTTTGTCTTCTTCTTTATGCTATCTCTATAAAATCAGTCTTAAACTTAATCCAATTTGCATCAAAACTTATTCTCATCTCTATAACTCATCTGCATTCCTTCAACATTCTCGCCTTAAGTTTTCAATTCTTTTCTCAATGGCTCACTCTTCTAACATTTCTCTAGATCCATCCATGAGGTATTCAGCACCTCAACCTCCTGTCCTTTCTGCAGCTGTCATTGGTGCCATGTTGCAGTAAGAAAATAATAGCATGGCTAATAAGTCAGACTCCAATGCTATCTACGACTTGGTGAGTCTCGGAACTCGCTACTCATCCTCTATTGTTGCTTTTTCCCAGCGGGTACAAGCCAAAAACCATGAGGTTGAAAGGCTTAAAGAACAAATTGTTGTACTTCAACGAATTGTTCAAGAGTCTCACACAAGGGAAGGAATCCTTCGGCAGTAGAATAAACAGTTGAAATCTCTATTGGATTCTTCATTCCGCTTGCCAGTTCCCATGAATAGGGATGACATGATATTGTATGAAGAGAATGAACGTCTCCAATATGAGGCTAAGAACCTCAAGTTTATGTAAAAGCATTTTTAAATAAAATCTCCCTATTTTTATTTATTTATTTATTTATTATTATTATTATTATTATTTTTGTACTAACACATCTTCAACAGAAAACTTCAACAGAAAACTCTCCCCCCAACTAAATTTGACATTGTCCTCAATGTTCAGCAAATGAATGTTCGACGATATATGTTATGCAGGCATGAATTTAAGCAAGATAAACACTGCAGAACATATAATGACACGAAAGATTAAAGAGGAAAGATGTCACCTGAGATACTCGAGTGCGCACAGGGAGTAAATTTCTATCAAAGTTAGAAGATACAAAAAGCAAAAGAAATAAAAACAAGCAAAAAAGTAAAATAGAAAATTTTGGAACGAGATTACCAAATGATATGAATATGAAGGCAATGTTTCTTGATCCATTTTTCGTCAAAATAACAAAAAATCGTACCTGCAAAAAGAGAATACGAGAAAATTAGCAAAAGATTACTGAAGTATATATTTTTTTTTTCTTTTTTTGGAAAAAATTTCACACGTTGCAATCCCCGGCAACGGCGCCAAAAACTTGTTGCGCCTAAACTTTAACTCAAATTAATGAACCAAAATTTAGTGCAGTTTTACCTGCAAGTATACAGGTGTTGTAGTACTTTACAGGATCGAATCCACAGGGATTGACTTATGTGAAAAATTCTCTCAAACAAATGAAAATAAAATACTAAATTGATAAGCTGTGTTGATACGGAAAAAGACTAAGGTTTCGAGGATCCGTTTAATAATTTAAAATATTGTTTCCGACCGAATTATTTCAATTAAACTAGAATAATGATTCCGTTTAATTGGAAGATTTATCATTTAAGATCAAGAAAAATAGTTACTAATGATTGAGCATGAACGATTGATGATTAAAACGCTTACAAATTTATTTGACTATCACAGGGATTTTTCAAGCATTCACTGTATTCGGAAATCACAATGAATCAAGATAAATATATAGATAATCAAAATATCCAATAATAAAATCCTTCAATCGATCAAACTCTCAAAATAAATTTACCGTCGATCCAAAAACAATTTTCAAATCATTAAATTTCACCTCTAACCTTAGTATGAAAATTAACGGAGAAGAAAAAGCAACGTAACAGTGCAATTTCACTGTGGTCGTGGGTTGTAAAATAGCCACTTTTGAATGGGGACAAACCAAGGCTCGTGATTGATAGGGAATGGCTTAGGGGTGTTTATAAAACTAATGGAAGTGAAGGCTGGCAGTGGGTGGCGGCGAAAATGGCGGTAGAAGGGCTTAAACACCCAAATCAGAAACTAGCTCGTGGGAGCTGCTCCGGAGACGGATTGAGGCCGGAAATGGGTGGGTTAGGACGGCAAGGAGTCGGTGATGAAGTGGTAAAGAGGTGGTGGCCGGAGGTGGAGCGACGGCGGCAAATCGGAGCAAAAGCCGCTCGGCTTAGAGGAGCTATTCCGGCTAAACGGCGGCTCGGATGGCGGTGAAACTTGGTAGGGATGATCACCGGCCGGAGGGGAAGAAAACTGGGTGGGTGGTGTGCCGCATGGTGGCCGGCGGCAGCGGTTCTGGGTGGAGAGAGAAAAACGAACAGAAATGGGTGTGGAGAGAGAGAGTCGCGCGGGAGAGAACCGGGAGGAAGTGAAAGAAAGAAAGAAGAAGAAGAAAAAGAGAGAGAAGAAAAAAAGAAAGAGAAAAAGAAAAGATGAGGGAAAAGAAATGAGGTCCAATTCTCACATTTAGAATCCAACAAATGATCTAACGAAAACAACTTTAAAAGCAATAAAATCAAGAAAATATTTTAAAAACAACGTAAAGCTAAAATATAATAAATAACTATAGCAAAAACTAACTACTTAATTTTAAAATCAAAGACAAGCTAAAATAAATTAAACATCAATTTAAACTCAACAGCAATTTAAAATCTACTTAAAATCCAATAAATTTAAAATAAAAGAACTATTATTCTAATTAAATTAAAATATTTTTTCAGTGAAAATATACGTAAAAATGAGGTATCACATTTTGTGACAGAAATTTTAGACAATTAATGCATCATATATATAAATATATATGTATATAAGTCGGGTAATTATTCTCGCACATTGCGTTGATTAATGATCATGACTAGTTTTATCTCAAAAAATAAAACATTTTTACCCAAGAGGGCAGTATATATACTATCCTTGGCCTACTCTTTTATTTTTGCACTCGAACTAGGGTAATTAACATATAGATAGAGGCATGGTACGTTCGATATTCCCATTTGGCCCCTGATCCAGACAAAAGGCCGGTTCTAGTTCTATCCAGAGAGAAGAAATGACACGATCGAGATGGATGAAAGGACACTTTATGCGCACGAGAGTACCTCGCCGCAAAAACGTCTACTCTGGCATGTCACCAAAGCGAAGCAACAGTACCCCGGGGACGAGGGCCGGGACGTGGTGTAGTACTCTATCTACTTATTTAAGTCCAACCAACACGATCAATATATACCATCATCAACAATATATAGACCTTGCAGTGCTGAGCGGTAATATTGTCCGTACGACCTTCCACAAGCTAGTCATATTATATATATATACTAGTAGAGGCAAGGACGTTTGTTTAGTGAGGGACACAATTTAGACTGTAAAATAAATTTTCATGATGTTATAATTTTTGACAAAATAAAATTGGAACATTTGCTTAGTGCTGAAGTGTAAGTTTGGTTGTTAATAAAATAAATATTAACAAAAAAAAATCTAAGAATTTTTGTTGGATTGAAAAATCTTAGATGTCAAATTTGATGTTTTCGATAAAAAAAATAAAATCATAAATAAAATATTGTAAGAAGTCAGTATCGAGAATCCAGAAATTAAAAACCAAATGTATCTCAACATAAATAATTTCATGAATTATACTAATCCATACAAATAGTAGACCAGCAATTTCCAAAGCGATCAAAATGTACCTAAATTACCTCAAGCAAACCAATCATAATATACTTATTTGTACAAACAATTAAGCTGTAATCAAATAATATGTCCAAAAATCTCTTCTTTGAAAGTTGATGCAAAAAATAATATAGATAAAATAAAATCTAAATTTATTCAAAAGTTAATCAACAACAACTAAAAGCAGCTAACAACACCCAGAAGTGCCTAGACATTATCAACAACTAACACGAATTAAGATGATAATATTTATATTATTAATTCAATAAAATTAAAATTTTAAATTTTTTTTCACCTAGTTTTAATTTATTTTCTATTTATCTATACATGCTAAGGGCAATATGCACAGTATGTATAGCCAAATGATACAAATAAAAAAGATAAATATAAACTTTACATACAAGTTGATATTCTATTTAAATATATAATTATAACAGAGTTCAAAAGTAAAGAAGCAAACATAAACTTTATATACAAGATAGTATCTCATTTAAGTATATAATTATACATATGAACTATACATACAAGTTAGTGTTCTATTTAAAAATATAATAATAAAAGTCATAAGTTTAACAAAAAGAGATTTAGAGTATTTATAACGTAGCTTAATTTATAGATTCCACGGAGAGAACATTAAGCTTGTTCTGGCATAATTGTCCATATGGATTCATTTCTGCACGCAAGTGTATGATCCATTCTTTTTCTAAAATTGCACTTGCAATGTTTGTTAAATATGGTAGGTGTTTCTGTAATAATCAAAAAATATAAAACATAATGTAATAGGTTTTTTTGAATAAATTTATAAAGAGATTTTTTACCTCGCCCGTGTGTTCAAATAGATCAACTGCTGTAGAATTCAGAATTTCTTCTGCCACCAATCCAAAGGCAACAACTGCTATGCATCATGTGTCATCTTCTATT
This sequence comes from Carya cathayensis, assembly GCA_011037825.1. Taxonomy (NCBI): domain Eukaryota; kingdom Viridiplantae; phylum Streptophyta; class Magnoliopsida; order Fagales; family Juglandaceae; genus Carya; species Carya cathayensis. The sequence goes on along the minus strand of QGSO01000234.1, from coordinate 1,456,395 downwards.
TCCAAATATGCTCTCGACAACTATAATTAATGAGAATATTATTATTGCATAGTTTTTATAATTATTATTTTATATTTATTATGTAAAAAATGATACTTTAAAGTGTTGAAATAAAATTTTTACCGTGGTTGTCCGATGCTCATATTTTTGCAATTGTAACACAAGAAATTTTCATTATATTCATATCCAGTCGCTTTATTGCAGTTGACACAAGACATGTAGTAGATAACAAATATCACAAACATTTATAAGTAAAAACGAAAAAAGAAAATAATTAATTCGAAATAATTTCACACAGATCATATTAAATGAATCAAATAAGATAATAAATCTTAGAATAAAACAAATGTACTAAAACAAATGAATATAATGAGAAAAGTAAATATTCACAAGATAATGATATAATATCATCAATTTATCCTAATTGCAAGTGCACTTATATGAACATACAAAAATTGAATAATATTTTTTCAAATGGGATAGAAAATAACATACCTGGAAGTGGAGCACAAACAGAGGAAGAGTGTGAACACAACAAATTAATAACAACCAGATTGATGAACAGTCGAATAAAAGCAAAAGCAACAAATCTGTAAAAAGAATTGACATAAAAAAATATCCTAACAATAATGAGAAATGATATAAATAAATTTAGTATTTACAAAAAAAAAACTTACAAGCAAAGAATTAATGCATGAAATGAAATTTATTACCAAAAATCTTTTTAATAAGACATATAAAAAAAATAAAAACAAATAAAAAGCTGTAAAAAAGCCACCAACAAACAAAAAGGAAATTCTACTTTTTTTTTTTTTTGGTTACAATGTTTGTAATAATCATCTACTATTTAACAAACTTTTGAATTTTTTCTAACAAATTTTGAAAATAATGAGACTAAATACTGGAACTATATATAAAAACTTAGAAACCATAACTTTGAAGTGATTAGTAAGTAAAGTAGTCTTTTACTATTTGCTTCTAAACGAACACCTAATTATAAGAATTCACACAATTTTTTTCTTATTAAGTTCAGGATTATGTTTAGGATTAACTGAAAAAACATTTTGAATTTCATTTTTTTATATTTTTAATTCTTAATACAATTTTATGTAAAATTGATATATTAAATGAAACAATTTAAATGAATTATGTGCTAATAGCTAGCTAAGTAACAAAAACTTTTTATAAACATTATTATTAAATTAGCAAAAATTATTAATGTATAAATTAAAACAAATCAAAATTTAAAACATCTAGTATTTTAAGCAAAACATTGAAAACAAAGAATAAGGTTTTATTTTCTCACTACAAATTTTAGAGTAATTATCATACTAAGTTTAAAAAGATTTGAAAACACTATAGGTTAATAGTTAAGTTCAAAATAATTGATAAAATTATTTATTTCTCACATATCAAGCAAAATTCTTAATTAAATTAAGCTAATACCCCAATTCACTGCAACACAACATAACACATCTTTTGTTTGTTAACTTACTATGGTTCGCTTTTTTGGATCCTTTCTCATTTTGTCATGAATAAACAAATACAAATGGATATAATGAAAAAAAGCAAATATTCACATGACAAGGATATAATATTATCAATTTATCCTAATTACAAGTGCACTTATATGAACTAAAAAAAATTTTTTTTGAATAATATTTTTTCATATGAGATAGAAATGAATATACCAAGAAGTGCAACACCAATAGAGGAACAACGTAGACACAGTGAATTGATACCTACCAGATTGATGAGTAGTCAAATGAAAGCAAAAGTAATAAATCTGTAAAAAAACATGCATCAAAAAAAATATTCTAACAAGAAAAAGAAATGATATTAATAAAATATATAAAACAAAAAAATAAAAACAAATAAAAGGCTATAAAAAACTACAAAAAAATGGAAATGCTATTTTGTTTTATTTTTTATTATAATGTTAGTGTTAATAAATTAATGTTTATCAAATTTTTAAAGTTTTTTAGACAAACTTTGAAAATAACGAAATTAACTACTATATTTATGTATAAAAACTCAATAACCATAACTTTGAAGTGATTGGTAAGTAAAATAATGTTTTACTATTTATGTTTTTTTATTATAATGTTTGTGTTAATAAGTTCATATTTATCAAATTGTTTATCAATAAGTATAAGCCTTATATTTTCTTTACAAAATACAAAATGTAATAAAAATATTTATTGTATAAAATTTTTTATTTTCTTTTATATTTCAATTTAGCCTATTTACGATTTCTTTTTACTATTTTCCTGTACTGCACAGCAAGTCCCTACTCACAAATTATTTTTAATATTTTTTCATAAGACAACACTTAATTGAATTTTTTTTATAAATATTATTATTAAATTTGCAAAAAGTATTATTATATAAATTAAAACAAATAGAATTTTAAAACTTTTTCATATTTTTTTACATTTTAAATTCTTAGCTAAATTTTATTTATAACTCATATATTAAGCAAAATCATTTAAATGAACTGTGTGCTAATATCTAGATAACGAAAATCTTTTATAAACACTATTATTAAATTTTGAGTAATTATTAATGTATAAATTAAAAGAAAATTTTTTTATAGCATTTTAAATTTTATTTATTTATATTTTTAATTCTTAATATAATTTTATATAAAATTCATATATGAATTGAAACAATTTAAATGATATATTTGGTAATACTTAAATAATGAAATTTTTTTATAAACATTATCATTAAATTTTCAATAATTATTAATGTATAAATTAAAACAAATAAAATTTTACAACATTTAAATTTTTTTTGACGTTTTAAATTCTTAATATAATTTTATGTAGAATTGATATATTAAGTAGAAAAATTTAAAACTTAAATTTAAGAGAAAAAACATTTTAAATTGTTAATAAAATTTTATGCAAAATTTACATATTAAGTGAAAAAATTTAAACGAATTATAACTAACACATAAGCAATTATACTGCATGTATTATTAATAGACTCTTGTATTAACAAATAACTAAATTTTGTTTAATATTTGTTATCTTAATTGTCGGGTTGGTCTTTTAAATATAATCATCTTCTCCCTAACTTCTTTCAAATCTTTTGATTAGTCGTTTCTAACACTAAAGCCTGCATGCATGCAGCACTTCAACTCTCTCTCACTCTCTCTCTCTACAAATCCGATCATTCTCCACCATGACTGCAACACAACATTATTATTAAATTTTGAGTCATTATTAATGTATAAATTAAAACGAATAAAATTTTACAGCATTTTAATTTTTTAATTCATAATATAATTTTATATAAAATTCATTAATGAATTGAAACAATTTAAATGAACTATTTCCTAATAATTAAATAATGAATTTTTTTTATAAACATTATCATTAAATTTACAATAATTATTAATATATAAATTAAAACAAATAAAATCTTACAACATTTCAAATTTTTTACTTAAAATGTTGATTGTTTTTTTGGTTTAGTTCATGTGTTAATCTTGAATTTCAAATTCCTGTATACACTATCATTCAATAAAAGCTAAAAAAAAAAAACAAAACCCCTACAGATCCAATCTATATTGAGTCTTACAATAAAGTTTGAAAAATTTATTAAAAAAATTATAAAATTTTTAACAAAAATAAGTTTTTAAAGATATTAATTTTAATGCTACAGATAGTTCAATTTCAATCGTAAAATTTCTATTCTAATTAGATAATTAAATAATTTAAATTCTCTTACACATATATTTGTTCCAAGTTTTAGGTAGCTAGCTACTTTCAATGCTTCTCTAACGTCTCTTGTACTCTGCAAAATAGAATTTTGAATACTTACAGAGGCGTCAGAATTACATTACAATATATGTATATGCAAAATGCTATGCTAAGCTGCAAACGTAGCTTAAAATCTTTGTAATTAACTATTAATATATAAATCAAGACAAATAAAATCTTACAACATTTTAAATTTAATTTTTCATATTTTAAATTGTTAATACAATTATATGTAAAATTGAAATATTAAGTGAAAAAATTTAGATGAACTATGTCCTAATAGAAAAATAAATAAACATATATATAAAATTATAAGTGACAAATTTATATATATTTAAAAGTAAAAAAATTAAACACAAATTTTATATATAATATTAAGTGAAAAAACATTTTAAATTTCATTTTTTTATATTTTAAATTCTTAATACAATTTTATGTAAAATTGATATATTAAATGAAAAAAAATTAAATCAAATATGTGCTAATAGCTAAGTAATGAAAACTTTTTATAAACATTTATTATTAAATTTGCAATAATTATTAATGTATAAATTAAAACAAATAAAATTTTAAAACATCTGCTATTTTGAAATTTTAAAACAAAACAATGAAAAAAAGTAGGATTTTATTTTCTCACTACAAATTTATGAGAAATTATCATATTAAAAAAAATTTGAACACACTATACATTAATAATTAAGTTCAAAATAATTTATAAGATTATCTATTTCTCACATATCAACCAAAATTTTTAATTAAACTAAACTAATAGCCCAATTCACTACAGCACAACATAAAACTGTTAAAAATAATTATTAATTTTGGAATTAATATTAGAGCATAAGTTAAAAAAAAGGGTTTCACAATAATGTAAATTTTATTTTTTTTGATATTTTAAATTATTAATATAACTTTATGTACAATTCAAATACAAAGAATACAAAATTTAAATAAACAATATATTAGTAAATAGAAAACAATATGTTTTTTTTAATATAATTTGGGAAAAAAATTTTGGCCCAATGCTCAGCCCGAATTCTACAAGAAAGCCCATCCCAACACTCCAAAACGACACCGTTTTTATCACAACAATCTTCAACCCATCCCATTCACCCAAAACGGCGCCGTTTACAAAATAAACCCTAACTATAAATTCCTTCAAACTCTCCCGGTCCCCTAGTTCCAGATCCTTCTCCCTTCTCGCCGTCTCCCTTCTGTCTGTCTGTCTGTATCTCTCTGTCTCTCTGTCTCTCTCGTTTCTTCTTATTGTTCTTCCGTCTTTCATTTCCAATCTACGCGGTCTATGTTCTCTCATCTACACCTACCAATTTTTTTTCAACCTTCCATATTTTACCTTCTATGTCTCGGATATGCACTGTTTTTTTTTTTTGTTTTTGTTTTTTTTATCCGTTCAACGTATATTGCTTTGCAAGTTTTTGTTTCTTTAATCTATTTGTACTGGGATTTATTTAGTTATTGGTTTGTGGTTCGATTTTTTTGTTTCTTACTCGTTTGGTTTGATGCTCATTTTTTTGTTTATTTTTTTTTCTGCGTTTAGATCTGTGTTCTTAGTCTTGTAATCTTTTCCATTCATGTTTATTTTTTGTTTTTTCTTGTTTGTTCTTTAAGGTCTGAACACATCTTCAAAGATCTGAAGAGATCTGTTTTTGGCTTATGTTCTTTCGTTTATTTACAGTTTGTTCTTCTCGTCTCTTCTGTATTTTTCTTCTTGCACAATTTTTTTTTAAATGTTGTGTTCTGTTGAGATCTGTGTTCTTAGTCTATTTTTTTGCAATCTGTATTCGTATGCTTTTTCTCTTTTCGATTGAAGTTTTTTTTTTCTTGGGTTTGATTTCTTCTAATTTTTTTCTTCTTTGTTCTTCGGCTGTTCCTAGGGTTTTTATATTTGGGATTGAAATTTTTTATTCCATGTGTTTCATTTCTGGCACTTTTTTTTCCTCCTTGTTTTGTGATTGATGTATATTAAGTTTGTATTTTTCAAATCCACAACACAATTTTTTTTTTTTTTTAGCTATCTGTGTTCATATGGTTTTTTATCTTTTCGATTCAAGTTTTTTTTTGTTGGGTTTGATTTCTTCTACCTTTTTGTCTCTTGTTCTTCAACGTTTGATTTATATTACTTTTGTTTTTTGTGTTCTAAGTACAGACGAGCAAATCAGAAGATCGAATATATATGATTTGTTTTATTTTTTTGTTAGGATTACTTTTTGTAAACTACAGATGTGAATACGCAAATAGACTTTTTTATTTTCTTTCCATTTTTTTTTGCTATGATCCATATGCATATACATATATCTAATTAGATACTGTAACAAAATCATTCATACAATACAATTCGTTCTTACAATAGTGAAAGAAGAAGAACATACCTCAATTGCTGAGATTCGCGAGTAGCTTCATCCAGAATATTTTTTTTTTTTTAAGTTAGAATACGGAGAGTAGAGAGCGAATGAAAGAAACATTGATATTTAAATTTCAATTCGATTGAATTTGTCAGACAAACAGATAACCTTTAACCATAGAAAGACATTAAAATCAAGTCAGCGAAGCAAAACGACACTAAGGACAACTAACTGAACAATAAAAGCAAGGGGTAAAAATGGAAATAAAACAAGAAAAAAGGTAAATCAGTCGGTGAATGTAGAAAGACCAAAATCACTGTCGGTAAAATAGATGTAAAATAGAAATCGTCGTAATTGTCAAATAAAACTAAGGGTAAAATTGAAAAAAAAAAGTTAGACGAAAATACTGTTCTGAATGGATTCGCACTTTATATATAAGTATAGATATATAGCATGCACCTTTCTTTGCTGAAATTTTCTCACCTCGGTCTTCTACAGTATTGTCCTCGTTTTTAGCTATATATCTTCAGAAATAATGGGTACAAGCAGTGATATTCACAGTTCCATGGTTCACCCAAGTTGGAGGGGAATTCAGGCTGTCATTATCTGGTTCATTTTATTACCTATTATTGGAGTATCTGGGGGTGCTAAGACTAGGCACTTCAAATGGGAAGTGGAGTACATGTTCTGGTCGCCCGATTGTGTAGAGAATGTGGTGATGGGGATCAACGGCGAATTTCCCGGCCCAACCATCCGAGCAAAAGCAGGAGATACCGTTGATGTTGAACTCACTAACAAACTCTCCACTGAGGGAGTTGTCATTCATTGGCATGGAATCAGACAGGTTTAATTAATTTTGTGATATTCATGTACTCTTTCCTCTCACTCATGATCTCTAGATCTCTTCTTGATCATATTATTTGAGGAAGCATCATCTCGATTATTTATTTTCAAGCATGTGATCATGAGAGCATGAATAAGTGAGTTAAGGCTATGGTTTATTGATCTCTATTCTCGTTTTACTTTCTTATTTTACAGTTTGGAACACCTTGGGCAGATGGAACTGCTTCCATTTCGCAGTGTGTTATCAACCCTGGAGAGATCTTTCATTATAGGTTCAAAGTTGACAGGGTAACTCTCTCTCTCTCTCTCTCTCTCTCTCTAGAGTATTTAAACCTTAATTTTGAAATATATGCATGTGTTGTTTAATTTAATTTGCAGGCAGGAACATACTTTTACCACGGGCACTTTGGCATCCAAAGATCAGCCGGGTTGTATGGGTCTCTGATAGTGGAGGTGGGAGAAGAAGAGAAAGAACCATTTCATTATGATGGGGAGTTCAACCTATTGCTCAGCGACTGGTGGCACCAAAGTGTTCATAACCAAGTGGTTGGCCTCTCCTCCAATCCTTTTCGTTGGATTGGTGAACCTCAGGTACTACTATATCATGTAATTTCTTGCTTTTTTTTTTTTTTTTAAATATATACGGCATATTTTTCAGAGAAGATGTTGCAATTTTTATATTTTCTTTTAATTATATATAGGTACCATATGTCAATCATGGAGTGGTAAAAACCAAACCATGCAAGAGAATTAGCCTTTTAGGGCACCCAAATGGAAAATGAATGAAAGTAGTTCACCATGATAGCTTCAAACCCCATCAAAATAGACGAACGAACGAGCTAGCTGTAATAAACAAAGTAACGATATTGTGCATGTTAGGCGGTCGATCATTGTCTACTACTTTATATACAATTAAGATCTGATCTCGCCGGCGCCAAACAAAATTAAAGAAAAGGAAATAAATAAAAAAAGAAAAGAACAAAAGAGATGGAAAGAAAAAGATCTCTCTTATCTTATAATATTTATATATGTTATGATCAGATCTAGCTTTTTATAATGTCGACTACTGATCTCAGCTAGCAGCTTACCTGCCCTTCGTTTCACTTTTTACAAAGACTGGGTATATGCTTCCCCATGCATGCAGACATTGCTGATCAACGGAAGAGGACAGTTCAACTGTTCCATGGCTGCCAATTTTAGAACGCCGGAATCTTCCTCCTCCTCCTCCAAAACGCAATCTCAGTGTAAATTCAGAGGAAACGAACAGTGCGCACCACACATCCTACGCGTGAATCCAAATAAGACCTACAGGCTCAGGGTTGCAAGTACCACTGCACTTGCTTCTCTCAACTTGGCCATTGGGGTAAATATTCCATCTATTCGCACGCTTGCATTACTTTTTTTTCTGTATTTCTAAAATTATCTTATAAATCAAATAAAATTAAAGTTAAAATTAAATTATCTTAGAGGTTCATGTATAATGAAATTTATCATTTAAAATTAAAGTTAAAAGGTTGGCAACGTGGTATTGGAGCTGGCAGAATGCAGGTGACGTGAATACAGAATGGTGCACTTTAGCTGGTGCATGCCAGTACTACAAGGGGGACCCACAGTTGACTTCGCTTTACCTGCTCCACTGGATTCATACACGTATGAAATTTATCATCTGAGTGCCTGTAGCGGGCCCTCCAGTTTTTGTATTCTTTGTTAGTGTAAATTTATTGTTTTTTTAATAAATATTTTTTGATATTTTTAATTATTAAAAAAATTAAAACAATATGTAATTTTATAAGAGTTACTTCTTTAATCATTAAGAAAATAAAAAAAATTGTTTCAAAAAAAAAATAATAATAATAAAAATTAAAATAATAAAAATTTTCTTTACAAAATAGTAAATTTGAGGGTTATATAAATAAAGAAAATGCTAGTGAAATGTGCATATCTCATGAATTTGCTCTTTTATTTCGATTGAACATGAATTTATTTTATTATTATTATTTTTAATTTAATAGTTAAAAAAGTAAATATTAATATATTAGTGTATTGTTTTATTTTTTTAAAATATTGAAAAATATTTAAAAAATATGGAAAAAAAATAACATTTAGCAGTACGCCCGTTGGGCCGCAGAATAGCATCAGCCGATAAATAAATCATCTAAATTGACAACTGAGTCATGCAGCATCCCGAAAAGGAGGAAACGACAGAAAAAAAAAAAAAAAAAAAAAAGTTTGAAAAAGAAAAGGAGGAAAGAAATCTAGGGTATAGTTAAGCATGATTCCTTTATTTTTTTTTATTTATTTTATTTTTTTAAAGCAAGATTCCGATTGTTCCTGTTTTTTATTTTATTTATTTTTCCTTAATTTTCTTTGTTTCTCTTTTCTGGAAAGCAGTATCCTTGGCAAATGTCCTTAGGATTTAGGATGGTGGTTTAGGTGTGGCGAATATTTGGCATTTTATCTTTTGGCAGGTGTGAAAACATACAAACAGCTCAGTCCTGTCTACTCTGATATGCGCTTTATCCGTTCAAATTTTCAACAAGGTTTGTCGTACTGGCATATATGATCTGGACCATTTTGGTGCATGCATGCTTGCTTTATGACTTGTCCAGCACTAGATCGATCGATCCATTCCTATGAAGACACATCCACCTTACCATTAGGGGTGGGCAGTGGGCCCCACACCCCGCTACTCACCCTGTTCTCCCTGCCCCGCATGGCAGGGCGGGCAACACCGTCCCACATGGGGGTGGCCCTGCATTTAGTCCCCTAGTGGGGGCGGGGGCGGGCCCAACCCCATCCCGGCCCCTATATATATATAAACATAAATATATATATATAAACATAAATATATGTTTATAAACATAAATATATGTTTATATATATAAATATAAATATATCTTTATATTTTACAAATTGTGTATATATAAATATATATATTATAATTTGTTAAAATTATTTATCAAGTATGCATTAGCAAATTTAAAAACTATATAGTTTAAAACTATTAAACTACAACTTACATAAAATATATACTAACAAATTTAAAAACTATATAATTTTTAAATTATAATCATATTTACAAAATTTAAATTTACAATTTGGATCTAAAAATAGATATATATTTTTATCATTTTTAGATCTAGAAATAATTTTTAAATATAATAAAATGTAATTCATATTTAAAGTAAAAATGAAACGGGGCGGGGTACCCCGCTCCCGGGATGCAGGGGTGGACCCCAGCCCTGCACCATGCAGAGTGGTGTGCGGGGAGGGGGCTACCCCACACCCCTACTTACCATTAGTTTAGTTAAAGAGTAAAGTTGGTATGCCGTCCATAGTAACTGCTACGTTGTAGCGTTGGTCAATTGTTTTTTTTTTTTTTTAATTTAGCTATTAAGAAAGTGATTTTAAATATATTGATATATATATTTTTAATTTTTTAAAAATATTTAAATGTATTAAAAAATATAAAAAGAAAAAGTAAATAGTAGGCGGTAGAGTAGCGTTGCCCTTAGTTAAATAGTTAAGCTCGGATGATATTTTCTCGCCCACAAACATATGGGATAGAGTTATGATTTGTTTGTATATTTAGAATATTTGTAAATAGTAATGAAATACTTTGTGAATAGTCATGAAATAATTGAATAAAAATATTATAAAGTTAAAAACTTATTTAAATATTATTTTTAATATGATTTTTATTTTTTACATTTGAAAATGTTGTAGTAATTTTTGTATTTTGTTCGAAAGTTTGAAAAAGTCGTAATGATTAGATGAAAATGTTAAAATTTGAAATTGAAAAGTGTTTTTTGTTTGAGTGATATTTCATACTATCTGAGAATACCTCAATGTCCAAACTAGCCCTCAAAATATCTTAGAATTTTGTGAATAGTAGTGAAATAATTTATAAATAATAGTGAAATAGTTTGAATTAAGATGTTTTATTGGGTTTTCAGAAATAAGAGAAAAAAATTTAAAGAAAAATATTATAAAATTAAAAAATTGTTTGAATATAATTTTCATTTTGAAAATTGAATAAGTTATATTGTTTTTGTGTTTTATTTGGAAGTTTAAAAAAATTATATTGGATTTTGTGTTTCAAGATTATGTAATTATTACATAAAAAAATTGAATATTTGAAATTGAAATGGTGTTTTGTATTTGAGTGATGTTTGTGAATGAAATTATGATAAGTTTTGAGAATTTCTCATTACCCATACAAGGCCTTAATTTTTTTGTGACTTCAATATTCATCATTGATTAATCATCACTTGTCTAAAAAATATGTAAATGATCATACTCTCTCTCTTAATAAGTGAGCTCAAAACGAGATCATAAAGTGTGGAGTATTTAGGATTTTTAACTCGACACTGATATGCTATAGAGATGCATATTATCATCATCATTTATTCCAAAAACATGTAAATCTGGCTCTTTTAATAAGTGGACTTATCATGTAGAACATTTAATTTATTATGGTTGAGTGTGAGATTAGGTTTTAAATTGGGACATATGCCCCGATACTATATTAAATTACCACTTATCTAAGAGCATAAATTCATGTAAGGATGGAAATTTAATTATCTACTTAGAGTTATTCTACTCAGCAGCCTTACACTACACCCTTGTTGAGCAGAAATACTCTTTTTTTAGGCTTGCAATCTGTTGAGTCAAGTTGTAAATTTATCCACTTCGAATAATCTGTGATCATTGCATGTTTGTTTTCTTATAGAATCACAAAATGGTGGTGGTGGAAGCTGACGGGAACTATCTGCAACCATTTTCGGTGGACGACTTGGACATATACTCTGGTGAAAGCTACTCAGTCCTGATAACCACAGACCAAGACCCTTCCAAGAATTACTGGCTTTCCGTAGGTGTAAGAGGAAGGCTTCCCGGGACTCCTCCTGGCCTTGCCATTCTAAATTACAAGCCAACTTCTGCATCAAAGCTCCCAATTTCTCCACCTCCGGTGACTCCTCGATGGAATGATTATAGCCATAGCAAGGCCTTCTCTAAAAAGATTTTTGCTCTGATGGGGTCGTCAAAACCTCCTAAAAGTTATGAACGTCGGATCATTCTGCTCAACACTCAAAATAAGATCAATGGGTACACCAAGTGGGCTATAAATAATGTCTCCTTAGCATTACCACCCACTCCTTATCTGGGCTCCATAAAATATGGCCTGAAAAATGCTTTCGATAGAAATAGCCCGCCGGAGAACTTTGATGAAAAGTACGACGTGATGAGTCCACCAACAAACCCTAACTCAACTAGTGGCAGTGGGGTTTACTTACTAAGTTTCAATACCACAGTCGATGTGATACTTCAAAATGCGAATGCATTGAGCGCAAATGTTAGCGAAATACACCCCTGGCATTTGCATGGTCATGATTTCTGGGTGTTGGGCTATGGAGACGGGAAATTCTCAGTCAAGGATGAGAAGAAATTCAACTTGAAGAACCCACCCTTGAGGAATACTGCTGTAATCTTCCCTTACGGATGGACAGCCTTAAGGTTTGTGGCTGATAATCCCGGAGTGTGGGCCTTCCACTGCCACATCGAGCCTCATTTGCATATGGGTATGGGTGTTGTGTTTGCTGAAGGTGTTCATCATCTGAATAACATACCTAATGAGGCTCTCACCTGTGGTCTGACTGGGAAGATGTTCCTGAGCGAGAACAATTGAGTCTAATGCCATCTTTCCCATCTTTCAGTCCCACTATATTGCACGCAGTGATGATTCTCAATGCAGTCTGCAAAGCTCCGAGAATATATATGTAAAATGAGAATTCTAGTTGTAGGACTTATATATATATAAAACTTGATGATGTGACAATTAATATAACTTTTTGTTTATGGTTAATGTGATAAGCATATCTACATCTATCACTTGGGGTGGCGATTTATGTCTGGTGATCATTTCGATTTGTTTCACGTCAATTAATTAACCCTAATTAGAAAGAATTCTTAAATGTGTTATCTGGGTTCAAATTCATTTGGATTCGTGTTGGGTTACTCAACTTCATCATCGATCGGGCTTCCTTCTTTTTTCGCTACTCTATAATTGTAAACACAATTTCTTGTCGATATACTTCAATTACAGCATTATTTATTTTTGCATGAGATATTTTCTTATTTGCTTTGTCACTCATTTGTACACATGATGAATACATTGATAAAATCCACGAGATTCAAAAAATATTACAAAACCGGAAACTTTTAAATTTTAAAGAATCTAAAAATGTAGAATAGACGTTCTGATTGCTGAAGTAGTAAAGCATTGTCACAAATAAATAATAATAATTGCTTAGTTAAATTTTTTGGTTGAAATGAATATTTCAATTGGTATTTTTGCTTATCCTAGTTCACTACAACAAAAATAGGTTTTAGTGACAGATGAAACTGTCACAAGAAATGGAAAAAACGTCACGAAATACATTTGGTGACGGTTTCTGACCGTCACCACCACTGTCACGTAATGTGCGTCACGGATTACATTTGGTGACAGTTTACTGTACAAGCGTCACTAAAAATATTTTTAGTGACGGTTGGAAGTCTTCCGTTTGATGATACGTTCGAACGTGGGATTTTTTGTGACGGTTGAAATCTGTCACAAAATGTAACGTTCGAACGTCCAACAGAACGTTCGAACGTTAACCCGACTGATTGACATTCGAATGAAAAAAGTTGACGTTCGTTTGTTATAGTTCGAACGTATCATATTTACGTTAGAACGTCAAACAAAACGTTTGAACGTAAATCATTTAAACATTCGAACGTTGCGTTCATTTTGTGAGTGAATAAGTTCGAACGTTAGATCTTACATTCGAACGTTATTTCTTAATTTTGTGTAATTACGTTTGAATGTTAATTCTAATGTGAACCAACATTCGAACGTTTGTTATATACATTCGAACGTGTAGATCAAAAATACAATTTTCATAAAATTAAAAAATATACAAATTGCATCATCATATTACACCATCAAATTAACAACTAAAAATGTTTTATATAGTTGCAAAATTAGATATTAAAAGTTCTACATAATGAGAAAATTGAATTGATTTCATTTCTTCTTCTTTCCTCGCCCACCGTGATTTTACTGTAGTGACATAACATGCCCTATCTGGACTCTCATCTCCATCTGCACTTGTTCTTAGACTTCACTACATATTCTTTCCTCCTGGTCTCTCTGTTGCTCCTGCAAACGCATCTCTAAATCAGACTGTTGCTCCAAGAGAAACTCCAACTCTTGCTGTCTTGACCTCATATACTCATTTGATAAAAAAAAATGCTGCAACATAAGTAACATTTTAAAAAAAAATACAAATAAAAATTAAATTAATGACATGTTGTGTACTTTAATAAATAATTCCCAACATATTCAATAAAAGTTCACAAATTTATTAAAAATGATATCATATATTTCCACAATATATAATCATATTCACGATATTTCACATATTCCCAATAATTTTAATAAATACTGTAATACATAAATTCACAATATATAAACATATTCCCCATAGACTAAACTAATTCAAAAATCACTTATACATATGCACAATAATAACTAATTTACAAATACCAAAACATAGTTACAAAAAAATAACCACAACATATGCTTCAAATACACATACACAATTGTAAAACATATTCATTTTAATCTATAAATATACACCAATATTTATATTTTCATTTTAAGAATAAGCATACACACAACATAATTTTTCATTTTAATTCATCATATTACATAATCCATATCACAAAGATTTGCTTCTAATTCATCAACATAAACAATTCAATTCCTTCTAATTCATCAATAATATCCAATTCACAACATATTTACAATATATATAATCAAAATTCACTACTCAACTCATAATATTATACCCATATATAATCCTTCAAAATCCACAATCAACTCACATTATACACATCAAAATATTCATCATTATCCATAACAAAATCACAACAAAATATATAAACATATTAATAAAGTTTAGAAATATACCTATCACTCACAATATCCTCTTACAAATCACAAGTTTTGCACAAGTCACAACAATCAATCCTTCAAAAAAATCACAATACTAGCTAGTTAAAGACATTTATATAAAAAATACAAAATAAATATCATAAAATTGCAAAACATTTAAAGGAAAAAAGAATTTTTTCTTACCAAAATCAATGGAGAGAGCAAAAATATTAACCCTCTCTCACTCTTCTCTCTCTCTAACCCTCTCTCACTCTAACACACACACTCTCTCTCTAACCCACAACCCTCTCTCACCCTCACTCTCTCTTTCGCGTACGGGAGAAGCAGAAGAAATGATTCTGCTTCCTCCAGTGCGTTTGTTCATTAAAAACACTCTGATTTGATATGACATTCGAACGTTTAAAAAGTAACGTTCGAACGTTTAAAAAGTAACGTTCAAATGTTAAATTTTAACGTTCGAACGTAATTTAAAAATGAGTGGGAAATTTCTCGCATTTTTTAACGTTCGAACGTTAACAAAGTAACGTTCGAATGTTAAATTTTAACGTTCGAACGTATATGCATATACGTTTGAACGTTAAAATTTTAACGTTCGAACGTGAAAGAAATGTACTCTATTATTATAAATAATATATAATATACTATATATAATCATATATATATATAGTATATTAACTATATATAATATTAACTATATACTATAATATATACTATATATATTAACTATATAATATGTTATATATTATATGTAATGACTATATATATACTATATAATGGGTATATATATATACTATATATAGTATAGTATATAGTACTAGACTACATATATAATATATCTTATACACTTAACTAGTATATAATATAGTGTATTATATATTATATATATAGTATATAGTATACCACAGTTAGCTTATCCAATTTTAATATTAAATCATTGTGCTTCAAATTTTAATCTTTTTAAATTTGTAATAATTTTTCACAAATGATGCATTATTTTATTTAAAAATTACATAAAATCTAAATTATAGTCATATTTACCAAATACTCTATCCAACGTTTGAACTTCACCCACCAACGTTCGAATGTTACTGATTAACGTTCGAATGTTGGCGCAAAAAAATATTACGTTCGCACGTAAAAATCTTTAACGTTCGAACGTCAATGTAACGTTCGAACATAAATTTGTCTACATTCGAACGTCAGACGAATTCTCATCTAGATTTAGTGACGGTTTGTATAAACCGTCACAAAAACTGATTTTTTGTGACAGTTTGGGGACTGTCACCAATTCTAAAGCGTCACTAAACCCCAATTTTGTTGTAGTGGTTTTTATCTTACAAAACCAAAAATGAATTTTAGGAGATGTTTTACAAAGATATTATGAAAAAAATAATATATTTCGTTATGCTTACATGTTAGAAGAGAATGGGTTTTTTGGGACGAATCATTTTGTCTAAAAAAACCTAGTTTTTGTCTCCAAAAGTTTTTTGAAACAAAAAAAATTTGTTTAGAAAAACCTGTCTTGAAAGGTTTTTGGAGATAAAATTCGATTTTCATCTCAAAATATCATTTTTAGGGAGGAAATCAGGCAGAACCAATAGAACGCGTTCAAATGGGTTTTTTGTTTAAGACAAACATTTTTTGTCTTAAAGACTTGTTCAAATGGAAACCGATTTGTTCAAACAAACATGTACCGTTCAAGTTTTCTTAAAAAAAAAAACACGTACCATTCGAACAGTAAGATAACTTTATTCGAACGATTGAATATAGTTGATCCTATTCAAACGGTCAGAGTGTTCCAACTGATCATGTTTGTTTGAATGGGCTTTTTCATATAACATTTGTTCAAATACAAATTTAGTTGTTCGAACCAAAATTTTGTTGTTTGAACATACATTATCTATAGTAAAATTCTCCCCATTCGAATGTATTGTTTGAATGGGCCTTTTCATATTGGTTTTAAATGAATGTGGGTTGAGGCAACATGTTGCATAGGTCGAAGATGAGGAATCTCTCCCGTATGGTGCTTGGTTAAGGGCATCCAGCTATAGTGATCAATTTTGGGATGGTCTTTCATGGGAAAGAAGAGATAGTTAGAGAACTGGCAGGTGTGATACTCCACCGAATGTTTTAGACTTAGGGGGGCTTGCGCTGACTGGAAACGTTGTCATAATGGCTCCTGGTTGTTCGACATGAGAAAACGAGGTAGGGATAAATGAATCTGATAGTTTCACAAATCCCATGGATTATGTTCTGGATGAACATGTGGAGATGGTTGTAGAAGGAGGCGAGAAATCAGGGACCGTTGCAGAAGGGATTTAAATGAATGTTGAAGATGACTCTTTAGCAGGAATTAAATTTTCAAATATGGAGTTGTTTAAGGCTGTTAAGGAGGATGGACCAGATCGGGATGGAAGGAAGATTAGAATGGGTCATACTATGAATGAATGACCGGATGGGTATACAAGTCGAAAATGGAAATGACTGTCGTTTCTCTCTAGTCCTTCTAGTTCTGAGTATGATGATTCACAACCGCTTTCTCTTTCCAAAAAGAGAAAGGGTTTATGTAGAGATGAAGAGGGTGATGGCAGGCCTATCAAATAATGAAATTTTGATGGTGGACATGCAATTGAGGAAGCTCAGATTGCTAATATTGAATCAGCGGTGGCTGTCGAACAACACCACCACAATTAATGAAGATTATAAGCTAGAATGTCCGTGGGCGTAGGAACCCACAAGGCATTCAAACCCACTGCGATCTTGTGAAGAGGGAAGCTCCTAAGATCCCGTTCTTACAGGAGACTTATCTTAAGGCTCATGAATTTGAGGTATGTAAGTACAAATTAGGTTTTGCAAACTGATTGGTGGTTGATTGTCGTAGGATTGCAAACTGATTGGTGGTTGATTGTCGTAGGAGGAAGGGGGTCTTGCTTTGTTGTGGGGAAGGGATATAAACCTGTCGATTAGTACTTATTCGCAATGTCATATTGATGCTTTGATTGAAGATGATCCTGAAAAAGGGTACTGGTTTTTAACTGGCATTTATGGTTTTCCTGAAGTTAGTCAAAGATTTAAAACTTGGGATTTGTTATGAACACTTGGCAGAAAAATGGTGAATCTTGGCTAGTGAAAGATGATTTTAATGAACTTTTGCATCTTCATGAGAAGTGGGGAGGGAGACTAAGGTCGAAGTGGCATATTGTTGCTTTTAGGGATGTGGTGAATGATTGTGCATTAAGGGATATGGGATTTAGGTTAATAAATTTACATGGAGTAATAGGAGGAGAGGGTCTCAATGTATTAGTGAGAGGTTGGATAGAGCTTTGGTGAATGTTCCATGGTGGGGAAGTTTCCAAATGCTTCTATTATACATGGTTTGGAGGCTTACTCGGACCATGTTCCAATATGGGTTAACACTGAGGGGGAATGGGGCCACATTCGATTTAGAAGACAGTTTAAGTTTGAAGAAATGTGGGTAGGGGAGCAAGCTTGTGAGGATATTATTAAGACAACTTGGAGGAGGGGTGAAGAGAGGAATAGCATGCTTGATGTAATGAACAAGATAGAGGAGTGTGGAGTCATTTGGATAGCTGGAATAAACACTGTTTTGGTAATGTTCAAAAGCAATTGCACTTGGCAAGACAAAAAATGGAGATGCTGAATGTTTTTGATCTAGTAGGGGAACTAAAAATAGATCATGAGAGGACTCGAGAGGAAGTGTAGAAATTGATGGAAAGTGATGAGGTGATGTGGAGGCAAAGGTCCAAAGTATTGTGGCTAAACGATGGTGACAAAAACTCTAAATATTTTCACATGAAGGCGTCTCAAAGAAGGAGAAAAAAAGATTGGGAAAAGTAAAAGATGATAAAGGGGTCTGGCAGTTTGGTGAGCAGATGGATAGGGTTCTCTTAAACTATTTTGAGAACCTTTTTAAAAGTTCCAATCTAAGTGGTGCTACTGAATTTCTAGAATCTCTTGCTGCTAGAGCAACACCAGCTATGAATGAGGAGCTGAGTCAGAGGTATACTGAAGTTGAAGTCTTGCTTGCCTTGTCTGAGATGAATCCATCCAAAGCTCCTAAACCTGATGGAATGTCCCCAACATTTTTTCAGAAGTATTGGCATGTGGTGGGCACCTCTGTCATTAAAGTTGTTTTATAGGTTCTAAATTCAAGTGATTTTCCTCAATCTCTTAACCATACATACATCACTCTCATTCCAAAGAAGAAATACCTTGTTGTTGTTGCGACTATAAGCCCATTAGTTTGTGTAATGTGGCTTATAAATTAATTTCTAAAGTTATCTCCAGTAGATTGATAGTTGTTTTACCTGATATTATTAAGGAGAGTAAGAGTGCTTTTGTTCCTGGCCATTTAATTACAGACAATGTGCTTATAGCTTATGAGTTGGTGCATTTTTTAAACCACAAGAAGAAGGGGAAACATGGGTATAAGTCATTGAAATTGGATATGAGTAAGGCCTACAATAGAGTGGAGTGAAGTTTTCTCAAAAAGATGATGGAGGTGATGGGGTTTCAGGCAGGTTTTATTTATTTGGTAATGCTATGTGTTCAAACAATCTCATTTTCTATGTTGATTCATGGGGAGCCAAAATGGCCAATTGTTCCTAGTAGGGGCTTGAGACAAGGGGACCCTTCGTCCCCTTATCTCTTTCTCCTTTGTACTGAAGGGCTCACCTTATTGTTGAATGCAGCAGGTATAAGGAAGGCAATTTCTAGGATTAAAATTTGTAGGGAAGCTCCCAACATTAATCATTTGCTGTTTGCGGTTGATAGTGCTATTTTTTGTAAGGCTGAAGTGGAGGAAAATAAGAGAGTTCAAGCTGTGTTAGATGTTTATGAGAGTCTGTCAGGGCAAAAAATTAATAAGGAGAAAACTTCAATAGTTTTTAGTACTAATGTGGGGTTGGATGTATGGGAAGAGATTCGGCTGCTATGAGTTAATGGTGAAATTCAGCAGTATGAGAAGTGATAAATTGTTAAAACCGCATGATTAAGTTACTTAAGTAAATGAATTGTTTAACCGAAAATGATTTAAGTACTTAATTATACAGTAGATTATAATACTTGAGTCAATTGATAAATTCTGATATTTTTTTGTGTTTTAAAAGATTTATAATGCAATAGTTTCACATCAAAATAAATACTCCAATTTTACTCCTCTCATACCATGCCTATATGTTGCAGCACATTTGTTTTTGATGCCCTTTGGAGAATACAAAGACATTGCAACAAAAGGGCTTTCTTGAAAAGTCTCAACAAAAATGCAAAACCTATGTGGGTTGTCCCAGGTGAGAGAAATGAGCAGCAAAGCACGTTGGAGGCATGAAGCTGGGACTGAGCAGGAACCACGTTCGCGTAATGGCGCAGGAGTTGGAACCGGATCAATCTCACCTCAAGCCACAACAAATGAGGATGAGCTGGCTGGACGAAAAAAAATGCTGGAGGCGTGAATCGTTGCTGAACGCGTGAAGGCTGAAGCAAAGGACTGAGGGCATATAAAAAGGAAAATCTCGCACGCGGCAGATTTCTTCTTCTTTTTTTTTCATGGTTATATTTTTTTTGGGAGTTTTACGTTTCTTGCTTTCCAGACCGGAGGGATTCGGCGACTTGGTTTTATTTTCTTTCTGCAGTTTAGTCTTACTTGTTAGGTGGCGTCAACTTGAATTTTTTTCCTTGGCTTTACTTTTGTGAACGAAGACTTGGTTTATTCTTCTTTTTTTTTCTTCTGCAGATTCATTTTCTTTCTCTTCAGCTTACCTTTATTTTCTGGGTTTTCATTTCTTGTCTCACGCGGCAGGGTCTTCTTCGTTAATTTCTTTTTGGTTTTCCTTTTTTTGCCTTTCTTTTGGAGTGAACTCGGTTGGAAGACTGGAGTCGGTTGGTGGGATTTTATTTATGGGTTTAGTTGGAGGACATGGGTGGAGTCGGCGTGGAAGCAGGCTCTCTCTTGTCCTATTTTTTTTTTTTTTTCCGTTTCTTTTTTTTTTTATTAGTTTTCATTCAGTTGGGTGTTTCTTATTTTTTTGAGGTTTTCTGGATTTATTGAGAGAACTTGGGCGGCGGCCTCTATCTCGTTTGGAATTTTTTTTTCGTTTCTTTTCAGTATTGATTCGGCGGCTTCATTCTATTTTATCCATCTTGCTTTCGTTTTCATTTCTAGGGAGAGTTTTACATTCCGTATAGTTTAGTTGACTCTTATCTTTATTAGTTTTAGTTTTAGTTTTTTTTGTTTTTTGTGTTTTTTACTGGGACGTTAGATGGCGTCCTCTTCAAGTTTTTATTTATTTATTTCAGTTTTCTTTTTTTCTACGCTGTGGATGTCAGTTCTTTTCTTTTTGCTTTCAGCTTTGGTTTTCTTTAATTTACGGTGGTTGCTCAGTGAGTCTTTACTTCGGTAGTTTTATCTTTTATTTTCGTTTCGGGTGAACGCCGTTTCTTATTTCTTTTTTTTTTGGGAGGGTATTTCAGAAGCTCTTTGCACTTTTCAGGTTTTATTTGGGTATTTTTTTTTTGAATTTTATCATGGTTCAACTTAGATTAATTTTTATTGCTAGAATCTCTATGTGTAGCTAACTTTTGAAACTTGGGTTGTGGAATGAGACTTGATTTGTCTTGAGTTCTAGTTTAATGTAATATTTTGTTGATAAATATTAACTTCACTATGTTACTAGTCGGATTTGAGTTGAAAATAGATTGCGGCTTTTGTTCTTGATTTATTGTTGACGTAAAGTACAACAAAAACTTGAAAATTATTAAGGCTTCTCTCGATTGATTGTAAATGTGTGTTTGGCTAGTAAAGTAGAGAATTCCTTAAGGAAATATTGCAAAACTTGAGCATAACTTTTTATCTTCCGTTTATTAATGCCTTGATTGGGTTGTTAATTGAGAAAATTATCTAGCATTTGAAATAAAGAAAGTCTCAT
Organism: Carya cathayensis; assembly: GCA_011037825.1. Classification (NCBI taxonomy): domain Eukaryota; kingdom Viridiplantae; phylum Streptophyta; class Magnoliopsida; order Fagales; family Juglandaceae; genus Carya; species Carya cathayensis. The sequence goes on along the minus strand of QGSO01000234.1, from coordinate 1,434,473 downwards.
ATCCAACCCAACTGTTTGTTAATTTGTCTTTTTGATTAGAAACTCTAATTTCAGTTTTGATTAAATTTTTGCGAGAATTGAATTCACTTTTTTCTTTTTTACCTCATCTTCAAAAATTTTCACATTGCATTTTATTTTTTTAATTTTATTTTTATCTCTCATAGTCGATACATGTCTTTTATAACAAAAAAAATCTCACAAACGCTTTGATAACCCTTTGTCCCTGTGGAATACGATTCTGGAATTATTCTTAATATAACTTGACACTTCTACACTTGGAAGCACATTTGAGACTGAGTAAGTTTTTGGCACCGTTACCGGGGACAACTGGTGCTTATTAGAGCATTCCTCTATTGCTGAGAGGACATTTGTGGAGCTGTGGTCCCCTTCAGAGCTTGGGTGACATCTAATCTTCTTCTATTTTCTTTGTTTATTTTTCATTGCCTTTGATTTTCTGCTCTTATTTGTATGACTGGTTGGACTAGAGATCATACATTTCGACTGTTTAGGACAGAATCATTAACATCTTTTAACTCTGCATCACTTTCTCTTGAATCATCATCTGACACTGATAGCATCATGGTTGAAAATGAGCATCATGATAGGGAAATGGTGAATCAGAACATGACACTTAGAGAATATCTTCAGCCTGTTAGGACTAGCACACCTTCTTGCGTCATTTTACTTCTTAATGCAAATACTTTTAATTTCAAACCCGGGATGATTCCATTGTTACCACACTTTCATAGTATGGAATCTAAAAACCCCTACTTGCATATCAAAGAGTTTGAAGAAGTGTGTTCCACATTCATGGATAGAACATGCACTGAAGAGGTCATAAGATTGAAACTGTTTACATTTTCTTTAAAAGACAAGACTAAGACATGGTTGAATTCCTTAATACCAAGATCCATTGGGACTTGACAAGAAATGCAAACTGAATTTTTAAAGAAATTTTTTTCCATGCATAGAACTAATGCCTTGAAAAGACAAATCATGAATTTTTGCCAAAAGGATGTGGAAACATTTTATCATTGTTGGGAATGATTCAAAAACCTTTTAAATGCATGTTCTCATTACGGATATGAGAATTGGAGGGTCATTAGCTTTTTTTATAAGGGGTTGCAATAAAAAATGAGATAATTTGTGGAGATCATGTGTAATAGAGAGTTTATTTAACAAAGAACCTGAGGAAGCTTTTGAGTATTTTGATTATCTAGCTGAAAATGCACAATCATGGGATACATCTGATGTTCATGATAGGTCGAAAAGTTCAAGGACAATTGCAGGGGGTGGGAAATATAATCTGAGGGAAGTAGATGATTTGAATTCTAGGTTGGCTATGATTTATAGGAAATTAGAAACCATAGAATTGAAGAAAGTGAATGAAGTACAAGCTGTACCTCATATTATCTTGAGCTGTAATATAATATTTGTGAGGGCCAAGGGCATTCAACTAATAATTGTCCAACCATTCCAGCGTTTAAAGAAATTCTTTTGGATCAATCTAATGCTGTTAATATGGTTGCTAAACTTTTTTTAGGTCCTTATTCCAACACTTACAATTCTGGATGGACAAATCACCCTAATTTCAGTTGGAGGGGTGAACAAGCTGTTGTACTTGCACCCAACATAGCTGGTCCTTCACAATTTACACCCTACACTACCCCAGGAGGTTCAGGACCATCTCAATATGCCAACCACATGGTCCCAGCTCAGAAAACGAACCTTGAAGACAATTTCCAGCAACTATCCACCAACTTCCAGCAGCTGTCCACCAATTTTCAGCAATTCATGCAAAGCCAATCTGCTATCAATAGTCAAAATTCACAAGCCATTGCTGATATTCGAGGGTCAATCACAAGGTTGACCACAACCTTGAGTGCTCAAGAGAAAGGGAAGTTCCCTGCATAATCTCAGCCTAATCCCTAAGACCAAAATCAACAATTTCAAAGTGTGGCAGGAGATTCAAATGTCAATCAAGTCAAGGCTATTACAATCTTGAGAAGTGGTAAGGTGATTGGCATTCCAGCTCAAGAGGTAGAAAAGAATGGTAACACTTCTAAACCTCTTTCTAAAAATGAGGCACATGATCCTTTGGAATCTGAAAGTGTCCCAAGCACTACACTTGCACCTTTTCCTCAAAGGTTAACCCTTTTGCACAAAGATAAGCATCATGCTGAAATTCTTAAAATTTTTAAGCAAGTTAGGATTAATATACACTTGTTAGATGCTATTCAATATGTTCCTACCTATGCTAAATTTTTAAAGGATTTATACACTGTAAAAATAAAATTGAATGTACAAAAGAAAACTTTTCTTACTGAGCAGGTTAGTGCTATTATCCAAACCAACACTCCTCCCAAATACAAGGACCCAGGATCCCCTACCATACTTGCATGATAGGGACTCAAAAATAGGCCAAGCATTATTAGACTTAGGTTCAAGTGTGAACTTATTGCCTTATAATGTTTATGTTCAGCTTGGATTGGGTGAGTTGAAATCTACTTCTATCACATTGCAGCTGGCCGATAGGTCTATTAAGATTCCTAGAGGTGTTGTGGAAGATGTTTTGGCTCAAGTAAACAAATTCTACTATCCGGTAGACTTTGTGGTACTCGAATGCAATTGACTACTCATTCTACTTTCCAAGTACCTGTTATCTTAGGAAGACCCTTCTTGGCTACTTCTAATGCACTCATAAATTGTAGAAGTGGAGTTTTAAAGTTGAGTTTTGGAAATATGACTTTGGAGCTAATTATTTTCAATCTTTGCAGGCAACTGCAAGAAGTTGAGGAAGTTCATAAAATGAATTTGCTGGATAATTTCATTGATGAAAGTTTTGCATATTACTTTCAATTTATTGATTCTTTAGAGGAATTTGAAGAAGATTTGAAAATATTTGATAATGTTAATGACTCATCTCTTGTTTCCTCAATAGGTCAGTAAGTTACACCACCATGGAGGCCAAAATTTGAGCAACTTCCACCATTGACATCAACTCTCAAGCCTTCGGAGGAGCAATCCCCAACTTTGAACTTTAAACCTCTTCCATTAGAGCCGAAGTATGCTTTCTTAGGACCACAAAGCACATTTCCTGTGGTAATTTCTTCTCACTTAACTAGTGAACAAGAAGATAAATTGCTAGATGTCCTTAAGAAGCATAAAAAGTCCATTGGGTGGACAATGGCTGATATAAAAGGTATAAGTCCCTTGGAGTGTACCCATAAGATTTATTTAGAAGGTGATGCAAAGCCTTCTAGGGAAATGCAAAGAAGGTTGAATCCCACAATGAAGGAAGTGGTTAAAGATGAGGTGCTGAAATTACTTGATGTGGGTATCATTTACCCCATCTCGGATAGCAAGTGAGTAAGTCCCATCCATGTAATTTTAAAAAAATATGGGCTTACCATTGTTAAAAATGAGCAAAATGAATCAATTCCTACTAGGATTCCTACTGGTTGTTGCATGTGTATAAATTATAGGAAGTTGAAAGCCGCCACTAGGAAAGATCCTTTTCCTTTGTAGTCAGATTTGGGACGTATGGATTCAGTTCTTTCATTCTTTGGCTAATCATATGTTTCTTAATATTACTCTTTTGGTAATGCAGTTTGTTGAGGGCAAGGAATTCAATAATTTGTCTCTATTTTTTTGTCTTGCATGGGGCTTTCGGTATAGGAGAAATAAGTTGGAGTTTTAAAAAATCAGTTTGAGTCCTAGCCATGTAACTAATCATTCATTGGGTCTTATGCATAGTTTCAAAGTAGTTTCTGTAAAATCCCAGGTTCAGATTAAAAATCAGTTCAGTTGGAAGCCTCCTTCTCCTGGTTTTCTTAAGCTAAACACTGATAGAGCTATGTTTTCAAATCTACAAAAGACATGTGTAGGAGTCATACGATGAGACTCATTAGGAAAGGTGGTAATGGTTGCATCCAAACTTGAATCATCGGTTGAAGAGCCAGAAGCAATTGAGCTATTGGCAGTTTTCAGAGGCCTACAATTGTGTTCGACCATGGGTATTTCATATATCAAAATAGAAAGTGATTGCTTTCTATTAGGTCAATCTTTGCAGCAAAATAATATGATGGATTCCATGCTTGGAAACCTATTTATAGAAGTGTAGAGTTTGTGTAGTTGTTTTGGAAGTTGTTCTTTTACTCATGTGTATAGAGAGGGTAATAGGGCAGCTCATCAGCTTGCTCGTAATGCTGGGAGAGTTGAAAATATTGAGATGTGGTGGGATTGTATTGCATAATTTCTTTCTCAAACCTTATGTAATGGTGGAAGAGAGTCTGAATGCAAATAAATATTTAGTACATTTTGTATATGCTAGTTTTGTCTTTTATGGTAATTTTAGTGATTCTTGAACTTATTTATTTGGGTTTGAAAATTATGGGTAAACTGAAGATTAAAGAAGAGATTCAGGAAAAGGGGTGTGGGTACATGATGGAATCTGTTCAATATGTTTAAATAAGGTAATGCTTCAAGAGACGACTCTTAAAGATTGCGAACGTGCTTACTGGTTTGTCTCGTCAATCTGTTTATTTGACTGCCATTATTATATTGGAAATGGTCTCATGCCGGATGCTAATTTTTTGCTTGCCTTTGAAATTATGGTCATAGTTGTTAGCCTTCATGTATGAGATGTCAGATGGTTCCTACAATGGCATGTGGCCTGTGTTTAATCTAAATATAGTATTGGTGCCTATTATGCCTCAGCTCATAGATCTTGATTGGTTTGAGTTCTACGTCAAGTCTCATAAGTGCTGATACTATCTATATTGAACAATTAGAGGCTTTGAAATTATAAGGGCAATCATGTTAATCGTTCACTCATAGGAGTTTTGGCTGCTTACTTTTTTGATATATTTTCTTTTAGACTATTATGAATTACTAATTCATGTAGAAAAAATTTCTTTGCATGCCCTTTTTTTACACCCCCAATGCACAACTGAATTGAATCTCCCCAAATTGATGAAAAACGATCGATGTTTTAACTTTTTTGTTACAATAATGGGTCTCACCATAATTCAGTTACTCACAAGGCTTGTAAGTAAGAAATAATTAGGGAAACATTTTGAAGGACAACATCAACGAAGCAAGACTTGTGAGTAACTGAATTGTTGACATTGTGCCCCCTAAACTACCAAATTTTTGCATCAAGCTAGTGCTGGAGAAGAAAATCAATATATTGCTTATGCAGCTTACCCCTTAGATTTGCAACTTCAACCATTCAGATCAATGAAAAATAAGACAAATGACACAATCTTAGAGTTTTTGGAAGTTTACGGTGTAAAGTATAATTTTTACATTTGACAACATCTCATCTCCTCTTTTGTCATCTTAATCATTCCTTTTTGATTAAATAGAGGGATCCCATTGTACTATTTACGATGTTCTTACCATGAATATGCATCGTTCGATGGGCCAGTTATGGTGGCAAACCAACATGCCCACAATGTAAACATCCAGTTGAGTTTTTAGGATACGACCTTGAAACTTATTATGTTTATATATATATATATAAAGGGGTGGAAGATTTCGAATCCAGGTTTTTCATTCGGAGAACCTCAGGCTCTAAATTGGCCTTTTCACCCTTGAAAATTGATTTAAATATGATTTTTTTAGGGCGAGGGGGAAGCTTGATTTTCTGGTGTATATTCTATTGGACTGTTACGAATTACTAATTCATCTAGAAAACATCTATTTGCATGCCCTTTTTTTACAGCCCTAACACACAACTGAAGTGAGTCTCACACAATGATAAAAAAATGATAGGTGTTTTAACTTTTTTATTACTATAATGGGTTCCACAATAATTGGCATAAATCTTGTAAGTAACAAATAATTAGTAAAGCGTCTTGAATGACAGCATCAATGATTACATGTTTGAGGAGAGTGTCTGCTACTTCTTAGAGCCAATTGGTTTAAACCTATGGTGTAGGTTCATCTCGAGAACCTTAGGAGCATGTGAAAAGTGCAACCGGCCGATGGGCAAAAAGGGCACTCAAACATGAAGCAGCTGATAAATATGCTGAAGAAAGCTGCAGCAACATTTGGTGAGTTTGGGCCGGACTTGAGGCTATTTTTGTAAGTACCTAAGTTGGGTCTCAAACTTGATTGTAGAACCCACGGCCATAAGCACTATTGAAACTAAGTACCTAAGTACCTATGTTTAAGGCCCAGCTTAGGCACTTGCAAAAAAGGACTCACGTTCGACCCAACCTTAGCAGATGTTGCTAGTGCTTTCTTGTAGTAGCTTTATCAGCAGCTTCATATTTGAGTGCCCTTTTTGTCTGTCGCCCGGTAGCACTTTTTGCAGCCTCCTAAGGTTCTTAGGATGATCCAGCACCAGTGTCTTGGAAATTTGGTTGATAGACTGCCCTTGCTTCTTGGCGTCCTGACCTGACATAATTATTATCTCCCTACCTTCGATTCTCGAAGATTTGCTGAATAGCTGAAGTAAACTTCATCTAGATCGTCTTCTTCATCTTCGTGTGGATAATAATCTTCAGCATCATCATAAATGTCTTCCTAGTCCTCCAAAATCAAAGGTTTAAACCAACTGGCTCTAGGAAGTAGGCAGACACTCTCCTCAAACATGTAATCGTTGATGTTGTCATTCAATATGCTTCACTAATCATTTGTTACTTACAAGCCTTATGCCAATTATTGTGGGACCTGTTATAGTAAAAAAAATTTAAAACAACAATCATTTTTTTTTTAATCATTGTGGGAGACTCACTTGAGTTGTGTGTTGGGGCTCTAAAAAAAGGGCATGCAAATAGATGTTTTCTACATGAACTAGTAATTCATAATAGTCCAACAGAAAATATACAAGAAAATTAAGCTTTTGCCCCCTCGCCAAGAAAAATCATATTTAACACATTCAATAAACTTGATGAGAAAAGCCGAAAAAAAGCTTGGAGAACCAAGGGGACTGAACACACTCCCTTACAAGATTATAAACCTGATGAGAAAAGCCAAAAGATGTTGACACATTCAATAAAACTGCCAATTTACATGATCTTAAGCTTTGGCCATATCAATCTTCACCATAATGTTGCCACCCTTTGTTTTCTTATTTCGAGAGTGAAACAATTCCTAAGCCAAAGAGATGTTTCCAAATATGCTGCAGCTTGGAATAAATGCTCATTGTTCATGAGAAATCAACTGAGATAAATAAGGTGTCATCCTTTGCATGAGAACCTAAGAAAAAATCTTATACACAACTAAACAAAGGCTGATAGGACTGAACTTGTCAAAACTCTTAGGATCCTCTACCTTTGAAATCAACACTAGATAAGATGCCGTGTAAAATCTAGGTAAAGCAAAACCCGGAAAGAACTCCTTGGCTGCCGCAACAACATCCTCTTTGGTCAAATCCCAGCAACTTAAATAGAAACCCGGGACAAACCCATCCGGTTAAGGTGAGCTCTCTTTCAGAAATGATCTCAAAGCAGCTAAAATCTCAATCTCAGATGGGGCTATAGCAAGAGCCAAATTATTTTCCTCAGATATAGGGCATTGTATAAGAGGAGCGAGATCCATCTGTTCAACAATAGAATCATTTGACAGATAGTTTTGAAAATAATTTAAAGCTTCTTGATGGACCTGTTCCGACGAGTTCAAAATGACTCCATTCTTTAGCCGCATGTTCTGTATGACATTATTTTTTCTCCATTGGTTAACAACTGCATGGAAGTATTTTCCATTCTGGTTACCCTATAAAAGCCACCTCTTTTTTTCCAATTGAGAGAGTCTGGATTCTCCATGTCATTCCCATGTATCCAGTTCAAGTTTAGTCACCAAGAAATCACATTCTGCCTCATTATCATAGCCCCCTTGTAACCGACTCTCTAAGACCTCCAATCTCTCTTCTAATTCTTTATTGTTCTGCGCCACATGCTCAAATACCTGTTTAATCCAAGCTCGTACCGCAAGCTTTGTTTGTTTCAATTTTTCCGCCAACCTTACAAGACTCACAGATGTAGTTGGTTCCTTCCATACTTCTTCCACACTTCATAACGCAAAAAATTTGCATTAGATACCCATATATTTTGAAAGCAAAAAGGTTGAGGGCTGTAGCTTACCACTGGTTTTTGGGAGTGAATGAGCATAGGACATCGATCCGATGTCTTCAATTGAAGATATTCAAAGAAAGCTGAATGAAACCAATTTGTGAAATGGGTATTAATCAGTGCTCTATTAAGCCTTGCCCAGCTTCGAGTCTGCCCCTCATGGCCATTACACCACGACAGTCGGCGTCCCACAACCTGAAGGTCCAATAAACGATAGTGGTCAATACAATTATTAAAATCTACCATAGAAGCTCGCGGCCTTGGATGGCCACCCACTCTTTCACTATCTTCTCAGATAATATTGAAGTCCCCTACTACAAGCCAAGGGGACTCATTGGCATTAACCAGCTCTAAACTTTGCCATAGCTCTCTACGTTCCATGCTATTACACTTTGTGTAGATAAAAGAGATGAGCATCTTCTCTTCACCCAACCAAAACCACCCAGGAAGTAATTGATTAGTCATAGACAACACCTTCCACTCACAATTGTCACTCCAGAAAATCCATATTTTACCGTCAACTTCCGCATTACTAGAAAAATTTGGTAATCCCATCACACATGCCAAGTGATTCATTTTGTCAACCTCAGCAAAAGGTTCCAAAATCCCAACAATAGACACACCATACTTCCTTACTAAACTTTTTAAACGATTACGGGAACTACCTAACCCATGCAAATTCAACACCAAAATTTTAATAATCATAAATTGAGTTTAGAGGGTCGAGATAAAACTGGGATGCGTAAAAACTCTAAAACTAGGAAAAGAAAAGAAAAAGACTAAAAGAGAGAGAGAGAGAGAGAGAGAGAGAGAGAGAGAGAGAGAGCATCCTTATCACGCCGACTCTCAGGTTCTCCTCCAAAACGAAAACGTCATCTACCCAAAAGAAAAGAAGAGAAGCCGCCGCCAAGGTCTGCATCTCCACAAGACAAAGAAAAGAAAAGAAAAAATAAAAAAAATAACTAAACAAGAGTGTGTCTCACTTGGCTGAACCCGTCAACCAAGTCAAGCCAAAACCCCCACCAACTTCCAGCCCTCCGTCTGTGCCTTGTGTTCCTTGCATTTCCAAAAATTCCCTACATCAATTCAAATTTAGTGTTCATAATGAGAGGAATAAAATTGAGATATTAATTCTGATGTGGCCTAACAGCTGCATTATAAATCTTTTCATGCGCAAATTATCAGAATTTATCAATTGATTAATCAACTGCATAATTAAGTGCTTAACTACTTTTTAGTTACACAATTTATTGACTTAAACAGCTTAATCAAGCAATTTTAACACTTTATCACACCCCCCAACTAGCTTATTGCTAGTCTCTAGCAAATAATGCGAAAACAAATGAAGGATCCAAGAATGAGCCACTGAACGCAAAAATCTCTACAAAAGATCAAATCGTATTGAAATCCTGGGCATTAGAATGTAGTTAGGTCAGGTTATAGTTCAACACAAAGACTTATAAAATTCTCAGGAACTCAAACTAGGGGAATGTATCTAAGCTGTAGATCTTTGAGCGCATCAAGTGTGTGAATAGAATGCCATTCGTTGGTTTCAAGATTTCTCACAATAGTTTCAATCTAGCAACATTTTCAAGAAAAACCAAAAAGGTCTTTACTCCAATTCAAAACCATTACATTGACGGCTTTCATGCTATCACACTTTGAAAGACCTTTTTGTTTTCTTTTTCTTTTTAACGGATCCTGATGATGGGCAGCATTTTCCAATGTACTTGCACAATTTGTTTTTTATTTTTTGTTTTTTTGTTTTTTTTATCTCTGGCCTGTCCCTTTTCTCATGCATTTTTACCTCAATTTTTTTTTTTTTTTTGGAGTTTCTCATTCACTTTTCCTAGGCCATTAAGATATGGTTCATTTTAGTTCTTGCTAATTGCTTAGATGAAAACCACTGATTGACGTCAATCAAACATCAAAAGTTTATATCTTGTGTCTATTAGAGTCATCAATCAATAGCTTTGAAATACATTGCCTAAGTTTGAGTTGCTAAGAACTATCATAAGGTCCTGTGTTGAACTTAAACCTAAACCAGTGGAAATTAGTGTAGCCCAAGACTGCAACTATCTGATCTTAAGTAGAGAAGTGTGAAATCAGTAACTTATTAGAAAAAAATAAATTCAGACCCCACAATTATAAATCCTGAGAGACTAAGTGGTAGAATACTCTCCTTACCCCCAACTAAAAATGGGCAGTGTCCTCACTGCAAATCATGAATAAACAAGGCAAGAAAGAGAATAGGGCCGAAGGAAATACATGAGATGGTTGAGTGGATCATGAAAGTAAAAATGAAACTATAAAAAAAATGAACTAAACGGTGTAGAACCTAAAAAGATAGAATGAAAAAAAGAAAGAAAGAAAGAAAAAGAAAAACAAAACAAAGGAAAGAACAAAACATAGAAGTGAAATAAACAAGAACAGAAAAAGAAAAGAAAGAAAGAAAGAAAATTTAAAGCAAAACAGAAATGAACTAAGGATCACAAGAATAAGTAGGATCTTCCAAAGGAATGGAAGTATCCTCAGGTGACAGTTTTCCCGAAAAATGTTTAAATTGTTGGCCATTCACTTTGGAAGTGTTTCCATTTTGAGGATTGGTAATCTCAACAGTTCCATATGGATAAACAGTTTGCACCACATAAGGCCTACTCCACCGAGACCTTAACTTACTAGGATCAAAAATATTACGTTGGATGTGTTTGTTGGGTATACATCTTCGAAAAATTTGGTCAGAACAATATTGAAACAAGTAAATGTCAATATAAAAAAAATGATTTAACCTCAAATTTGAACTTTCAAATGTCCTGAATGCTCCAATGAGATGGTGTTTGTCATCTGAAGATGGCTTTATGAGTGTTGTCCAAGGTGGCGACTCTTCAAACATTGGTTGCCAATGCACCCCACGACCAGTTCCTACAAAAGAAACATTAGAAGTATCATCAAGTATATTTACATCACTTAGAATACTTTCTAATGATAATTGTAAATCAGTGAAAGGAAGATTCAAGTAAAAATCCTCATCAAGGATATTTTCCAGCAAATTAACTTCCTGAACTTCTTCTAAATCCTGAGGTTGCTTGTAAGTATTAAAGATATTCATCTCCAATGTCATGTTTCCAAAACTCAATTTCAAAATTCCATTTCTACAATTAATTAATACATTAGATGTAGCAAGAAATGGTCTACCAAGAATTACAGGAGCTTGGAAAGTAGATGGAGTTGACAAGTTCATATTAAGCACCACAAAATCCACAGGATGGTAAAATTGATCAACTTGAACCAAAACATCCTCAACTATACCCCTTGGCATTTTTATAGATCTATCAGCAAGTAGCAAAATGATAGGTGTGAATTTCAGTTCACCTAAACCAAGCTATTCATACACAGTGTAAGGCAATCAATTGACACTTGAACCAAGATCCAACAAAGCGTGACCAATTTTTGAATTTCCTATCACACAAGCAATTGTAGGTGCTCCAGGGTCCTTGTATTTAGGTGGTGTATTACTCTGAATGATAGCACTAACCTGCTTAGTAAGGAAAGCTATATCTTATGCACATTTAATCTTCTTTTCACAGGGCCTAAATCCTTTAAAAATTTTGTATAGGCAGGAATTTGCTGAATAGCATCTAACAAAGGGATGTTAATCTTAACTTGCTCAAAAACCTCAATAATTTCAGCAAGATACTTATCTTTAGGCAATAGAACTAATCGCTGAGGAAAATGAGTTGGTATAGGACAATCAATTTTCTCATGCTCATCAGACACACGCTTGCCATCTTTATTAGAAGGGTTAGAAACCTTACCAGAATTGTATGGCTCATGACCTGGAATGTGTACCACCTTACCGCTTCTTAAAGTAGTCACCGCTTTGACCAACTTTAAGTTAGGATCCTCACTTACTACTTACACTTGATGAGGCTGCCCTTGTGGATTTGGTTGTGATTGTGCAGGAAATTTACCCTTATTTTGTGTACTTAAAGATGTAGTCAGCCTTGTGAAGGAACTCCTTGTGTCATTAATTGCCAATGAATTCTGGTTGTTGAGTGTTGCTTGACCTTGCATGAACTATTGAAGTGTCACACTCAGTTGTTGAACCATATCTTCAAGTCCCTTCTTTTGCATTAGAGGTGCTTGAATTGCTAGTTGAGAGAGCCCCGGAGCCAAGGTTGTTGAAGCTACATGCTGGTCACCCCTACAACTGAAATTTGGGTGGCTCCTCCATCCTGGATTATAAGAATTAGATTACAGACCAGAATATAGTTTATGTATCATGTTTACAGTATTAGATTGGTCCAACAATACTTCGTTGAAAGCAGGGATCGTGGGGCATTCATTAGTTGAATGCCCATGATCCTCACATATGCCACACTTCTCAGAAAATTTAGGGACAGCATGTAATTCGTTTACTTTCTTCAATTCCATAGCTTCCATTTTTCTAGACGACAAGGTTAATTTAGCATGCAAATCATCATCTTCCTTTAAAGTATATTTCCCATGACTAGAATCAACTTTCCTAGACCTATCATGCACATCAGTTGTGTCCCAAGATTGGGCATTTCCAGCAAAATAATTAAAATATTCAAATGCCTCCTCAGGCTCTTTGTCAAAAAATTCTCCATTACACATGGTGTGTACAAATTGGCACATTTTAGGTGTCAAACTTTCATAAAAAAAACTAATCACACGCCAATGTTCATAACCATGGTGTGGGCATGAATCTAATAGATCTTTGAACCTTTCGCAACATTGATAAAAAGTTTCAGAATCATTTTGAGAAAAATTCATGATCTGTCTTTTCAAAGCATTTGTCCTATGTATTGGGAAGAATTTTTTCAAAATTCCTGTTTGCATCTCCTGCCAAGTGCCTGTGGTTCTAGATCTTAATGAATTCAACTATGCTTTAGCTTTATCTTTCAAGGAAAATAGAAACAACTTTAGTCTAATAACCTCCTCAATGCAGGTCTGGTCCATGAATGTAGACTAAACTTCTTCAAATTTTTTGATATGCAAATAAGGGTTCTTAGAATCCATGCCATGAAAATGTGGAATTAAAGGAATCATTCTAGGTTTGAAATTAAAATTGTTTGCATTCAAAGGCTGAATTATGCATGAGGGTGTGCTAGTTCTAACAAGTTGCAAATAATCTCCAAGTGTCCTGTTTCGATTCACCATTTCCCTATCATGATTCTCTTTTTCAGCCATGGTGCTATGACTGTCAAAAGATGATTCAAGAGAAGGAGATGTAGAGTTAAAAGATGATAGTGATTCTGTCCTAAATAATCGAGAAGTTTGGTCCCTAGTCCAACCAGTCATACAAACAAAAACAAAAAATAAAGCAAAATGTAAAATAAACAGAGAAAAGGGAAAAAGATCAGAAGTCTCCCAGGCTGTGAATGCTTTGATAAACACCAGTTGTCCTCTCAACAGTAGAGGAATGCTTTGATAAGCACCAGTTGTCACCAACAACGGTGCCAAAAACTTGACTCGTTCTCAAATGTGTTCTTCCAAGTGCAGAAGTGTCAAGTTGTAACAAAGATAAGTACATGATCGTATTCCACAGGGACAAAAGGGTTATCAAAGTATTGGTGAAATTTTTGATGTAAAAGAGGTATCGACTATGAGAAATGAAAATAAATGTGAATCTACATTTCTAAAATTACCAAGAACCAAGAGATTTAAGGAAAATGTGTAGAAGTTGAATTAAACTTGTAAGAAGCAATAAAACAAACACTTGGTATGCAATTTTCGCCCATTTCTAATTTGAAGTTGGATTTACCTCTAATTTCATCTTCTCTAAACCATTTTCTCATTCCAAGAGATTAGGATTAGTTAATTAAACAATAAGCATACTTTTCAATATAATCAAGGTACTTGACAGATTTTATAACAAGTGTAAAAGTGAAAGAAAGCCATCAAAATCTTGTTACAAGTTCGCGCATCAATTGTGTCTTTATGTCTACGACTGATCAAGTTCAAGAACATATAAATTTAATCCTTCTCATAGGCAAAATGAAATACAATCTATCAAGTTAATCATTCAAAATTCCATAACCTTGAAGAAAACCCAACTCAAAACCGTCACGAGTTACTCATTGAATCCCAAGCTAAAAATCCATCCACATTTAGTTTCATAACCCTTGTGGTGGAGGCTCGCATCGACAACAACTATGTTCATCTTCAGTGGCTTACCTTTGACTTCTTTATAATTCTTTTGCATAGCAAGGGCATGATCAATCACTTGATTAGGTAACAAGTTCTTATCCTTATAAACCATCTTATTTCTTCTATACCAGCAACTCCATGAATTAGAAAGAAAATCTCCATTTCCTCTTTACTACATTTTCCACTTACCTTGCTGGCCATCCCCACAAACTCTTGATGAGAGTCATTTAATTGAAGTGTAGGAAAATCTTTTCTCCATTTTTCTTGCAGCATAAGACAATAATATAAGGTATGAACAGTATCCTCCATCACACATTTACATAGCTAATAGTTTATCCTCAAACAACACCTTCCTCTTCTTTAGATTGTGTTTAGTTGGTGGCCCCTCTTTACAATCTCCAAGCAAAAACTTTCACCTTATTTGGGATTGTGAAAGTGATTCTCCTATGTTTCTTTAGATTGTGTTTAGTTCTTGAAGAAACATCACTGTTTGCTTATCATATCTTTTACTTTCTCATTATTTGAAATGTGGACTTCTAAAATGGCATTCAAATTTTTTGTTATGCCCATTTTCTCGGATATTTAGTTTAGTTTTCTATTTTTTTTCTTTAAAAATAATTTTAGGCTTCTTAGAATTATTTTTACTTTTTATAAATTATTTCTATATATTTTCATTATTTTATAGCACATGACATGCTACGTGTTGCCAAATCTCTTTACAACTAGGTAACTCAGCTATGCTTTGAATCCTACATTTTCTCTATAGCATTTCGTAGTGGGCATTTGTCGCAATTCTTTTCGCTGTCAATCTTTCATTTGGGAGACTTTTATAACATGAAAATATCTACCCATTTATTTATTGAAGCCAAAAACTTCAAAACAAAATTCACAGTCTTTTGTTCTTCAAATTTCACAAGGTCTAAAGTACAACATTTTTTTTTCTTTAGTTTGTTTTGGGGTTTCCCTATGTACAGGTTAAAATCCAAAGAGAGAGGAAGCACATAGAAAATGCACAAGCACCTCTTCAAGCTTGCAGACAGTCACAAAAATGCAACTATACCAAAATTAGAAAGCTCTAAAACAAAACTCTGCCATCAGCAACCCTGATCCACCAACACACATATAATATACATAAATCATCTTCTCTTCATGAACAAACTGTGAAAAAAGAATTTCGTAAAGCCACTGCTCAAAGGAGCTTCATAAGGCCAGATTGACAAAATAGAATTTCAGGTAGATCGTCATGAGCTTAGTCAATTTTTTGTACAATGAGGAAGTGGCTGAATTTGCAACTGCTGTGTGGAGTATATGTGAAAAGAGGAATGAATTTACTTTTAGCAAGAATTTTACTCATCCAAGATTTTTCTAAAACATAAAGTCAAAAAGTTCAATTGAAAGAGCAACATAAAGATAAGGCTGCAAGCAGAACTGCTATTCTAAGTATCTGGGAAGCTCCTCCAGAGGATATTTGCAAGATCAAATTGGGATGCTGATATCTACAAGAGTGAGTGCAAAGTGGGACTATGAGTTGTTATCCGTGATTGGGAGAGAAGGGTTCCAGCAACCATGAGAATAAATAGCCATCTGGATCCTGCCCATCTCCTTGTTGAAACATATACAGCTCTACAAGCAACAAGATGTTCCAATGATCAGGGATTTCTCTTTTACCGTTTGCGTTTCATACGCTTGAATGCTTATCTTTTTATCTTTTTGTTTTCATTATCTAATACCTTTTAATTCAAGACTTTTGCTTTTTTCTTCACTACTTCTATTCTAAATAGAAGTCTATTTGCACACCTTAATCTCATATTAGCGGCATATAAATAGCATTCAAGTCCTTTGCTTTTGGACCTCAATATTATATTAGGGGCTTTTCAATCTCAATTGGTTTAAACCTTTGATTTTGGAGGACCAAGCATACTTTTAGGATGATGCTGAAGATTATTATCCATGGGAAGAGGAAGAAGACGATCTAGATGTAGTTTACTTCAGTAGTTTAACAAGTCTTGTATTGGGAATCAAAAGTGGGGTGATAATGGTTATGTCAAGTCAGGACGTCAAGAAGTGAAGCCAGTCTATCAACCAAATTTTCAGGGCTCTGGTGTGGGTTCATCCCGAGAACCTTAGGAGCATGTGAAAAGTGCAGCCAGTTGATTGGCAAAAAGGGCACTCAAACACGAAGCAGCTGATTAATATGCTGAAGAAAGCAACAACAACATTTGGTGAGTTTGGGCCGGACTTGAGGCCATTTCTGTAAGTACCTAAGTTGGGTCTCAAACTTGATTGTAGAACCCATTGATGAATTGCAAAAATTAATATATTTTAACACTTTTGAGTATTGTTGAGTCTGGTCCACATCGCTCGAGTGGAGGTATTGGCCGCTTATAACAGCCCGCTAGAAATTCAATGGTAGAATTTCTATAGACTTGAGAAATTTCGTGAAAACTCCGTAAGTTTTCACGAATTGGCTAATCGCAAAGGTTTTAGCCTGTCAACATAGTTAGTGTTATCACTCGCTATGGTGCCAGAAATGCGATTTTAATTGTTTGAGGTAGTTAGAAGTGTCAGATTACGTTATAGTTTATGCCACTAGACTCAATAGAATATTTAGGATTTTATGGTCCAATAACCCATTTTCATAATTTTGGACGAAACGGCTGTTCGAAACTGTGAATTTATTTATATGGGCACTTCGGGGTTGAGTTTTGGTAAACGGTTTTTACTGTAGGTTAATATGAATATTTAAGATTTTTCAGTATTAAGTTTATTACGCTTTTTTTTTTGGAGTGAATAGTAACCTCGATAAGCGTACTAAGTGCAGTGTTTTCAAAATCACAGTGTGGAATGTCCAAATTAGGTTAGAGAAGTTTTATTTGGACACTTGGCAAGATCTTAGCCACACATAGTGAATAATATTAGATACTTGGCATAAAGAGGAACCATTAGATGGATTTGTGAAGGAAATCAAGGTGTAAGATCATACCACCTAAGCAAAACCTTTTTCATCTGATCAACCAAATTGAGGCAGATCAAAGGGGGTTTGAACCCTAGTAAAACCCTAAATGGTTGGAATCCAATTGAAACCCCAAAAGCTTGGTTGAAATTGAAACCCTAAACGGTTTCCCCAAACCCTAAATTGGCCTTCAAACCCTTTTCAATCCAATTTCTAGCATTGTGTTTAATCACTTGATTAAATCACCTCTACATGTTATTAATTTCTCAAATTCTTGTTATGACATCTTTATCCAACCTTTTAAACTTTGGAAATTTGATTGGGTCAAGAAAAATTGGATTTGGGCTTGATATAATCTCAAACCCTAACCAAACCCCCTTTAAACCCCAAATTGAAGCCCACTTGGTTGGGGCCCACCAAGGCCCACGAATTTGGCCACCTTGGTAGGGCTTCTTGGAGAAGTTTCCTCCCCTACATGGCAGACCATTCACTGCCCTTGGCTGCACCCAATAGTGCCTTGATGAGATGGAGAAACCCACCTCATCAACCTCCACACCTCATAGCTTCTGCAGGCAGTCCTTTGCCCCCAACTATTCTTCACTTTATGTCACATAGCCACCTCCAATCAAGGGTCATTAAGGTATATATCTTCCCCCTACAGAAGGCTTGAGTCGTGCAAGACACACTTACTTCACTTTAATCACTTATTCACCCCGTTCTTAGAGGGAAACCCAAAAGAGTTCTCTCAGGCAGATTTCTATGTCTTTTTGCGTGGATCTTTTCGCCCCTTGTAAGTATTTTCACATGATGAATCCTTCATAAAAGTTGTTCCTATTTGAGTCTAGTTTCTGTAGATATATTATTTTGTATCATTCCATGGTCATTTGGTTGGTCAAAAGTATTTTTGACCATGGAAAGGTCATTCTGGGCGTGAATCTGGAGAGTATGTTATGTTTTGGAGTTTTTAACCAAGCTAATGGACATATCTTGGTCTGAAAATTTTATGGAGTGTTCTTAGCATGTGTTTAAGAGTGTGCATTGAGGTTTTGTTGCATGACTAAAGCTTTTGATGATAGATTTGCTTAGATCTAGAAACTTGGAAACTGGAAGTGGCAAAACAGTTTTTATTTGGAGAAAGTTTGAATATTTTGAGGTTTGATCTTACTCTAAAGGATTTGATATTTTTATATGATGATCCTAAGTCTCTTATTTTCATGTTAGGATGTTATTTTGGAGATATTTAGCATTAGTTTCGAAGATATGATTTTTCTATGCAAGAGGATTTCGGTTAGACCTAAGATTTGATGTGTTTGGGTTAGATCTATGTTTTATTGATTTTTAGCCATGTGATTTTAATTTTGATGGTTGGATATTCTTTAAGACACATTATTAAACCATGTGATGTTTTATTTCAAAGATCTCACATTGTTAAGCCATTGATCAAGAGATTTATCAAAACTAGTTGAGGAAAACGTTTCTGTTTTTGGACTAAGTGTAAAACCAAAAACTTCAAATGTTATTTTGTGATTTTGGTGAGTTTAGTTGGATGATTTAAAGCATGGTTGATCTTAGGATGATGTTGTGAATATGTTAGAAGTAAGATTTGATTTTTTAGAATTCTTGGAGATGTTTTGATCTAGGGTCAAAGCTTGTGATTCAAGGATTTGGATATTTTTACAAAACGTTTGGTGTTGATTATTAGCTTTTTCTAAATGGATGTTTTAAGTATGATTTTAAACTTAGGATTGGAAGATGTTTGTTGCAAAATTTTGGTTTAAGCATGAGTTTTGAAGTTGGAAGGAATTGCAACAAAAATCAAGAGAAATGGCCTATGGATGTTTCAGCCATAGTGTGTTTTCCATAGTTGTGTTTTGTTTTAAATTTTTCTGAGTTAAAATTGAGTTTAGGACAAAATTTACATGAGGAATGTAAATTTTGGAAATTTTTGGAGTTAGGATGTAAAATTCTTAAGTTAGGGGTAAAATGGTCATTTTCTCACATGTAGAGGGTAAAATGATAATTTTACTCTAAGTTAGCTTGTTTTCATGTTTCTAATTGTTAGTAATTAAATTTCTAACTTTTAGAATGACCTCTTACATTCCTCGTGTTTCGCACTTTATTCTCGTAGAACGCGACGATCGAGATAAGTTAGCTTCTAACTTACTATCAGTTTACTGTGTATGTATGATGAGTAAGGGAACTACAATTTATGTATGTATGTTATCATATATGCGATGTCATTACATGTTTATCTATTACGCATGATTTATTCTTTCATGAATATTTATCTGTTACACAATCTTTTCTGTCATGCAATGTTGTATGTTATAAGTATGCCATGTTAAGTATGCCATATGTTACATGTATGCCATGGAATGTTTATGTTTAAATCATATTGTGCCATTTACAAGTATATGCCATGTTAGAAAAGTTCATGATACTAAATAATATCTCATGCATTAAGAAAGATAAGATATTTAAGAGTGACACGGACCTAAGTGTGTTTACCACAAGTTATGTTAAGGATGACACGGATCTAAGCGTGTTCATCACAAGTTATGTTAAGGATGACACGGACCTAAGCGTGTTCATCACAAGTTATGTTAAGGGTGACACGGATCTAAGCTTGTTCACCACAAGTTATATTATGCGGTGCCATAGACTCAAGCGTGGTTCACCTTATGTAAAGTTCATATAGATCTCAGATCACGTTTAAGTTAAGTTATTCATGTCAATCACGACCCTAAATGCTAGGATGGGGTAATATCCTAGTGGAACTCTTTTGTTCACGCTGGAGTGTCTAAATAGGTGTGAAATTCCCCAGGTTGACGAAGTACAGTTAACAGGTTGTGAATGGGGCCTAATTAGCTGGTCACCGGAGCGCGCCAGGCACTAACGCCGATGGTGTCATATTTTATTTTACGTGTATTCATGGGGCCACAACAACTGTGAAGCATGAAGTATGGGGCCACAAAAACGGTGGAGCATATACTACGTGAGACACAGCAATTGTGACACGTAGAATACGTGGGGCCACAACAACTGTGGAGTACGTATTAACGCACTCATAGCTGGTGTAGATACCTGTGTTGTGATGCGGTAATCGGCAAGGACACACGGCTCTAGGGGACCCGTGTAGCACCCATATGGTCACGTTATTAATCAAGTCAATTGAATAAGATTCCAAGTTCATGTCAAGAAGTTAAGAATAAGCAATCATGGTGACCCCATGAGATAAGAATAAGTTTCAGATCGAGTGCACGTTAAGTCAAGTTTCAGATCAAGTTCATATTATGTTATGTTATGTTCACGTATATGTTATGTTCATGTTTACATTAAGTTTCAAGTTCATGTTCATATCATATTATGTTCACGTTTATGTTATGTTCAAGCTCACGTTCATGTTATGTTATGCTCATGT
>QGSO01000234.1:1403844-1408844 GCA_011037825.1 Carya cathayensis | reverse complement strand
GTTACATCGTTTTCCTAGAATAAAGAAATTTAGCTCATACTAGAAATTGAATTCAACATAAACGAATTCACCATAATTGTTCTGAGAAAATTGGAAGAAAATAAACGCTGAAAATACTCCTTGCAGCCGCAACTCGTCGTCAAAAACTCAAGGAATTGATTCAAGGCTTTTCTCCCGTCTGTGCTCGTGTATGATTCCAACGTACGTGCAATATGTGGAATCCCCTCTCCAAAACGGATGATTTGAATCCTTCTAGATGTGTTTTTCAGTCCCAAAAGGTGTTCTCCAGTCAAAAAGTACGGCCATAAAGTGAAAAATCACTTTTTATATGATGTGACGGCGGAAAACCCTAGATCTGTCAAAATACGATATTCGCTCGAGCGGGGTGTCGAGCGAACATCGAGCGGTCGACTCTGCCTAACTTCGCTCGAGCGACTTGTCGAGCGCACCTCGAGCGTTCAACTCTGCCTGATTTCGCTCGAGCGGCCAATGTCTCCGCTCGAGCGAACTTGTTTTCCCGCATCCCGCTCGAGCTCACTGTCGAGCGGTTGTCGAGCGTTTGAATCTGCCTGAGTTCGCTCGAGCGGCAAAAAGCCTCCGCTCGAGCGAAGTTGTAAATTCTGCAACATGAAATATTTCAAGTCATCAAATACCCCCAAACTTAAAACTTTGTTTGTCCTCAAACAAAAAGAAAAGCAAATGATAGTTTAGGCAATATCAACTCGACCCCAAAGAGAAGTATCATCACTCACCAAGCTTTTATGAATTTAGATTTCATCACTAGTATCTTACTCTTTTAACATCAAAGATAGCAAGAAAATCAATCAAAAATTTTACAATTTGTCAAGCAAGAGTTAGGCGTTTACTTCAACCTAAAGCTAAGACCTTGAGTGTGTGTGTGAGATAGTCAATTTAACCTCAAACCACCTGCAAACTCAGATAAAAGTAGAACAACCAAAATCAGAAGAATTCTCTTAAAACTTAACCCCATAAGTCCAATTTTCAGAAATCCTCTCCACTAATGTAGTCAACACCAAAATCAGAGATCAAAAGGTCTTTAATAAGCTTGTAATGATAGGCCACAGGGTGAGGGTTAAGAAAGAACTGGATATGGATAATCAAAGCAAACTGGAAAAATACTTTGTGAAAAGAACACTAAAAGAGATTTCCACATGATTCAAATCATAGCTCTTTCTTTAGCAATATGCTCATACTTGTGGCATTATTATTGCTGTAATCACTGATACAATACCAAACAGAGCGGGCATCTGAAGTAATTCACATTCCGCATAGCGACTTCTTTTTCTTTTCTTTTCTTCTTCTTCTTCTTCTTCTTCTTCTTCTTTGATCAAACAGAGCAAACATAATACGGATCATTCTCTTTCACTAATTTTCTCTTTTAAATGAAACTTTCCACCAAAGTATTTTCTCAAACTATTAAAGGTAGATTCATTGTTTTTCAGGCTTAGAGCGGGCATGGTTTATGTAGTTCAATGAATAAATAAAGGCTTATGTAACATAAGGCTCAAGGGGGTTAACTATGGAAACACACCATGTAATGATGGCATGATATTTAGGACGGCTGGGAAAGCTTTTTGGTTGCCAAAGAAATGCCTAGATCATTTCTCTAATATTTGGTCTCAACTAGGATTTCGCCTCAAGGACCCATCAACGGATTCTAGAGCAAAGCAAAATCGAACTTCCCTCTTTCAATTAATTCAACTTCTTCTCTTCATAAGCAAAATGGAATCAAAGAAAAACGACTATGTGCTCAATTGTGTTCAAGGTCAAAGATTTAAACCAAAGTACCCACAAAACTTCACTTGACATAAAAGAAATTTTTGAAAATTTTTCTCAAAACCATCTTCAATCACAAATTTCAGAGTCATAGAGAATTCAATCTTACTCCAATGCATGCTTGGTAAGAGAATCAAACAACCCATCAACAACCCAAAACTTAGAAAACAATAGGATCAAATGACTATAGGAATTCACACCCCCAAACTTAAACTAAACAATGTCCTCATTGTAATGCAAAAGTAAAAAGGATTGAAGAAATAACTTCCCTGGTTTCATGATGAATCTTCCATAGCTTAGAAATTTTTCAGCTCTTTATTCATGCTAAAACAAAAACCTGCATCAAAAACCAAATTATTAAAACTACATAAATAAAGATAATAAAATAAATGAAAGAATGAAGGATAGATCTATGGGTTGCCTCCCATAAGCGCTTGTTTTAAAGTCTACAGCCAGACTTTCCAATCCTCATCAATTAGGATCTCCAAGAGGAATCAATGCATAGTTCCTCTCCACTTGTTCTCCATAGTAGTGCTTCAATCTTTGACCATTAACTCGGAAAATATTCCCTGTCTTGTCCTTCAAGTCTACTGCTCCAAAAGAGAAAGCTTCATGAATTGTATAAGGACCTGTCCATCTTGACTTTAACTTTCCCGGGAAGAGTTTGAGTCGTGAATTGAATAGTAAAACTTGCTGCCCTGGTGCAAACTCTCGCCTAAGAATCTGTTTGTCATGCCACTTCTTCGTCTTCTCTTTATAGATCTTTGCATTTTCATATGAATCATTCCGGAACTCTTCCATCTCATTCAATTGAAGAAGTCTCTTTTCACCTGCTGCCTTCAAATCAAAGTTAAACTTTTTCACAGCCCAATAAGCTCTATGCTCCAACTCTACAGGAAGATGACATGCCTTTCCAAACACTAATCGGTATGGAGACATCCCGATAGGTGTTTTAAAGGCTGTCCGGTATGCCCACAAAGCATCATCAAGCTTCTTCGCCCAATCCTTTCTATTGATTTTGACCGTCTTCTCAAGGATGTTCTTGATCTCTCTATTTGAAATTTCAGCTTGGCCATTAGTTTGAGGATGGTAAGCAAGTGCTATCTTGTGCTTCACACCATATTTAGAAAGAAGATTCTCAAACAACTTGTTGCAAAAGTGAGTCCCTTCATCACTAATAATAGCTCGTGGAGTGCCAAATCTTGTGAATATGTTCTTGTGCAGAAATTTGAGCACTACCTTTGCATCATTTGTTGTTGTAGCAATTGCTTCCACCCATTTTGACACATAATCAACTGCTAACAAGATATAAGCAAAGCCAAAAGAAGGAGGAAAAGGGCCCATAAAATCTATTCCCCAGACATCAAACAACTCAACTTCTAAGATACCTTTCAGTGGTAACTCATGACGCCTTGAAATATTTCCCATACGTTGGCACCGGTCACAAGTTTTCACCAAAGTGTAACTATCACGAAAAATGGAAGGCCAAAAGAACCCACTTTGAAGTACCTTAGCTGCTGTACGGGTGGCTCCAAAATGTCCTCCATATGATGATGAATGGCAATGATGGAGGATGTCTTGCATCTCTTCTTCTGGCACACATCTTCTAATGATTTGATCAGGGCATCTCTTGAACAACAAAGGCTCATCCCAAAGATAATAATTCACATCATGCAAAAACTTCTTACGTTGATGGTAAGTAAGATCAGGTGGTAAAACTTTACAAGCTAGGTAATTAACAATATCAGCATACCACGGAAGTTTGATCTCACATGCAAACAACTGCTCATCAGGGAATGCCTCTTGGACCACTGAATCTGATCTTTCTTCCTCTTGCTCTAACCGAGAGAGATGGTCAGCCACTAAGTTTTCACTTCCTTTCTTATCCCGAACCTCCAAATCAAATTCTTGAAGAAGGAGGATCCAACGAATTAGCCTCGGCTTAGCATCCTTCTTGCCAAATAAATAACGGAGTGCTGCATGATCAGTGAACACTATCACCTTTGTACCAATGAGGTACGGTCTAAATTTGTCACAAGCAAACACCACAGCAAGCATCTCCTTCTCAGTTGTCGTGTAATTCAATTGAGCATCGTTCAATGTCCGGCTTGCATAATAGATGGCTCTAAACAGTTTGTCTCGCCTTTGCCCCAACACCGCTCCAATTGCAAAGTCACTTGCATCGCACATGACTTCAAAAGGTTGACTCCAATCAGGCACAATCACAATTGGTGCTGAAATAAGTTTCTCCTTGAGTGCATTAAAGGCCTGCAAGCAAACAACATCAAAGTCAAATGCAGAATTTTTCTCAAGAAGATTACATAAAGGTTTAGAAAGTTTAGAAAAATCCTTGATAAATCTTCTATAAAAACCCGCATGTCCCAGAAAACTTCTGATTCCCTTCACGTTCTTTGGAGGTGGTAGTTTCTCTATGGTTGCAATTTTGGCTCGATCCACCTCAATTCCTTTGGATGACACTCTATGGCCAAGCACGATCCCTTCTTGAACCATGAAATGACACTTCTCCCAGTTCAGGACTAGATTTTTGTCTTCACATCTCTGCAAAACAAGAGCTAAGTTATGCAAACAATGATCAAAAGATGTACCAAAAACTGAAAAGTCATCCATGAAAACTTCCATTATCTCTTCCACCATGTCAGAAAAGATGGCCATCATGCAACGTTGAAATGTCGCAGGGGCGTTGCACAATCCAAAGGGCATCCTCCTAAAAGCAAATGTTCCATAGGGGCATGTGAATGTAGTCTTCTCTTGATCCTCAGGAGCTATAGCAATCTGATTATACCCCGAGTAACCATCTAGAAAGCAATAGTAGGAGTACCCAGCCAATCGATCCAACATCTGATCAATGAATGGAAGTGGAAAATGATCCTTCCTTGTTGCTTTATTCAACTTGCGGTAATCCATGCATACACGCCATCCCGTGACTGTTCTTGTAGGAATGAACTCATTGTTGTCATTTTTCACCACTGTCATTCCACCTTTCTTTGGTACAACTTGCACTGGACTTACCCATGAGCTATCTGAAATAGCATATATAATTCCAGCATTAAGGAGTTTCAAAATCTCAGCTCTCACGACTTCCTTCATTGCTGGATTTAATCTTCTTTGGTGCTCGATCGTTGGTTTGTAAAGCTCCTCCATTAAAATCTTGTGCATGCAAATGGATGGACTTATTCCTTTTA
>QGSO01000234.1:1363844-1398844 GCA_011037825.1 Carya cathayensis | reverse complement strand
AGCGACATTTCAACGTTGCATGATGGCTATCTTTTCTGATATGGTGGAAGATACAATGGAAATTTTCATGAATGACTTTTCAGTTTTTGGTACATCTTTTGATCATTTGCATAATTTAGCTCTTGTTTTGCAGAGATGTGAAGATAAAAATCTAGTCCTAAATTGGGAGAAGTGTCATTTCATGGTTCAAGAAGGGATCGTGCTTGGCCATAGAGTGTCATCTAAAGGAATTGAGGTGGATCGAGCTAAAATTGCAACCATAGAAAAACTACCACCTCCAAAGAATGTGAAGGGAATCAGAAGCTTTTTGAGAGATGCGGGATTTTATAGAATATTTATCAAGGATTTTTCTAAACTCTCTAAACCTTTATGTAATCTTCTTGAAAAAAATTCTGCATTTGACTTTGATGATGTTTGTTTGCAGGCCTTTAATGCAATCAAGGAGAAATTAATTTCAGCACCAATTATAATTGTACCTCATTGGAGTTAACCTTTTAAAGTCATGTGTGATGCAAGTGACTTTGCAATTGGAGCAGTGTTGGGACAAAGGCGAGACAAACTGTTTAGGGTAATTTATTATGCAAGCCGAACATTGAATAAAGCTCAATTAAATTATACAACAACTGAGAAGGAGATGCTTGCTGTGGTGTTTGCTTGTGACAAATTTCGGTCTTACCTTATTGGTACAAAGGTGATAGTGTTCACTGATCATGTAACACTTCGCTATTTGTTTGGCAAGAAGGATGCTAAACCTAGGCTAATTCGTTGGATCCTGCTTCTTCAAGAATTTGATTTGGAGGTTCGAGATAAGAAAGGAAGCGAAAATTCAGTTGCTGATCATCTTTCTCGGCTAGAGTAAGAGGAAGAAAGACCAGATTCAGTGATCTAAGAAGCATTCCCTGATGAGCAGTTGTTTGCATGTGAGATCAAGCTTCTGTGGTATGTTGATATTGTAAACTACCTAACTTGTAAAGTACTACCACCTGATCTTACTTACCACCAACGCAAGAAGTTTTTGCATGATGTGAAATATTATCTTTGGGATGAACCTTTGTTGTTCAAAAGATGCCCTGATCAAATCGTTCGAAGATGTGTGCCAGAAGAAGAGATGCAAGCCATTCTCCATCATTGCCATTCATCATCATATGGAGGACACTTTGGAGCAACCCGAACAATAGCTAAGGTACTTCAAAGTGGTTTCTTTTGGCCTTCTATTTTTCGTGATAGTTATACTTTGGTGAAAACTTGTGACCGGTGCCAACTCATGGGAAATATTTCAAGGCATTATGAGTTACCATTGAAAAATATCTTAGAGGTTGAGTTGTTTGATGTTTGGGGAATAGATTTTATGGGGCCTTTTCCTCCTTCTTTTGGCTTTGTTTATATCTTGTTAGCAGTTGATTATGTGTCAAAATGGGTGGAAGCAATTGCCACAACAACAAATGATGCAAAGGAAGTGCTCAAATTTCTGCATAAGAATATATTCACAAGATTTGGCACTCCACGAGCTATTATTAGTGACGAAGGGACCCATTTTTGCAACAAGTTGTTTGATAATCTTCTTTCTAAATATGGCGTGAAGCACAAGATAGCACTTGCTTACCATCCTCAAACTAATGGCCAAGCTGAAATTTCAAATCGAGAAATCAAGAACATACTTGAGAAGACGGTCAACACCAATAGAAAGGATTGGGCAAAGAAGCTTGATGATGCTTTGTGGGCATACTGTACAACCTTTAAAATACCTATCAGGATGTCTCCTTACCAATTAGGCCCTGCTTGGTTACATAGATGAGATTAGATGAGATAAGATGTTTTGAATAGTAATAAATAAAATATTGTTATAATATAATTTTTTAATATTAATTTTGTATTGTGATTTGAAAAAGTTAAATTATTTATTATATTTTGTATGGGGATTTGAAAAAGTTGGAATGATGAGTTGAGATGAGATGAGATGAGATTTTTGGTTTTGGTTAACCAAACAAGGCCTTAGTGTTTGGAAAGACATGTCATCTTCCTGTGGAGTTGGAACATAGAGCTTATTGGGCTGTAAAGAAGTTTAATTTTGATTTGAAGGTAGCAGGGGAAAAGCGACTTCTTCAATTGAATGAGATGGATGAGTTCAGGAATGATGCATATGAAAATGCAAAGATCTATAAAGAACGGACGAAGAAGTGGCATGACAAACAGATTCTTAGGCGTGAGTTTGCACTAGGACAATAGGTTTTACTCTTCAATTCACGACTCAAACTCTTCTCGAGAAAGTTAAAATCAAGATGGATAGGTCCTTATACAATTGATAAAGTTTTCTCTTTTGGAGCAATAGACTTGAAGGAAAAGACAGGGTGTGACGCCCCCAGATTCCGCTTGGGACCGAACGAACATCTGAAGCGTCGGGACATGCAACACATGGTTACCTGCCCCCATTCATGACATATAAGATGCAATGTTTCTAACATGCATATAGCATTATGCAATATTCGCAGTGGATAATTTTTTTTTCTTGAGCAATACTATGCACCAAACTTGTAATATCCCAAATAGTTAAATCGTAATCCAAGCATACTTAACAAAATAAACATCTACTATTTCAGTACGAGTCTTAGAAGACTATAACCTCAAAAACATGGGAGACCAGACTCCATATTTACATTACCAAAATACATTATTGAGGAAGTTCGTCGAGTAACTCGTGTAACTCGACTAACGAGGCCAGAATACTATCCAAAAACTAACTATGGAAGCTGAAAGCTCAGCGTCGTGTCTGCGGCGTCTAGTCAACCTCCTTCAGTCTACCAAAGTCCTCTCCTTGCTCTGATCCTGACATATCGCCTACCATTCGGGGGGAATGGTAGTTGGGACTAGGGCTGTTCATCCGGGTCGGATTTGATCCGGCCCGGCCCGAAATCCGGTTATACCGGATTCTGGTTCCGGTTTTCGGTCCGGGTTAAATCCGGGCCGATATCCGGATTTAAAAAAATGGATTAATCCGATTCGGGTACTGGGTTTTAAATCCGGGACCCGGGTTTAAAACCCGGTACCCGGGTTTTATAACCTAACAAAAAAAAAAACCCTACTTTTACTACTTAGCAGTAGCGCCGCACCCCCCCCCCCAAAGTTCAGATTTCTCTCTCTCTCTCTCTCTCTCTCTCTCTCTCTCTCTCTCTCTCTCTCTCTCGGTCTCTGCTCTGCCCTGCGACGATGCGAACTCCTTCACCTCTCTCCCCCAGTTTCCTCTCTCTCTCTCTCTCCCTCCCTCTCTCTCTCTAATCCCTTCGAGCGCTAGCGATTTTGTATTTTCCGGAAACTGAATTTGATCGTGCGGCTCTCGTTCATCTCATTTTCCATTTGGGTATATTTCTTTCTTCCCTCTATTGTGTTCTCTATTGGTTGATTTTGGTTTTTTTTTTTTTTTTTTTTTGAGAATGTTAGAATGTTTGAGGAGTATTTTAACGTAGATTTGTTTAAATGTTTGAGAACTATTCTGTTCATGTAGTATATCGTGATTTAAGAAAGGGCTTTTTTTAACGTTGTTAATTATTAGATCTAACAAATAAAGAACTGATGTGGGTCTGTTTTTGGGTCTGTTTTGTTCAATGATCAATGCCTTTTAAAAAATCTGATGTGGGTATAAATTTTTATAGGCTTGCTTGTTTTGTTTTGGTTTGGAACCTATCAGATGTGGTTTTTATGAGAGTGCTAGTTTTGTTCTCTTTTGTGTAGATCTGGTGAACTGGGTCTTTTTTTTGTGCTTGGAACTTGTCAAATGAGGTTATCCTTGCCTTATCAGATTTAAAGAAAGGCTGTGATTTCATCTTCCATGATCACTACTGGTAGTGGCTTTAAAACCCATGTGGGTTTGTTGGAGATGTAATAAGCATCTTGATGTCTAGATCCTGGTTGTAATGTTGCCAAACAAGTACCATAAGAGAGCTGGAAAATACTTGAAACAAAATGAAAATTTTGCTAATGCCTTGGTGCCTATATAGTGGATCTGTTTAGTTTTATATAAATAGTAAACAAACGAAAAATAAGAAGATGTAAGGATTGGATGCTTGAATATATGGTCTCAAGTGAAACTGGTTAGAATTTTCCTCATGTAGGTATAAACTCAACAACTAACAACTTATTAGGCCAATGTCAAATGACCCCAAACATAGCAAAAATACACCATGTCAAATGACTCCAAATGTGACGCCCCCAAATTCCGCTTGGGATTGAACGGACATTTGAAGCGTCGAGACATGCAACACAAGGTTACCTGCCCCCATTCATGACAGATAAGATGCAATGTTCCTAACATGCATCTAGCATTATACCTCTTTCGATAGCAAATCACAAGATTAAAAATCATCTAATCAATGGCCAGTTAATTAGAAGCAATAAATTCAGAATAATTCAGATAAACAAAGAGAGAATTGCCTTAAATTAGCATAGACAATCAAGCATAGTTGGAACTAGGTTACATCGTTTTCCTAGAATAAAGAAATTTAGCTCATACTAGAAATTGAATTCAACATAAACGAATTCACCATAATTGTTCTGAGAAAATTGGAAGAAAATAAACGCTGAAAATACTCCTTGCAGCCGCAACTCGTCGTCAAAAACTCAAGGAATTGATTCAAGGCTTTTCTCCCGTCTGTGCTCGTGTATGATTCCAACGTACGTGCAATATGTGGAATCCCCTCTCCAAAACGGATGATTTGAATCCTTCTAGATGTGTTTTTCAGTCCCAAAAGGTGTTCTCCAGTCAAAAAGTACGGCCATAAAGTGAAAAATCACTTTTTATATGATGTGACGGCGGAAAACCCTAGATCTGTCAAAATACGATATTCGCTCGAGCGGGGTGTCGAGCGAACATCGAGCGGTCGACTCTGCCTAACTTCCTCGAGCGACTTGTCGAGCGCACCTCAAGCGTTCAACTCTGCCTATTTCGCTCGAGCGGCCAATGTCTCCGCTCGAGCGAACTTGTTTTCCCTCATCCCGCTCGAGCTCACTGTCGAGCGGTTGTCGAGCATTTGAATCTGCCTGAGTTCGCTCGAGCAGCAAAAAGCCTTCGCTCGAGCGAAGTTGTAAATTCTGCAACATGAAATATTTCAAGTCATCACCATCCGATCACGTAAAACGATGTATCACCATTTCATCTCATGCTTATGATTTTAATAACTCTGCTGTTTGTGAATCTGATTTACCTTTTGTTAGTGAAGAATTTCTCCACTATGTATTTCCTTTGGGAGCATTGCAGCAGGTTACATCACTTAGTAATGAAGTGGGGAAGCTAGAGCCGATGGTAGCAAAGATTGATTTTGTGAATTCTAAAGAAAAGATGCAGCAAATTACAACTCTGGAGTTGAAGAATTACTAAGCATCTTCGCTATGCATTCTTGGGTGATAGTTATACATTTCCAGTGATTGTTGCTCATCACTCACACCCGAAGAAGAGGAAAAGTTGCTGCGTGTGTTAAGGGAGCATAGAACAGCCTTGGGATGGACTATTTCTGACATAAAAGGTATAAGTCCTTCCATTTGCATGCAAAAGATTTTAATGGAGGAATTTACAAACCGAAGATTGAGCACCAAAGAAGATTAAATCCAGCAACAAAGGAAGTCGTGAGAGCTGAAATTTTGAAACTCCTCAATGCTAGAATTATCTATGCTATTTCAGATAGCTCATGGGTAAGTCCAGTTCAGGTTGTACCAAAAAAAGGGTGGAATGACGGTGGTGAAAAATGACAATAATGAGTTTATTCCTACAAGAACAGTCACAAGCTGGCTTGTTTGTATGGATTACTGCAAGTTAAACAAAGCAACAAGGAATGATCATTTTCCACCTCCATTCATTGACCAAATGTTGGATCGATTGGCTAGGTATTCCTATTATTGCTTTCTAGATGGTTATTCAGGGTATAACCAGATTGCCATAGCCACTGAAGATTAAGAGAAAGCTACATTCACATGCCCCTATGGAACATTTGCTTTTAGGAGGATGCCCTTTGGATTGTGCAACGCCCCAGCGACATTTCAACGTTGCATGATGGCTATCTTTTCTGATATGGTGGAAGATAAATGGAAATTTTCATGAATGACTTTTCAGTTTTTGGTACATCTTTTGATCATTTGCATAATTTAGCTCTTGTTTTGCAGAGATGTGAAGATAAAAATCTAGTCCTAAATGGGAGAAGTGTCATTTCATGGTTCAAGAAGGGATCGTGCTTGGCCATAGAGTGTCATCTAAAGGAATTGAGGTGGATCGAGCTAAAATTGCAACCATAGAAAAACTACCACCTCCAAAGAATGTGAAGGGAATCAGAAGCTTTTTGGAGAATGCGGGATTTTATAGAAGATTTATCAAGGATTTTTCTAAACTCTCTAAACCTTTATGTAATCTTCTTGAAAAAAATTCTGCATTTGACTTTGATGATGTTTGTTTGCAGGCCTTTAATGCAATCAAGGAGAAATAATTTCAGCACCAATTATATTGTACCTATTGGAGTAACCTTTTAAGTATGTGTGATGCAAGTGACTTTGCAATTGGAGCAGTGTTGGGACAAAGGCGAGACAAACTGTTTAGGGTAATTATTATGCAAGCCGACATTGAATAAGCTCAATTAAATTATACAACAACTGAGAAGGAGATGCTTGCTGTGGTGTTTGCTTGTGACAAATTTCGGTCTTACCTTATTGGTACAAAGGTGATAGTGTTCACTGATCATGTAACACTTCGCTATTTGTTTGGCAAGAAGGATGCTAAACCTAGGCTAATTCGTTGGATCCTGCTTCTTCAAGAATTTGATTTGGAGGTTCGAGATAAGAAAGGAAGCGAAAATTCAGTTGCTGATCATCTTTCTCGGCTAGAGTAAGAGGAAGAAAGACCAGATTCAGTGATCTAAGAAGCATTCCCTGATGAGCAGTTGTTTGCATGTGAGATCAAGCTTCTGTGGTATGTTGATATTGTAAACTACCTAACTTGTAAAGTACTACCACCTGATCTTACTTACCACCAACGCAAGAAGTTTTTGCATGATGTGAAATATTATCTTTGGGATGAACCTTTGTTGTTCAAAAGATGCCCTGATCAAATCGTTCGAAGATGTGTGCCAGAAGAAGAGATGCAAGCCATTCTCCATCATTGCCATTCATCATCATATGGAGGACACTTTGGAGCAACCCGAACAAAGCTAAGGTACTTCAAAGTGGTTTCTTTTGGCCTTCTATTTTTCGTGATAGTTATACTTTGGTGAAAACTTGTGACCGGTGCCAACTCATGGGAAATATTTCAAGGCTATGAGTTACCATTGAAAAATATCTTAGAGGTTGAGTTGTTTGATGTTTGGGGAATAGATTTTATGGGGCCTTTTCCTCCTTCTTTTGGCTTTGCTTATATCTTGTTAGCAGTTGATTATGTGTCAAAATGGGTGGAAGCAATTGCTACAACAACAAATGATGCAAAGGTAGTGCTCAAATTTCTGCATAAGAATATATTCACAAGATTTGGCACTCCACGAGCTATTATTAGTGACGAAGGGACCCACTTTTGCAACAAGTTGTTTGATAATCTTCTTTCTAAATATGGTGTGAAGCACAAGATAGCACTTGCTTACCATCCTCAAACTAATGGCCAAGCTGAAATTTCAAATCGAGAAATCAAGAACATACTTGAGAAGACGGTCAACACCAATAGAAAGGATTGGGCAAAGAAGCTTGATGATGCTTTGTGGGCATACTGTACAACCTTTAAAATACCTATCAGGATGTCTCCTTACCAATTAGGCCCTGCTTGGTTACATAGATGAGATTAGATGAGATAAGATGTTTTGAATAGTAATAAATAAAATATTGTTATAATATAATTTTTTAATATTAATTTTGTATTGTGATTTGAAAAAGTTAAATTATTTATTATATTTTGTATGGGGATTTGAAAAAGTTGGAATGATGAGTTGAGATGAGATGAGATGAGATTTTTGGTTTTGGTTAACCAAACAAGGCCTTAGTGTTTGGAAAGACATGTCATCTTCCTGTGGAGTTGGAACATAGAGCTTATTGGGCTGTAAAGAAGTTTAATTTTGATTTGAAGGTAGCAGGGGAAAAGCGACTTCTTCAATTGAATGAGATGGATGAGTTCAGGAATGATGCATATGAAAATGCAAAGATCTATAAAGAACGGACGAAGAAGTGGCATGACAAACAGATTCTTAGGCGTGAGTTTGCACTAGGACAATAGGTTTTACTCTTCAATTCACGACTCAAACTCTTCTCGAGAAAGTTAAAATCAAGATGGATAGGTCCTTATACAATTGATAAAGTTTTCTCTTTTGGAGCAATAGACTTGAAGGAAAAGACAGGGTGTGACGCCCCCAGATTCCGCTTGGGACCGAACGAACATCTGAAGCGTCGGGACATGCAACACATGGTTACCTGCCCCCATTCATGACATATAAGATGCAATGTTTCTAACATGCATATAGCATTATGCAATATTCGCAGTGGATAATTTTTTTTTCTTGAGCAATACTATGCACCAAACTTGTAATATCCCAAATAGTTAAATCGTAATCCAAGCATACTTAACAAAATAAACATCTACTATTTCAGTACGAGTCTTAGAAGACTATAACCTCAAAAACATGGGAGACCAGACTCCATATTTACATTACCAAAATACATTATTGAGGAAGTTCGTCGAGTAACTCGTGTAACTCGACTAACGAGGCCAGAATACTATCCAAAAACTAACTATGGAAGCTGAAAGCTCAGCGTCGTGTCTGCGGCGTCTAGTCAACCTCCTTCAGTCTACCAAAGTCCTCTCCTTGCTCTGATCCTGACATATCGCCTACCATTCGGGGGGAATGGTAGTTGGGACTAGGGCTGTTCATCCGGGTCGGATTTGATCCGGCCCGGCCCGAAATCCGGTTATACCGGATTCTGGTTCCGGTTTTCGGTCCGGGTTAAATCCGGGCCGATATCCGGATTTAAAAAAATGGATTAATCCGATTCGGGTACTGGGTTTTAAATCCGGGACCCGGGTTTAAAACCCGGTACCCGGGTTTTATAACCTAACAAAAAAAAAAACCCTACTTTTACTACTTAGCAGTAGCGCCGCACCCCCCCCCCCAAAGTTCAGATTTCTCTCTCTCTCTCTCTCTCTCTCTCTCTCTCTCTCTCTCTCTCTCTCTCTCTCTCTCTCTCGGTCTCTGCTCTGCCCTGCGACGATGCGAACTCCTTCACCTCTCTCCCCCAGTTTCCTCTCTCTCTCTCTCTCCCTCCCTCTCTCTCTCTAATCCCTTCGAGCGCTAGCGATTTTGTATTTTCCGGAAACTGAATTTGATCGTGCGGCTCTCGTTCATCTCATTTTCCGTTTGGGTATATTTCTTTCTTCCCTCTATTGTGTTCTCTATTGGTTGATTTTGGTTTTTTTTTTTTTTATGAGAATGTTAGAATGTTTGAGGAGTATTTTAACGTAGATTTGTTTGAATGTTTGAGAACTATTCTGTTCATGTAGTATATCGTGATTTAAGAAAGGGCTTTTTTTAACGTTGTTAATTATTAGATCTAACAAATAAAGAACTGATGTGGGTCTGTTTTTGGGTCTGTTTTGTTCAATGATCAATGCCTTTTAAAAAATCTGATGTGGGTATAAATTTTTATAGGCTTGCTTGTTTTGTTTTGGTTTGGAACCTATCGGATGTGGTTTTTATGAGAGTGCTAGTTTTGTTCTGTTTTGTGTAGATCTGGTGAACTGGGTCTTTTTTTTGTGCTTGGAACTTGTCAAATGTGGTTATCCTTGCCTTATCAGATTTAAAGAAAGGCTGTGATTTTCATCTTCCATGATCACTACTGGTAGTGGCTTTAAAACCCATGTGGGTTTGCTGGAGATGTAATAAGCATCTTGATGTCTAGATCCTGGTTGTAATGTTGCCAAGCAAGTACCATAAGAGAGCTGGAAAATACTTGAAACAAAATGAAAATTTTGCTAATGCCTTGGTGCCTATATAGTGGATCTGTTTAGTTTTATATAAATAGTAAACAAATGAAAAATAAGAAGATGTAAGGATTGGATGCTTGAATATATGGTCTCAAGTGAAACTGGTTAGAATTTTCCTCATGTAGGTATAAACTCAACAGCTAACAACTTATTAGGCCAATGTCAAATGACCCCAAACACACCAAAAATACACCATGTCAAATGACCCCAAACACACCTACTCAAGTAGGTATAAACTGATCTGGTCACCCAAGTTTCCCATGCACCATGACAAATGACTCCAAGCATAGCATACATACACCATGTCAAATGACCCGATTTGGTCACCCAAGTTTCCCGGGCACCATGTCAAATGACCCCAAACATAGCGACTTGGGTGCGTGGTGTAAAGGAGTGAACATATAAGAACACCATAAAACAACAGAGAGATCTCAAAAACCAATTAAATACTTCAAAAAATATGCAAATCCAAAAATTAGTGTTGGCTATGCCATAGTTAAAAAGTGAATGATTTGTTGCAGCCCATGTTTAATATTTTAGTTTATGAATTAGTGAGTGAATGTTGGGTTCTAGTTGTACTTAAAGGTATAGATTTGGTCTAATCTTTTCAATGAGATTGTGGAACCCAACAAATGTCCTGTATTAGAGAGCCCCAAAAAGAGAGCATGTTGTCAAAGACACATTTACCGGTGTGAAAAAAAAAAACTGGATTAATTTGATTATTTTTAAGCACCTGAAGGAACAAATTCATCCTCTGAAATATTTTTGTTTTATACTAAGTTGGGTGGAGGTTTTTCGTTTTCTCGGATTCGCATTTTGTGGAAAAATGCATTTGAGCTTTTGAGTTTCTTTCTTATATCTCTACTTGTTTGTAGCAAATGGAGCCCTATTGTTAGTCATTAGTTCTAAGTTTTGTCTCTAAATCCCAATATTGTGTTGTGCGAGTTTGATAAATCAAATGTTGCAGATCCTCCTGTTGAGAAAAGTTTGGGGGGTTTTTTTTACTTTATTGATTTGGGTTTGTTTTGATGACAATGTTTAAATGAAAGAATCTTTGAGGAATATTTTTTGGGGTTGGATCTGGATTTATAGAATCTTTGAGGTGTAGTTTTATGGGTTAGATCTAGGTTTATAGAATCTTTGAGTATATATTTATGTTTTATGGAATATGGATCCATGGGTTTTTGGTGGTTTTTGGGCATATGCATTCTCTTAAGAAAATGAGATCATTTATCTATCTGCATAAGGTTTTTGGTCCTAAAAAATGTTAAGAGTCCCTAACTCAACTCAATCTCAATAGGAAGAGTTAAGAGTCGTCACAATAGAATATTCAGGATGTATGCAAGGGGCAAAGTCATACTTATCATAAAAGTGCAAAATGACTAAGCCATTGTGATTTCTCTAAACTTTCATTTTCTCGTCTCTATCCATAATACATAAGAATATCTTGGTCTTTTCATTCAATACAAAAGATAATGTCTGATAACATGATAGCTTATAATCCGATCAATGCCTTTGAATGCTGTTTAGCGAGAATGAAAAACTGTTTTGTTCTATGATCAATGCTTTTGAATAAATCTGATGTGGGTTTATTTTGCTAGATTTGCTGTTTTTTCTCCGTCTCTCTCTCTATTTTGTTAGATATGCTACTTTTGCCTTCTGCTTTTTCAAATGTGTTCTAGCTTGTGCAGAAAATTCTTGAAGCTTGCCTATGCCATTTTTTGAGGTAACTTTTATGGTTTGAGAATTGATAATGATAGGTAAAAGCGTATTTCTGGGTTTTGGTACCTAAAATTGATCTTTTTACGCTGATATTTGAGGAATTGAAGCCAGTGTTATCCTATTTTCTTTTAAAATTAAAAGACATTCCTGATTTTAGAAAGAGGTGTTTGATAAAGAAGTTAGGAGTTTGTGTTAGGAAAAAAAGACCTTTGTGGCAGAGTGAAACGGAGATCAGATATGAAAATAGCTTTGTTTTCATATCTGGTAAACCTGCAAATAGCAGGCTGAATGGTGTAGCATCTAATTCAAAGCTTTGTTTTTAATTGGAAGCCCTTTCTTACTAACCCTGATGCTACTGTTGCTATGAAAATGATTCCCAAATTAATATTATGGGGATATTTGTTGTATTGATACCCCTTTTTCCAAATGGACCTGAGATAATCACAAACCTTTCTGTTGAATACATCTTGCAGATAAGCTTGGATCAACAAAGGTTGTTCTGAGACAGGAAATTCATCAAAAACTAAATTCAATTGTGGAGGAATGCATTGATTGCATGAAGTAAACATATTATGTAGTGGTGGCTCTATGTAATCCACTTTTCATATGTAATTTCATATATTGTAATTTGAGTTTTGTAATGTATAAATACCAAATAATGAAATATGTAGTGATTGTATTATGTTTTTTTAGATGCATTTAGTTAAAAAGGCAATTAGTTTTATATATGAAAGAATTTGCTTTGCAACATTTTTTCTTGAAAATTTTATAATAGAATATAGGCTCTTAGATTTAAAAGAAAAATGCTTATGGAAAGAGACTAAATAATATAGGTTTTTGTTATTAATATTAAAAAAAAAAAAAGGTACAGTCCGGAACTCGGATTTTGGGTTTTAAAAAATCCAGATTCATCCGGGTTTCGGCCCAACTTGTAACCCGCTTTTATTGGGCCGAAAACCGGCCCGGATTTTAAACCCGGGTTCCGGTCCGGATATATCCGGATACCCGGTCCGAAACCCGGATGAACAGTCCTAGTTGGGACTACCACGATGAGATTTGATTACAAATCTCAGTAAGTTAACAAGAAACTCCCACACAGGTTAATGATGCATGCATGGCAGTAAAAACATACATGCATAATTAAAGTCATAAATAAACATAGCATAACTTGACATATAGCATAACATAACTGACATAACTTGAACTTAAACGTGAATTGAACTTGACTTAACGTGACATGAACTTGAGCTTAAAACATAACATGGACTAGCAACAAAACATGAACGTGAACTTGAAACATAACATGGACTTGAAACATAACATGAACGTGAACTTGATACATAATATGGACTTGTAACATAGCATGAATGTGAACATACATAACATAAATATGAACTTGAACTTAACATAAATCTGAGCATAACATGACATAAACGTGAACTTAAGACATAATGTGAACGTGAACACAACATAACATGAACGTGAACTTAAAAATAACATGTACGTGAACATAACATGACAGAATCATCAACTTGAAACATAACGTGAACATGAACATAACATAACATGAACATGAGCTTGAACATATCATAAACATGAACATAACATGATATGAACATGAACTTGAAACTTAACGTGAACATGAACATAACATGTACGTGAGCATAACATAACATAACATGAACTTGATCTGAAACTTGACTTAACATGCACTTGATCTGAAACTTGACTTAACATAAACTTGAAATCTTGCTTCTTTACTTAACATGAACTTGGACTTGAATTCTGACAATAAAAAATGATTCCGTTAGTAGTTTCGTCAGGAATAGTGAACAATCAGAATGATTTCGGTCAACATATTCCATCAGAGATTCTCAGACAATCAGAATGATTCCATCATGAGTATTTTAAAACACGTACCCTAGCAATCAAAATGATTACACCAGGAATACCTAGTAATACTTTGACAATCAGAATGATTCCATCA
This sequence comes from Carya cathayensis, assembly GCA_011037825.1. Lineage (NCBI taxonomy): Eukaryota > Viridiplantae > Streptophyta > Magnoliopsida > Fagales > Juglandaceae > Carya > Carya cathayensis. The sequence goes on along the minus strand of QGSO01000234.1, from coordinate 1,385,147 downwards.
CGAGTATCTTAAAACACGTACCCTAGCAATCATAATGATTACACCAGGAGTACTTAGTAATACTCTGACAATCAGAATGATTCGATCACGAGTATCTTAAAACACGTACCCTAGCAATCAGAATGATTACACCAGGAGTACCTAGTAATACTCTGACAATTAGAATGATTCCATCACGAGTATCTTAAAACACATACCCTAGCAATTAGAATGATTACACTAGGAGTACCTAGTAATACTTTGACAATCAGAATGATTCCATCACGAGTATCCTAAAATGCTTACCCTAGCAATCAGAATGATTACACTAGGAGTACCTAGTAATACTCTGACAATCAGAATGATTCCATCACAAGTGTCTTAAAATGCGTACCCTAGCAATCAGAATGATTACACCAGGAGTACCTAGTAATACTCTGACAATCTGAATGATTCCATCACGAGTATTTACAATAGGATACCCTAATAAGCAGAATGATTACGCTAGGAGTATCTGCATAACTGGACTTGAATGGCATTCTGACAATCAAAATGATTTCGCCAAAAGTACCTTGTGTGAATTACAAGTGGAGATGCTCGGACAATCATAATGATTACATCACGAGTATCCTAACTTGAACGTAACTCGAAAGATATGACTTACTTGAGATAGAAACATTTCGTGACATGGTATAACATGTAATAGACAACATATTTAACATGACATACTTGCAACACTAAATATTACATGACTTGACATACATGTAATAGATATCATACTTAACTTGGTATACTTATAACATATAGCAATACATGACAGAATAGATTGTGTAATAGATAAATATTCATGACAGAATAAATCATGCATAACAGATAAGCATGTAATGACATGGCATATATGATAAGATACATACATAAATTGTAGTTCCCTTACCCATCATACATACACAGTAAACTGATAGTAAGTTAGAAGCTAACTTACCTCGATCGTCGCGTTCTACGAGAATAAAGCTCGAAATACGAGGAACTGTAAGAAGGTATTCTAAAAGTTAAAAATTTAATTACTAACAATTAGAAACATGAAAGCAAGCTAAATTAGAGTAAAATTACCATTTTACCCTCTACATGTGGGAAAATGACCATTTTACCCCTAACTTAAGGATTTCACATCATAACTCTAAAAATTTTCAAAATTTACATTCCTCATGCAAATTTTGTCTTAGACTCAAATAACAACTTAGAAAAATTTTAAATAAAACACAACTATGGAAAACACACTATGGCCGAAACATCCATAGGCCATTTCTCTTTATTTTTATTGCAATTCCTTCCAACTTCAAAACTCATGCTTAAACCAAAATTTTGCAACAAATGTCTTCCAATCCTAAGTTTAAAACCATACTTAAAATATCCATTTAGAAAAATCTAATAATCAATACCAAACTTTTTTTTGTAAAAAGATCCAAACACTTGAATCACAAGCTTTGACCCTAAATCAAAATATCTCCAAGAATTCCAAAAATCAAATCTTACGTCTAACATATTTATAACATAATTCTAAGATCAACCATGCTTTAAATCATCAAACTAAATTCACCAAAATCACAAAATAACACTTGGAGTTTTTGGTTTTACACTTAATCCAAAAACAGAAACTTTTTCCTCAACTAGCTTTAATAAATCTCTTGATCCATGGCTTAAAAAGATGAGATCTTCAAACTAAAACATCACATGGTTTAAAAATGTTTCGTAAAGAAGATCCAACCATCAAACTTAAAATCACATGGCTAAAACTCAATAAAACATGGATCTAACCCAAAAACATCAAATCTTAGGTCTAACCGAAATCCTCTTGCATAGAAAAATCATATCTTTAAAACTAATACTAAATATCTTCGAAATAACATCCTAACATGAAAATAAGAGACTTAGGATTATCATATAAAAATATCAAAGCCTTTATAGTAAGATCAAACCTCAAAATATTCAAACTTTCTCCAAATAAAAACTGTTTTGCCACTTCCAGTTTTCAAGTTTCTAGATCTAAGAAAATCTATCATCAAAAGCTTTAGTCATGCAACAAAACCTCAATAAAAAATCTTAACCACATGCTAACAACACTCCATAAAATATTCAGACCAGGATATGTCCATTAGCTTGGTCAAAAGCTCCAAAAGATAACATACTCTCCAGATTCACGCCCAGATTGACCTTTCCATGGTTAAAAATACTTTTTACAGACCAAATGACCTTGGAATGATACGAATAATATATCTGTGGAAACTATACTCAAATAGGAAAAACTTTTATGAAGGAGTCATCATGTGAAAATTCTTATAAAGGTCGAAAAGTGCCACCAAAAAAAGACCCAGAAATCTGCTCGAGAGAGTTCTCTTGGGTTTCTCTCTAAGAACGGGGTGAAGAAGTGATTAAAGGGAAATAAGTGTGACTTGCATGACTCAATAATTCTGTGGGGGGAAGATATGGACCAGAATGACCATTGATTGGAGGTAGATGTGTGACATAAAGTAGAGAATAAAGAGGGGAAAGGACTGCCTGCAGAAGTTGTGAGGTATGGAGGTTGATGGGGTGGGTTTCTCCATCTCATCAAGGCACTATTGGGTGCAGCCAAGGGTAGTGAATGATTTACCATGTGGGGGAGGAAACTTCTCCGAGAAGCCTTGCCAAGGTGGCCAAATTCGTGGGCCTTGGTGGGCCTCAACTAAGTGGGCTTCAATTTGGGGTTTAAAGGAGGTTTGGTTAGGGTTTGAGATGTTATCAAGCTCAAATCCAATTTTTCTTGGCCCAATCAAATTTCCAAGGTTTAAAAGGTTGGATAATGATGTCATAACAAGGATTTGAGAAATTAATCACATGTGGAAGTGATTTAATCAAGTGATTAAACACAATGCTAGAAATTGGATCAAAAAGGGTTTGAAGGGCAACTTTAGGGTTTGGGGAAACTGTTTAGGGTTTCAGTTTGAACCAAGTTTTTGGTGTTTCAATTAGATTCCAGCCATTTAGGGTTTCACTAGGGTTGAAACTCTCTTTGATCTGTCTCAATTTGGTTGATCAGATGAAAAGGCTTTTGCTTAGGTGGCATGATTTCACACCTTGATTTCCTTCGCAAATCCATCTGATGGTTCCTCTTTGTGCCAAGTGTCTAATACTATTCACTATGTGGCTAAATCTTGCCAAGTGTCCAAATAAAACTTCTCTAACCCAATTTGGACATTCCATACTGTGATTTTGAAAACACTGCACTTAGTACGCTTATCGAGATTACTATTCACTCCAAAAAAGCGTAATAAACTTAGTACTGAAAAATCCTAAATATTCATATTAACCTACAATAAAAATCGTTGCCAAAAATGAACCCCAAAGTGCCCCTATAAATAAATTCACAATTTCGAACAGCCGTTTCGTTCGAAATTATGAAAATGAGTTATTGGTCCATAAAATCCTAAATATTCAACTGAGTCTAGTGGTGTAGACTATAACGTATTCTGATACTTCTAACTACCTCAAACAATTAAAATCACTTTTCTGGCACCATAGTGAGTGATAACACTGATTATATTGATAGACTAAAATCTCTGCGATTAGCTGATTCGTGAGAATTTATGGAGTTTTCACGATGTTCCTCAAGTCTATAGAAATTCTACCATTGAATTTCTAGCGGGCTATTACACAGGGAATATATTCAGAGTTAATGGTCAGAGATTGAAGCACTATTATGGAGAACAAGTGGAGATGAACTATGCATTTATTCCTTTTGGAGAGCCTAATTGATGAAGATTGAAAAGTTTGGTTTTAGACTTTAAAACAAGCGCTTATGGGAGGCAGGTTTATTTTGATGTAGGTTTATTTAGCATGAATAAAGAGTTGAAAATTATAAACTACGACTGATTCACCATGAAAACATGGAAGTTCCTTTCATTTCTTCAATCCTTTTCACTTTTGCATTACAATGAGGACATCGTTTAGTTTAAGTTTGGGGGTAGAAACTCCTATAGTCATTTGGTCTTCTTGTTTGTTATTTATTTTCTTTTACTTGTGATTTTATAAGTCTTGGGTTGTTTGATTCTATTACCAAGCATGCCTTTGAGTAAGATTGAATTTCCTATGACTCTGAAATTTGTGATTGAGGATAGTTTTGAGAAAAATTTTCAAAATTTTTTTTATGTCAAGCAGAGTTTTGTGGGTACTTTGATTTAAATCTTTGACCTTGAACATAATTGAGCACATAGTCGTTTTTCTTTTATTCCATTTTGGTTATGAAGAGAAGAAGTTAAATTAACTGGAAGAGGGAAGTTCAATCTTGCTTTGCTCTAGAATCCGTTGATGGATCCTTGAGGCGAAATCATAGTTGATACCAAATATTAGAGAAATGATCTAGGCATTTCTTTGTCATAACCAAAAAGCTTTCCCAGCCGTCCTAAGTATCATGCCATCAGTGCATGGTGTATTTCCATAGTCAACCCCCTTGAGCCTTATTTTATATAAGCCTTTATTTGTTCTTTTATCTACATAAACCATTCCCACTCTAAGTCTGAAAAACCATGAATCTACCTTTTATAGTTTGAGAAAATACTTTGGTGGAAATTTACATTTAAAGAGAAAGTTAGTTCAAAGAAAATGATCTATATTATGTTCGCTATGTTTGATCAACGTGTGAAAAGAAAGAAAGAAAGAAAGTGAACGGTGAAAAAAAAATGCTGAAGTGGTTGAAAAAAAAAAACAAAAAGAAGAAAAAAAAAAGGTGAAAAAAATTAGAAAAAACTCAATAAGTGGAGTGTGTATCACCTCAGATTTTGTTAAAGGAGTTGTTGGTATTGCTTCATTGATTACAGTAACAATAATGTCACCAGTATGAGCATTATTGTTGAGAAAGAGCTATGATTTGAATAATGTGGATATCTCTTTTATTGTTCTTTCCACCAAGTATTTTCCTAGTTCGCTTTGATTCTCCATATCCAGTTATTTTTTAACCCTCACCCTGTGGCCTATCATTACAACCTTATTAAAGACCTTTTGATCTTTGATTTTGTTGACTACATTAGTGGAGAAGATTTCGAAAAATTGGACTTATGGGGTTAAGTTTTGAGAGAATTCTTCTGATTTTAGTTGTTCTACTTTTATCTGAATTTACAGGTGGTTTGATGTTAAATTGACTATATCACACACATACTCAAGGTCTTAGCTTTAGGTTGAAGTAAACGCTTAACTCTTACTTGAAAAATTGTAAAATTTTTGATTGATTTTCCTGCTATCTTTGATGTTAAAAGAGTAAGATACTAGTGATGAAATCTAAATTCAGATAAAGCTTGGTGAGTGATGATACTTCTTTATGGGGTCTAGTTGATATTGCCTAAAGTAGTATTTTATTTTATTTTATTTTTATTTGAGGACAAACAAAGTTGTAAGTTTGGGGGTGTTTGATGACTTGCAGAAATTAATATATTTTACCACTGTTGAATACTGTGGAATTTGGTTCACATCGCTCGAGCAGAGGCATACATGGGCACAGACGGGAGAGAATGAGTGAATACTTTCCTGGTGTTTTTGAAGACGAGCTACGACTACGAGGAGTATTTTTAAGTGTTCATTTTCCGTTCATTATTCTCAGAAAAATTATGGTGAAGTCGTTTATGTTGAATTCAATTTTTAGTATGAGCTAAATTTTATTTATTCTAGGAAAACGATGTAACCTAGTTCCGAACTATGCTTGATTTTCTATACTAATTTAAAGTAATTCTTTCTTTGTTTATCTGAGTTATTCTGAGTTTATTGCTTCTAACTAATTGGTCATTGATTAGATGATTTTAATCTTGTGATTTGCTATCGAAAGAGGGAATTATAGGATAGACCTTGAATATTTCGGCATAGGTAAATATAGAGATTGAAAGACTTGTATGAACCTATGTAATATTTAAATCATTAGTCTTATTGCTTTCTTGTGTTATTAATTTGCATATTCTTGTGTACAATGATGAACACGAATAATTTGTAATTGACTATCGAAAGAAGCTTTTGGATGAATTAGAGATTTGCTAATAAACAAAAAGAATTAAATTAAATTAGTTAGATGAGTAAAACATAGTGAGAAATTTGGTGAAATCGATTTCCTAGAAGTTTTTTTCCCATTAATTTGATCTTCTAACATTATTTTTATTTCCTTTGTGTATTTTTCTTTGAATTGATTTTATTTTAAATTGCAATCACAAAAATCTTAGTAACTTCTCTAGAAAAAATTAAGATTAGTATAATTTCGGTATTTGTCAAAAGTAAGTTACAAATCTCTAAGGACGATACTCTTCTTATCACTTTACTATAAAACTACGATACTGGGCACTTGTAGTTTTGCACCGACCAGCCACGGCCATAACAACTACAGAAACTTAAGTACCTAAGTACCTATGTTTAAGGCCCAGCTTAGGCACTTGCAAAAAAGGACTCACGTTGGACCCAACCTTAGCAGATGTTGCTAGTGCTTTCTTGCAGTAGCTTTATCAGCAGCTTCATATTTGAGTGCCGTTTTTGCCCGTCGCCGGGTTGCACTTTTTGCAGCCTCCTAAGGTTCTTAGGATGATCCAGCCCCAGTGTCTTGGAAATTTGGTTGATAGACTGCCCTTGCTTCTTGGCGTCCTGACCATACATAATTATTATCTCCCACCTTTGATTCCTGAAGATTTGTTGAATTGCTGAAGTAAACTTCATCTAGATCATCTTCTTCATCTTCATATGGATAATAATCTTCAGCATCATCAAAAATGTCTTCTTGGTCCTCCAAAATCAAAGGTTTAAACCAACTGGCTCTAAGAAGTAGGCAAACACTCTCCTCAAACATGTAATCGTCGATGTTGTCATTCAATATGCTTCACAAATTATTTGTTACTTACAAGCCTTATGCCAATTATTGTGGAACCTGTTATAGTAATAAAAAATTTAAAATAGCAATCATTTTTTTTAAATCATTGTAGGAGACTCACTTGAGTTGTGTGTTGGGGCTGTAAAAAAAGGGCATGCAAATTGATGTTTTCTACATGAACTAGTAATTCATAATAGTCCAACAAAAAATATACAAGAAAATTAAGCTTTTGCCTCCTTGCCAAAAAATCATATTTAAAACATTCAATAAACCTGATGAGAAAAGCCGAAAAAAAGCAAGGAGAACCAAGGGGACTGAACACACTCCCTTACAAGATTACAAACATGATGAGAAAAGCCAAAAGATGTTAATACATTCAATAAAAATTGCCAATTTACGTGATCTTAAGCTTTGGCCATATCAATCTTCACCGTAATGTTGCCACCCTTTGTTTTCTTATTTAGAGAGTGAACCAATTCCTAAGCCAAAGTGATGTTTTCAAAGATGCAGTGGCCTAGAATAAACTCTCCTTGTTCATGAGAAATCAACTGAGATAAATAAGGTGTCATCCTTTGCACGAGAACCTTAGAAAAAATCTTATATGCAACTGAACAAAGGCTAACAGGACGTAACTCTACCTTCAAAATAAACACCATATAAGATGCTGTGTAAAATCTAGGTAAAGCAGAACCCGAAAAGAACTCCTTGGCTGCCTCACCAATATCCTCTTTGGTCAAATCCTAGCAACTTAAATAGAAACCCAAGACAAACCCATCTGGTCCAGGTGAGCTCTCTTTCGGAATTGATTTCAAAGTAGCCAATATCTCAATCTCAGACGGGGCTATAGCAAGAGCCAAATTATTTTCCTCAAATATAGAGCACTATATAAGAGGTGCAAGATCCACCTGTTCAACAATAGAATCATTTGAAAGATAGTTCTGAAAATAATTTAAAGCTTCTTGATGGACCTGTTTTGACGAGTTCAAAACGACTCCATTCTCTAGTCGGATGTTCTGTATCATATTATTTTTTCTCCATTGGTTAACAACTGCATGGAAGTATTTTCCATTTTGGTCGCCCTATAAAAGCCACCTCTTTTTTGCCAATTGAGAGAGTCTGGATTCTTCCCATCTTTCCCATGTATCCAGTTCAAGTTTAGTCACCAATAAATCACATTCTACCGCATTATCATAGCCCCCTTGTAACTGACTCTCTAAGACCTCCAATCTCTCTTCTAATTCTTTGATGGTCTGCCCCACATGCCCAAATACCTATTTAATCCAAGCTCGTAGTGCAAGCTTTGTTTTTTTTTTCAAAATCAAAGCACAGGGGCAAGAGCAAGTCAAGGCTTGGTTCGGTGGCAACTTGCTGGAATTGTGGCAAAGCTGGCCACATAAAGAAGAACTACAAAAATCCTAAGAAGACAGAGAATGATAGTGCTAATGTTGTAACTGAAGAAGTACAGGATGCACTATTGCTTGCAGTTCATAGTCCAGTTGATGACTGGATATTAGATTCAGGGGCTTCCTTCCATACATCTTCCCACCAGGAGTTAATGCAGAATTATGTTGCAGGTGACTTTGGGAAGGTGTATCTGGCTGATGGAAAGACTTTGAACGTGGTGGGGATGGGAGACATTGACATTGCACTCCCTAACAAGAACAAATGGACCTTGCAAAAGGTCAGACACATTCCTGAGTTGAAGAAAAACCTCATTTCTGTTGGGCAGCTCGATGAGTGTGGTCATTCTGTAGCGTTCTCAGATAGCACCTGGAAGGTCACAAAAGGGGCATTGGTACTGGCTCAGGGAAAGAAAAATGGTACACTATATATGACTACCGGTTTAATTAACACTATTGCTACTACCGTTGCAGAGAGCACAGCAGATTTGTGGCATTGTAGGCTTGGCCATATGAGTCAGAAGGGCATGAAAGAACTTCTGTCCAGAGGCAAGCTACCAGAACTGAAGTCAGTTGATCTCAATATGTGTGAGAGTTGCATTATGGGGAAACAGAAGAAGGTCAGTTTCTTAAAAAGTGGCAGAACGCCAAAGACAGAAAAACTGGATCTTGTACACACAGATGTGTGGGGACCTTCTCTAGTGGCATCTCTTTCTCGTTACTATGTCACGTTCATTGATGACCATAGTAGGAAGGTATGGGTTTATTTCTTGAAGCATAAATCTGATGTATTTAATGTATTCAAGACTTGGAAGGCCATGGTTGAGACAGAGACAGACTTAAAACTGAAATGTTTGAGGTCTGACAATGGTGGTGAGTACATTGATGGTGGGTTCAAGGAGTACTGTGCAGCTCAGGGTATCAGAATGGAGAAGACCATTCCTGGGACACCACAGCAAAATGGAGTTGCGGAGCGTATGAACAGGACCATAAATGAGCGTGCTAGAAGCATGAGATTGCATGCTGGACTACCACCAACTTTCTGGGCAGATGCGGTCAGCACTACTGTCTACTTGATCAACAGGGGGCCATTCGTTCCATTAGATTGTGAATTGCCTAAGGAGGTTTGGAGCGGGAAAGAGGTCAAATTTTCTCACCTTAAAACTTTTGGTTGTCTTTCTTATGTTCTTATTGATTCTGATGCTCGTAGTAAACTTGAGGCTAAGTCAAAGAAATGCTATTTCATTGGCTATGGACAAGAGGCATTTGGCTATCGTTTCTGGGATGATCAGGGTCGGAAGATCATAAGAAGCAGGAATGTAATTTTTAATGAGAAGATTGTGTACATGGACAAGTCTAGTACAGCTTCCGAAGTAGCTCCTCAGGAGTCCGAGTTCGTAAGATTGGATGACCTACCAGAGGTCACAGTGCAGTGTAGAGATGTGAGTGACGGGGAGAGTGGGTCCAGTGCACTCATTCCTATTATTCCGCAGTCAGTTTTAGAGCCGTCCATGCCTACAACTGCAGTTCGCAGGTCAATTAGGACTAGACGTCCTCCACAGCGTTTCTCACCAACCTTGAACTATATTTTGTTGACAGATGGTGGAGAACTGCAGAGTTATGAATAAACCTTGCAAGATGAAAATTCTAACAAGTGGGAGCTGGCCATGAAAGATGAGATGGATTCCCTGCTAGGGAATCAGACATGGGAGTTGACAGAACTTGCATCAGGGAAGAAGGAATTACACAACAAGTGGGTGTACTGGGTGAAAACTGAGCATGATGGCAGTAAGAGGTACAAGGCTAGACTTGTTGTAAAAGGTTTTCAGCAGAAGCAGGGTATTGATTACTCTGAGATCTTTTCTCCTGTGGTGAAGATCACAACCATCAGGATGGTACTGTCTATGGTTGCTACCGAAGATTTATTTCTTGAGCAGTTAGATGTGAAGACAACCTTTCTTCATGGGTGTACTCAGCAGGTTCAATATGGACAAGGCCAAACCAGTTGGCACACCTTTGGGCAGTCACTTTAGACTCAGCAATAATCAGTCACCCGAGTTAGAAGAGGAACAAGACTACATGAGTAAGGTTCCTTATGCCTCAGCTATTGGTTCACTTATGTATGCTATGGTTTGCACAAGACTAGATATTGCCCATGCAGTGGGAGTTGTGAGTAGATACATGAGTAACCCAGGAAAAGAACATTGGAAAGTAGTGAAGTGGATTTTGAGGTACCTAAAAGGCTCCTCAGAAACCTGCTTGTGTTTCTCAGGAGAGAGTTTAGAGGTACAGGGCTATGTTGATGCTGATTTAGCTAGAGACATTGATAGTAGAAAGAGTACCACGGGCTTTGTTTATACTCTTGGTGGTACTGCAGTGTCATGGGGTTCTAATCTACAGAAAACAGTTTCTTTGTCTACTACAAAAGCTGAGCATATTGCAGTGTCAGAGGTTGCAAAGGAGATGATATGGCTACAAGGCTTCTTGGAGGAATTGGGTAAGAAGAATCAAAAAGGCACTCTCTACAGTGATAGTTAGAGCGCCATATTCCTTGCCAAGAATCCAGCATTTCATTCCAGGACAACGCATATTTAGATCAGGTATCACTTCATACGATCATTGTTAGATGACAGACAATTGTTACTTGAGAAAATTTGTGGAAGCAAGAACCCTGCTGATATGTTGACTAAGGGTGTTATACTTGAGAAACTGAAGTTGTGCGCAACTTCAGTTGGTCTTCTAGCATGAAGATAGGGGCAGTGAGTTGCAGAGGTGGAGGATATCACGTTTGAGGAAGATGACGATGTAGCGAATGTACCAGTCTCCAAGTGGGAGAATTGTTGAGTATTGTGGAGTTTGGTCCACTCCACTTGAGCGGTAGCTTTTGGCCGCTCGAGCAAAGCCAAGCAGATTCGAACGCTCGAAGGTTGCTCGACAGTAAGCTCGAGCGGTTGTGGGAAAGGGAGTTCGCTCAAGCAGAGGCATTAGCCGCTCGAGCAAAATCAGGCAGAGTTGAACGCTCGATGTCCGCTAGACAGTGAGCTCGAGCCATTGCGGAAGGGAGTTCGCTCGACGCGCACTCGACACGCCGCTCAAGCGAACATCGTATAATTTCAGATCTAGGGCTTTTTTCACCGTTTGACTATAAATATGTGTTTTCTACATATTTGGCCGTACCGTACAACACCGTTGGTAAACAGTATTTCGCCCTTCCATTGTAGTGTGATTCCTCAAGTAATAAAATTCTCTATAGCTCCTGTGGACGTAGGCAATTTGCCAAACCACATATATCTGTGTGTCGTGTGTGATTTTCTCTTTCATATTCCATATTTTTTCACTTTATTGTGATCGTTTTTTCACAACACCATCTGCAACTCCATCCGCAACCAAAGCCATGGTTGGGTCCGTCATGTGTTCTTTCTCTCCCTCCTTCCCAACGCCACCCGCTACCCCATCTGCCACCAAGGTGACTTGCTCCTTCTCTCCCTCCTTCTCACGGGTTTCTTCTTTCTCTCTAGTTTTTTCCTTCCATACTTGCTGGCTCTTGATTTGCACACAGTTACTTGTCCCCTCTCCTATCTTGCGCTGCGTCTCCCCCATACGACAACCACTTTCATATGCCCTTTCCACATCAGCTTATCTATTCAACATATACCACTTAAATGTTCTTTCTGAAAGACGAATGGGCTCTTGCCCCAAACAGGCTGAGCGCACACATGTGGTGACCCTTGAATTAACAAGGGAAAACCCTAAATTATGACTTGAGAAGTCATTAGGTAGGGCACCCGGGCTTGTCCGAAAAAAGAGGAAGGCCAGGAGAGCCCTATGGGAATAGGCTGACTGCAAAAAAATACATGCACCAGAGATCTGGATCGGCGTGGGAAAGTGAGACAACAATTTGACAAATAGGCCCCTGCCTGGAAAATCCGCGAGAAGCCACACCTCATTAAATAACCCATATAGGATCAAAGCTTGGAGTAAGATCTTGTCCCTGATGGAACACCTAGAGAGGAGACAACACACCTCACAACCCATCTCGACTCAAGGTACTGGCAAGAGAACTAGAATTAAATGGAATCACATGGCACCCCGTACAAGAAACGAGCACTCCAGGCTCAAAGGAGAAGGAGAGGCTCAACCTTAAGGGGAGAATATAATGCTAAAATGTAGGTAAAACTACCTGCTCTAACTCAATATTTTTCTGGCTGATTCTCTAAGAAATATTCTAACTTAATTATTGGAGGCAACCCGGGGGACTCCAACCCACTCTACTTTCTGATTCCAAGTTATAAGAAGACATGGCTGAAATTTCGGAAAATTTCCTTAACATTTAGCACCGTCTATGGGATTTTTCATTTCCTTATCTTAACATACCTTTTGTAGGCCTACAGAACACATGCTTTTCGTATCGGGAATGGAAACCATACAAAGCCATTACCTTTTGCTAGAGAGAGAGAGAGAAAGAGAGAGAGCATTCATGTTGTTCGATGGTGCCCGAACATTGATTTTGCAAGGATTAGAACACCTTGTCACGTTGTTCACACAGATTCAAGACACCGAGAAATAAAAAATCACATAACTGCTAAGATGCATGACATTTTTGAACTATTTTGACATTTTTCATTGATAAACAAACTAAGTTGAACTATTTAGTGGCTGGAGGAGAACCCGTGGGTTCTAGTGTGTTGCGAAGAGAGATAGTAGCTGAGAGGTAGAGGTGGGTTCCAGTGGGGTGGCAGTTGCCGGCATAAGGCGAAGTCGTCGAGAGGTGAGGTGACGATCACGGTGCACGACGGCATTGGGTTGGGGGAGGGGGAATGCACGGAGAGAAGAGAAAAGGGAGAGTGTGGGTCGCGCGGGAGGCAGGGGAAAAAGGAGAAGAAGAGAAGAAAATGAAGAAGAAAAGGAGAAAGAGGAAAGGAAAAGGGAAAAAGAAAAGAAAGGGAAAGAAAAGAGATCCAATCTTTTCATCATGAGTCTCAAAATTGATCCACCAAAACGGATTTCGAAACGGTAATTTACATAAAATAGTTTAAATGCAGTGACTAAGTAAAATAAAATAATAAAATTCAACAATAAAATAATTTAAAATAAAGAGCAATTTAAATAATAAACAATAATTAACAACAATAATGCACATTGAATTTAAATTTCACAGTTAGAAATAATAAAATAATACAACTAAAATCATATAAAATTTTGAACAAGAAAGCCAATAATCTTATTAAATGAAATAATTATTTAATTAAAATACATGTAAATATAGTGTATCATACTACGTCAGCTGATTTCACAATAAAAAAACAAGAAAAGGGAAAATGCAAAAAGAAATACACAAATGTAGCTCTCAAAAATCAGAAATTTCAAGTTGAAAGTTTTTAATAAACAAACATATGTAGCCAATATAAATCAAATAAAATAAACAAAAGTAAACCTTAGTAATAAAAAAATCAAAATGATAAAAACAAAAATAATTAATGTCTTCCTTTTTTCAATATTTTTGGATATTTGGTAAATTATGTTTTATAATTGAATATAATTTCATAGAAATAATTTCATCTCTTTGGTGAAATTATTTTAATGTATGGTTTATCTCAATAAATTCGTCTTTTTAATTGTTTTTCTACGTTTAAAAAATTAAATTATGTAAGTCTATAGTTCGAGCTTGTAACATATTAATTTGAATGAAGAAGAGAAAATAGAAGTGGTGGCCAAATTTGTTAGTTCAGTTCGAACGATATACTATGTTTGTGCAACTTTTGGGGCAAAACATGCACATCATCCCAAATAACCATCTTTTAGGATGAAATTTTGTTCAAAAATTTTGTTCGTTCCACACACATTTTGTCCCAAAACAAAAGTTTTGTTGTAGCCTTTTTATTTTTTTTCTCATTTTTTAGGGAAATTTCTAATTTTTCTGTTTTTAAGTTTTGTACTTTATTTATTTTTACAAATTTTTTTTTTTTGCAAAGTATAGTTTTAACTTTTATATTTTTGTAATCATTCTGACATTTTTAATGTTTATACTATGGGTATTGTGGGACTAAAAACATCATGTTATAATTAAAAGAAAAACAAATTAACAAGGTTGATAGTCGACTTACCGAAACATTGTTTGGGTTGCCCAATGTGGCATAGCCTTAGGCCATGCATGTTTCCCATTGGTTCCATAACCTTGGCGGCAGTCACCCATGGGTTATAATAATATATATATTACAAGGAGTTGGCCACACCCTTTTCTTTTGTTTTCCTTTTCTTTAGAACCAAAGGACATGAGAAATAACATTAGGGAATGATCCCCACCATATACTTATAATACTTATCAATTCTCAAGCATCTTTGATTATATTACCAAGCATAAAGATAGAATCTTCTGTAGATAGCAGCTCTACCACTATTAAAAGTGAATCACTTTCTAAAATAAGATCCTTAATTTCCAAGTGAACACTTAGCATTGCTAGCAATTCAATCTTTATTGGATCATTCACCTCATGCTCCTTGCTGCTTGCTACCATAATCATTGCCCCTTGCTCATCACGAAGAATAATCCCTACACTTGCACTGTGTTGATCAGCAAACATAGCACCATTAGTTTCATAACCCTTGTGGTGGAGGCTCCCATCGACAACAACTTTGTTCATCTTTAGTGGCTTACCTTTGACTTCTTTATAATTCTTTTGCAATGCAAGGGCATGACCAATCACTTGATTAGGTGATAAGTTCTTATCCTCATAAACCATCTTATTTCTTCTATACTAGCAACTCCATCCAATTAGAAAGAAAAGCTCCATTTCCTCTCTGCTACATTTTCCACTTACCTTGCTGGCCATCCCCACAAACTCTTGATGAGAGTCATTTAATTGAAATGTAGGAAAATCTTTTCTCCATCTTTCTTGCAGCATAAGACAATAATATAAGGCATGAGCAGTATCTTCCATCACACCTTTACATAGCTAACAGTTTATCCTCAAACAACACCTTCCTCTTCCAGATTGTGTCTAGTTGGTGGCCCCTCTTTACAATCTCCAAGCAAAAACTTTCACCTTATTTGGAATTGTGAAAGTGATTCTCCTATCTTTCTTCAGATTGTGTTTAGTTCTTGAAGAAACGTCACCATTTGCTTATGATATCTTTTACTTTCTCATTTTTTTTGAATGTCGACCTCTAAAATGGCATTCAAATTTTTTGTTATGCCCATTTTCTTGGATATTTAATTTTGTTTTCTATTTTTTTTTGCTTTATAAATAATTTTAGGCTTCTTATAATGATTTTTACCTTTTATAAATTATTTCTATATATTTTCATTATTTTATAGCACAAGATGTGCTACGTGTTGACGTGTGGGGTGCCATATCAGAGATTTGTTAGGATCCGAGACTATTATTCAACAATACCCTTATAAATTCTTAAACTTAAAAAAATATTCTTATCGTGGGTTAAAATTCAAGTTAAATGTAGGGGTGCATACCGACTTAGTCAGAGTTGGATTCCCCCAAATCCAACTCCGACTCCAACTTTGTTGGAGTTCAAATCTATATATATATATATAATAAATTAGGCTCAAACTTTTTGTTTGAACTTTTGCAATTTGAATAACACCTTTTAAAGGTGTTAAAAATTGCCCATAGAGGAGCGTTACCTTAAAAAATGTCATCCCCATTGTTGCCAAATCTCTTTACAACTTGGTATCTTAGCTAGGCTTTGAATCCTATATTTTCTCTTTACAACTTGTTGTTAATCTTTCATTTGGGAGACTTTTAGAAGATTAAAATATCTACCCATTTATTTATTGAACCCAAAAACTTCAAAACAAAATTCAGTCTTTTATTCTTCAAATTTCACAAGGTCTAATGTACAACATTTTTTTTTTCTTTAGTTTGTTTTGGGGTTTCCCAATGTATAGGTTACAATCCAGAGAGGGAGGAAGCACATAGAAAATGCACAAGCACCGCTTCTTTTCTTTTCTTTTTTTTTTTTTAATTTTTAAACAGAGGACAGTACCTCTATACTTTATTCAAAACTCCCTCACTTATGGCGGAGGAAAACCTCTTACACAAAAGACAAGACTAAAACAGAAATAGAACATAGACATTAGAAACCAAAATGAGACAGCCTCCTTCACGGTCTAAAGCTGGGAAAACCAAGTTTATCCATCCATAATATCCCTCTCAGCTTAGAAGGAATGTCCGGAGAGAGCCATTGTTTATTTAAGCCCTTCGCCCCCAGACGTGCCAAGAGGTCTGCTGCTGCGTTTCCTTCCCGGTAGGTATGTGAAACTTGAAACTCAAATTCTGTTAGCAGCCGAGTCTTTTACTCCTTCAGATCGTGCCTTACAGCGCCTCAACCAGAGAGACCAGGTTACAATGGATGGGATTATCCCGAGAAGATGTCCCAGTTGTGATGCTTTGGAAGCTTTAGAGAACCATTCCTCCACTATCTGGTTCCAAGAGGTACCTGTAGTTCTTCCCAGACCCATTTGAGCATATGCTATTCTCCAAACCTCCTTTGCAATGTCTCCATTTGCTAGCACATGGTCTCTGTTTTCATATCCACCATGCAAACAGCAGTCACATTTTTAAGCTATTGGAATACCAATGGATTTTATTTTATCATCCACACTTAAAGCATTATTAAAAACTTTCAACATATTGACCGAAATATTCTTTGGGATGCAAGGATGCCAAACCCAGTCAACCCATCTCACCTTGGAGCATTAATTCTAACACAATTCCATGCACTTTTAGTGGAGAATTTTCCATCCTTTCTAGCTGTCCATATCAGCACATCTGCCCCTGGTCTACTTTTACTTAAAACTTCTAGCACTCTTCCTGTAAGCTCCGCCCCTAATATACCGTGTAACTTGACCGCATCCCACCCATTTTCCATTTTAAATTCAGTAACTTGTAGATTTGAGGAATCACCCATAGGAACCAGGTTACATAACGGATCCTCATCCAGCCACTTGTCAAACCAAAAGGATATGTTAGCATTTTTAATCTTCCATTTTGAAAGATTTAACACCTCGGGGATACATGATGCTACCATCCTCTAGAATCTAGTGCCTTTTCCCCTATCCACCAGCGAGATGTGGTTCTCTCGCACATACTTGGCTTTAAAAAAATTCGACCACAACTTGTCCTCTACCATTATCTTCCACGCAAACTTCATGAAGAGGGACTTTTGAATATCTAAGAATTTTCTGAACCCCATTCCACCTTCTGTTGCAGGTAAACATAATTTATCCCATGCCTTCCAATCCCTCATGCACACCCCAGAAAAAGTTACTTAGGCATCTGTTGATACTTGTCATTACCGAACCAGCTACATAGACAGTAGGCAAAAGGTATATAGGGAGGCTCATTAGGACGTGCTTTAAGAGAAGCACTCGAGCCCCATTAGCCAATAATTTATTCTTCCATCCTTCCAACCTTGCTTTAATTTTTCCAACAATGTCCTCTAGGTAAACTGCTTTCATACGCCCAGAAATGATTGGGACTCCCAGGTATTTGAAAGGCGTTTTGCCTTCCACAAATCCAGTAATACGTAGGATCGATCGCCGTCTAGGCCTGGTAATATGTTTCGAGAATGTTATTGAAGACTTGACTTTGCTGACATTTTGACCTGACCATTGCTCATATGTAGACAACACCTCCATAATGGCTCTCACTGAAGTTTTACTCCCATTAGCAAAGATAACTATGTCGTCGGCATATAACAAATCCGAAATCAAAGGAGTACCTCGGGGTTGGGCAAACGCGCCAATTTTCTTTTCTTCAAATTTTGCTTTGAGCATTCTAGAGAGAATTTCTTCAACCATGATAAACAAATATGGGGATATTGGATCCCCTTGCCTCAATCCTCGACCACTTTTAAAGAAACCCTTTGGAACCCCGTTCATGATGATGGAGAAATGAGCGTTCGAAATGCACATCCTGACCAGATCACACACCTGACTTGAAAATCCAAACTGAGACATGACATGCAAGAGGAATTCCCAATCCACACTATCATAAGCTTTAGCTATATCCAGCTTCAGTATGATATTGCCCCCCCCCCTGAACCGGTTTGTTGATACTATGTACAATCTCCTGTGTAAGGCTTATGTTGTCAAAGATGCTTCGACCTGGGATAAACGCTCCTTGTTCAGGAGCTATAATTCGTGGAAGCATCGGAGCTAGTCGACTCACCAATAGTTTCGAACAAATTTTGTAGAAGGTCGAGCATAGGCTGATCGGCCTAAACTTGTCAAAATTTGTTGGCGAGTCCACCTTGGGAATGAGGGTCAGAAAATGATGCTGCAAAATTAATGGGAAGCTCAACCCCCAAGAAGAATTCCTGAACTGCCTCCACCACTTCATTGCCTACAATATGCCAACAAGCTTGAAAGAAACCCGACCCAAACCCATCTGGCCCCGGACTAGTGTTAACTGGGATGGAAAACACTACATCTCTCACATCTTGGATTGAAGGGAGCTGACACAACCTCTCGTTATCTTCCTCTGTAATAGCTGTTTGCACCAGATTTGATAAATCTGGAAGTACCCCCACCTGCTTATGGGACAAAAAATTACTGAAATGTTGAACTGCTTCCTCATGGATTTCTTCTGAAGTTTTTAACCATCTTCCATCAGGTAATCGCATTTCGTTTACCTACCTTTTGGACCGAGCATTACAAGCTCGGAAGAAACTTGCACTGGCTTCACCTTTTTCCAGCCACGATAATTTAGCTTGTTGTCTCAACCTTGTTTCTTCACGTTCCAGCCAAGTGTTCAGTTCAATTTTTGCTACCAAGTAATCTTGCTCATCTTCCTCATTAAATCCCTCTTGCATTTTATTTTCTAACTTCTCCACTCTATCTTCCAAGAGTCTAATATTAAGTGTCGTAGCCCCAAAGACTTCCTTATTCCACCCACGCAGGGAACTTTGCAATCTTTTCAATTTTTTTGCCAAGCGAGCCATTCAAATTCTAATATTGAATGTCAAATTAATTGATGTCAATAATTTACACACATGTAGAAAAGTTGGATAGTTTACACATTAAGCAACCCACGGCAAATGCAGAAAATAGAAAAGAGCAACAAAACACATGCAAAAAAATGCAACTCACGGGTCACATGTAGAAAGTGCAACACATGCAGAAATGCAGAAAACAGAAAAACAGCAGAATGACAGCACACAAGCATCAATCACGGGTTGAATTGCCAATAGCACATGCAGAAAACAACTTGGACGTTAGGCGGTAGCTTGTTGATTGTTTTGGCATGACTTTTACGTGTGGTTGGTGCAGCTAAAGTGGACCAGATGATATTTCTAAGTTGGCTTACTCTATTTAAAGGAGTTTCTTGTTTTGGAGTTGGGGAGAACGGAAGGGAGTTTTACGTAGAGCAGTTTTTAGTTTTCAGTTTATTTTCTCTCCTGTATTATCTTTCTTTCAGCCGGCTTGTTCTTTTAGTGTTGTTGTTTCTTTTCCATTTACGTTGTAGCTTACACTCGGTTTTGGTAGCTAGCGGCTGGTTTTAACTTCATTTTTTTTCTTGTTTTCTTTTTCTTGCTTTTACGTTGAAAAGCTTTCGGTTGTAGCGTTGAGCAATTTATTTATTTCTTTGTTCCCTTTCGTTTAGATTTTATTTTCATTATAAGCTCACTAGTTAGTTTGAGTTTTATTTCTTTCCTTCTTGTTGTTTCTTTTCTGTTTACGCTGAAGGTAGCTTATTTCTTTCGGTAGCTCTTTGTTTTAACTAGTTTATTTATTTCTCTAATATAGTTTGTTTTATTTCTTTTTTTCATTCTAAAAGTTTATTTGTATTTTCTTAGTTTTTTTGATATGGCTTCACTTAGATTTATTTTTGTTACTAAAAATATCATGTGTAACTAATTTCTAAAGCTTGGGTTGTGGAATGAGATTTAATTTATTTTAGATTCTAGTTTGATGCAATATTTTGTTGTTTAATGTTTATTTCACTAAGTTATTAGTCGGATTCAAATGGAAAATAGATTGCGGCTCTTGCTCTTGTTAAAGCTTGAATTTATCAAGGCTTCTTTCGATTGATTATAAATATAAATTTGGCTAGTAAATTAGAGAATTTCTTGAGAAAATATTGCAAAAACTTGAGCTTAATTTTTTATCTTCCGAATATCAATTCCTTGACTGGATTGTTAATCGAGAAATTATCTAGAATCTGAAATAAAAAGAATCTCAAACCCAACCCAAGTGTTTGTTAATCTGCCATTTTTTAGAAACTCTAATTTCATCTTCGATTATTTTTCGCGTAGCATTTTAATTTTATTTTCATCTCTCATACTCGATTCATCTGTTACTCACAAATCCCTTATACGCTTTGATAACCCATTGTCCCTGTGGAATACGATCCTGGACTTATCCTTGATATAACTTGACACTTCTATACTTGGAAGCACATTCGAAACTGAGTCAAGAATCAATAAAAGAATTAAATTCCTCCATAGCCGCATACTGTCGAGGCCTTCCACCTCTACGTTCCAAATCATTTCTAATGACGTTGAAATCTCCTAATACAAGCCATGGGGTAGATCCCCTCACCTCATTAGATAAAGTTTGCCATAGCTTCCTTCGCTCCACCTGGGTGCATTTAGCATAAACGAACGAAATGCGCACTTGCTTGCCTTGAATTTCTTGGGATACATCTGATATTCATGATAGGTCGGAAAGTTCGAGGACAATTTCAGGGGGTGAGAAATATAATCTGAGGGAAGTAGATGATTTGAATGCTAGGTTGGCTATGATTTCTAAGAAATTAGAAACCATAGAACTGAAGAAAGTGAATGAAGTACAAGCTGTACCTCAGATTACCTTGAGCTGTAATATTTGTGAGGGCCAAGGGCATTCAACTAATGATTGCCCAACCATTCCAGCTTTTAAAGAAGTTCTTTTGGATCAATCTAATGCTGTTAATATGGTTGCTAAATCTTTTTCAGGTCCTTATTCCAACACTTACAATTCGGGATGGAGAAATCACCCTAATTTTTTGAGTTGATATTTTTATAGACTTTTTATTTATTTTTTCATTCTAAAAG
>QGSO01000234.1:1333921-1360576 GCA_011037825.1 Carya cathayensis | reverse complement strand
CTAAATCTTTTTCAGGTCCTTATTCCAACACTTACAATTCGGGATGGAGAAATCACCCTAATTTCAGTTGGAGGGGTGAACAAGCTGCTGTACCTGCACCCAACATAGCTGGTCCTTCACAATTTGCACCCTATACAACCCCAGGAGGTTCAGGACCATCTCAATATGCCAACCACATGGTGCCAGCTCAGAAAAAAAATCTTGAAGACAATTTCCAGCAATTATCCACCAATTTTCAGCAGCTGTCCACCAATTTTCAACAATTCATGCAAAGTCAAGCTGCTATCAAAGTCAAAATTCACAAGCAATTGCTGACATTCGAGGGTCAGTCACAAGGTTGACCACAACCATGAGCGTTCAAGAGAAAGGGAAGTTCCCTGCACAATCTCAGCCTAATCCCCAAGGCCAAAACCAGCAATTTCAAAGTATGGCAGGAGATCCAAATGTCAAGCAAGTCAAGGCTATTACAACCTTGAGAAGTGGTAAGGTGATCGGCATTCCAGATCAAGAGGTAGAAAAGAATGGTAACATTTCTAAACCTCCTTCTGAAAATGAGGCACATGATCCTTTGGAATCTAAAAGTGTCCCAAGCACTACACTTGCACCTTTTCCTCAAAGGTTGACCCCTTTGCACAAAGATAAGCATCACGCTGAAATCCTTGAAATTTTTAAGCAAGTTAGGATAAATATACCATTGTTGGATGCTATTCAACAGATTCCTACCTATGCTAAATTTTTAAAGGATTTATGCACCGTAAAGAGAAAATTGAATGTGCAAAAGAAAGCTTTTCTTACTGAGCAGGTTAGTGCTATTATCCAAACCAACACTCCTCCCAAATACAAGGATCCAGGATCCCCTACCATAGCTTGCATGATAGGGAACTCAAAAATAGGCCAAGCATTATTAGACTTAGGTTCAAGTGTGAACTTATTGCCTTATAATGTTTATGTTCAGCTTGGATTGGGTGAGTTGAAATCTACTTCTATCACATTGCAGTTGGCTGATAGGTCTATAAAGATTCCTAGAGGTGTTGTGGAAGATGTTTTGGTTCAAGTAGACAAATTCTACTATCCAGTAGACTTTGTCGTACTCGACATGCAATTGACTAATCATTCTACTTTCCAAGCACCGGTTATCTTAGGAAGACCTTTCTTGGCTACTTCTAATGCACTCATAAATTGTAGAAGTGGAGTTTTAAAATTGAGTTTTGGAAATATGACCTTGGAGCTAAATATTTTTAATCTTTGCAGGCAACCGCAAGAAGTTGAAGAAGTTCATGAAGTGAATTTGCTGGAAAATTTCATTGATGAAAATTCTGCACATTACTTTCAACTTATTGATTCTTTAGAGGAATTTGAAGAAGATTTGAAAATATTTGATAATATTAATGACTCATCTCTTGTTTCCTCAATAGGTCAGCAAGTTACACCACCATGGAGGCCAAAATTTGAGCAACTCCCACCATTGACATCAACTCTCAAGCCTTCGGAGGAGCAATCCCCAACTTTGGACTTCAAACCTCTTCCATTGGAGTTGAAGTATGCTTTCTTAGGACCACAAAGCACTTTCCCTGTGGTAATTTCTTCTCACTTAACTAGTGAACAAGAAGATAAATTGCTTGATGTGCTTAAGAAGCATAAAAAGTCTATTGGGTGGACAATGGCTGATATAAAAGGTATAAGTCCCTTGGAGTGTACCCATAGGATTTATTTAGAAGATGATGCAAAGCCTTCTAGGGAAATGCAAAGAAGGTTGAATCCCACAATGAAGGAAGTGGTTAAAAATGAGGTGTTGAAATTGCTTGATGTGGGTATCATTTACCCCATCTTGGATAGCAAGTGGGTAAGTCCCATCCATGTAGTTCCAAAAAAATCTGGGCTTACCATTGTTAAAAATGATCAAAATGAATCGATTCCCACAGAATTCCTACTGGTTGGCGCATGTGTATTGATTATAGGAAGTTGAATGCCGCCACTAGGAAAGATCATTTTCCTTTGCCTTTTCTTGATCAAGTGTTAGAAAAAGTTGCTGGACATGCTTTTTATTGCTTCTTAGATGGGTTCTCCGGTTACTATCAATTGGAAATAGCACCAGAGGATCAAGAAAAGACCACCTTTACTTGTCCTTTTGGTACTTTTGCTTTTAGGAGAATGCCTTTTGGTTTATGCAATGCACCAGCAACTTTTCAAAGATGCATGCTTAGCATTTTTAGTGACATGATCGAGAACACTCTAGAAGTGTTTATGGATGATTTCTCTGTATTTGGTGATTCATTTGAGAGTTGTTTAACCAATTTGCAAGCTGTTTTGGCCAGGTGTGAAGAGAAGCAATTGCTACTTAATTGGGAGAAGTGCCATTTCATGGTGCAACAGGGCATTGTTCTGGGACATGTTGTTTCATCTAGAGGACTTGAAGTAGATAGAGCAAAAATTGAGTTGATTTCTAAACTTCCTACACCTAAGTCAATGAAAGACATTAGATCTTTTCTTGGGCATGCGGGTTTTTATAGGAGATTTATCAAAGACTTTAGCTCTACTTCTAAGCCTCTATGTAAGCTATTGATGAATGATGTAAAATTTGATTGGACACCCGAGTGTCAAGAAGCTTTTTGTCGGCTTAAAACTTTGCTAACCACCGCTCCTATTCTTCAACCTCCTGATTGGTCACTTTCTTTTGAAATCATGTGTGATGCAAGTGATTTTGCTATAGGAGCTGTTCTTGGACAACGTAGGAACAAACTTCCTTATGTCATTTACTATGCAAGTAAAACTTTGAATTTTGCTCAAAAAAATTATTCTACTACTGAAAAAGAATTACTTGCTGTGGTATTTGCTTTGGAGAAGTTCCGTGCATATATTCTTGGTTCTCCTATAGTCATCTTTACTGACCATGCAGCTCTCAAGTATTTATTGACAAAGAAAGATGCAAAACCAAGGTTGATTAGATGGATACTTTTACTCCAGGAGTTCAATATCATCATCAAAGACAAGAAAGGAGTAGAGAATGTGGTAGCCGACCATTTGTCTAGGCTCACAGTTGCTGAAACTGAACAACCGACACCTGTTCTTGATTCTTTTCCTGATGAACATCTTATGTTAGTTGAAAATTTGCCTTGGTTTGCTGATATAGTTAATTTTCTGGTGACAGGACAAACACCACTTCATTGGAGCGCTCAAGATATACAAAATTCATGCATGAGGTGAGATCGTTCTTTTATGATGATCCTTACCTTTTCAAGTATTGTCCTGATCAAATCATTAGAAAATGTGTGCCTGAGCATGAAATGCAAGCTGTCCTTTCTTTTTGCCATAGTGAGGCGTGTGGGGGTCATTTTTCTGCACACAAGACAGTTGCAAAAATTTTACAAAGTGGTTTTTATTGGCCTCATTTGTTTAAAGATGCATTTTATTTATATTTTCTTAGTTTTTGATATGGTTTCACTTAGATTTATTTTTGTTACTAAAAATATCATGTGTAACTAATTTCTAAAGCTTGGGTTGTGGAATGAGATTTAATTTATTTTAGATTCTAGTTTGATGCAATATTTTGTTGTTTAATGTTTATTTCACTAAGTTATTAGTCGGATTCAAATGGAAAATAGATTGCGGCTCTTGCTCTTGTTTTGTTGTTGACGTAAGGCACAACAAAAGCTTGAATTTATCAAGGCTTCTTTCGATTGATTATAAATATAAATTTGGCTAGTAAATTAGAGAATTTCTTGAGAAAATATTGCAAAAACTTGAACTTAATTTTTTATCTTCCGAATATCAATTCCTTGACTGGATTGTTAATCGAGAAATTATCTAGAATCTGAAATAAAAAGAATCTCAAACCCAACCCAAGTGTTTGTTAATCTGCCATTTTTTAGAAACTCTAATTTCATCTTCGATTATTTTTCGCATAGCATTTTAATTTTATTTTCATCTCTCATACTCGATTCATCTGTTACTCACAAATCCCTTATACGCTTTGATAACCCATTGTCCCTGTGGAATTCGATCCTGAACTTATCCTTGATACAACTTGACACTTCTATACTTGGAAGCACATTCGAAACTGAGTCAAGAATCAATAAAAGAATTAAATTCCTCCATAGCCGCATACTGTCGAGGCCTTCCACCTCTACGTTCCAAATGATTTCTAATGACGTTGAAATCTCCTAATACAAGCCATGGGGTAGATCCCCTCACCCCATTAGATAAAGTTTGCCATAGCTTCCTTCGCTCCACCTGGGTGCATTTAGCATAAACGAACGAAATGCGCACTTGCTTGCCTTGAAACTCAGTCACTACTGTAATGAACTGATTCGTCGATTCAACCAACACTACCTTCACCCCCTTGTCCCATAAAATCCATAGTTTCCCCCCTTGTACTTCATTTGACAAACAACCCTCAAGCTGAAATTTTAGTTTAACACTCTCCATATGTCTTTGAGTTAGGAAAGGTTCTGCCACCGCAACAATCCCAGGACTATACTTATTTATCAATTTCTTTAGCCTTTTTTTAGAAGTTCCCATCCCCCGTATGTTCCAGTAAAGAATAGGTTGCATCATAAATTGAGTTTTGAGGGCCTGCTCTTAGCCCGACTGGAACTCCTCAAACACCTTCCTCCTTTTTTTCTAATTTGGTTCTCAGAATCAGACATACTAGCCTTAGACTTCCCAATGTTCTCCGCACATTCTGCAATTTCAGAGTCAGAAAATATTAATGTCGTCCTGGCCACCTCATTGTCGTCCTCTCCCACGTCTTCAACAGTCACCACTCTCCTGCAAATTGTGTCTCTTCCACTACTTCTACTGATCCTAACAACTCTGAATTCGATTGAGGAACGTAATCCCCAACAGATGAACTTCCCCTCCCTGAACAAATGCTGTTGTGTAACCTTCCATATCCTCTACTAAATCAGCGATATCGTGCTCTCCAGGCTGTTGTGTTTCACAGCACACTTGGACCGGCTATCTCTTACTTCTTCTACTTGCGTTTCCTCTATATTGACTTCCTTTCCGTCCATGTCTGGATGGTTTTCCTTCATAGTTGATTTTTCCCCTGTTTTCTCCTCTGCTTCCTCCCTACCATCTCCTTGTTGATTCACAACTTCCTCCTCTAGCCCCTCCATTTCAACATGGTTGCTATTTTTGGCCTTGTCTTGATCCCCATTCCCAATAGGATTTCCAGCTTCTAGTCTAACCCGAACCTTCTTCACCTGTCCTACATCTCCTTTAAGTCTCTCTTCCATTTTCTTACCTCCCTTCCATTTGCATGTAGAGTCGTTATGGCCTTGTATTCGACAGCGACAACAGTAAGCAGGAAGAGTTTCATACACCACTTTCTACAAACGGCTAGTAGGTTGGAGAGGAATACCTATCCAGAAAGACTCAATCGGCTTCTTGGAAGCATCCATTTTAATACAGAACCTTGCTCCGTCCGTGCGTGTTGCACATCTCGTGCTATTGTCTAGAGGGATGTATTGACCCACAGGCATCGTGATATTTCGCAGGAAAGCTTCATGGTAATAGTTAGGAGGAAGGCCTGGAAGTGTGACCCAAACTGGAACCAAGTGTGGCTCTTTTTCTTCATCAAACTCCGGGTACCACTGGAAGATTCGATATGGGACACCTTCTACATAACATGTTTCTCTCGAAAATGCTTTAACAAAATCCGATTCTTGGGAAAAACGGACAAACACAGACCTAGGCTTTGACATTGCAGACACCACTGGTTGAGAATCCAATCCCCACCGACTTCTAATAAATGCTCTGATTAAGTCAAGAGATGGTCTTTGTCTAAGAAACTTCATGACCAAAGAGAACTTAAACGGTTGTGCAGACCATTCTATTTCCTCTTTCGAGAACGATACATACGTCACCCCATTGAGGACCTTCAACGGTCTAATTGGTATGTCCACTTCAGAAAGATCTTGAGGACTTTGGGTCACCGAATCTGCAAAGGTTCTGAGTCTCCCAGGTGGGACTATGAGTTGTTATCCGTGACTGGGAGAGAAGGGTTCCAGCAACCATGAGAATAAATAGCCATCTCCTAGTTGAAACATATACAGCTCTACAAGCAACAAGATTTTCCAATGATCTGGGATTTCTCTTTTACCGTTTGCGTTTCGTACGCTTGAATGCTTATCTTTTTATCTTTTCGTTTTCGTTATCTAATACCTTTTAATTCAAGACTTATCCTTCTTTCTTCACTACTTCTATGCTAAATAGAAGTCTATTTGCACACCCCAATCTCATATTAGGGGCTTATAAATAGCATTCACGTCCTCTGCTTTTGGACCTCACCTCTCCTTCTCTCCTCTGCACCCAGCCCCACCCCACAACCTCTTCCAACCTTCTTTGGAATCCGAAACAGAAATAAAAGGTTCTTTGTCTCATTTTCCGTCGTCCAAGATCTTGATCCTCAGCTACACTTCAATTCTTTTATCTTTGTTCCTCTATCCGTGCCTTGACACTACCCGTTTTCAGAAATTAGTACTAGATATCGTCTATTTTATGTTTTCTTCGCAAGGTTCATTCTTGGTAAAATGTCATGTTTTTGGTTGATATCCAAGTACTGCTTCGCGATCACCCTCGCTAATTGATAATTCCCAGCTTGATATATGCTCTCCTTTTGAGGTCACAACTCTTAAAACAGAGCTCAACTGCTCTTTGAATTTCCTCACTCGCGTTCACATACGTACGTTGTATTATATATGCCTGCATGCATCGCGCGCCTCTTGATCCTATATCACACTCGCCATACTTTTGACTCTCTGGTACGTATGTATATGTTTATTGGCCTTTTCAAACAACATTGTTTTAATGTGATGTTACCGGCGAAGTTTTCTAAAAAGACATCGATGCATATATATATATATATGCTTCATTGCAACAGCAGGCGAGAAGCAGGAATGTATCCTTGATTTCGAGTCAAGCCAGGAGCTAGCTAGATAGCTAATGGTCCGGTGCCTGGAGTTGTTAGCGGCCTTCTGGCACTGCAAAATTAGCAGCCATGCATGCGACCTCCAAGAACAGGCCGGTTTTTCTGAATTTCTTCTCACCATTAACATGGTGCAGACGAACATACTTGAGACAATGTATGAAAGATATTTCATCTCACGTCCTCTACTTTTGGACTTCACCTCTTCTTCTCTCCTCTGCACCCTGCCCCATGCCACAACCTCTTCCAACCTTCTTTGGAATCAGAAACGGCAAGAAAAGGCCCGTTTATTCCTTTCTTTATCTTTCTAGTTTCTTGTTGGCGTTTCTCTCTTCTTATTTGGGATTTTTATTTTTCAGGGACATTTTCCATCGTCCATGATCATGATCCTCAGGTACAGTAAAATTATTTTTTCTTTGTTCCTCGATCCGCGCCTTGACAATCCCCGTTTTCAGAAATTAGTACCAGATCTGGTCTATATTATGTTTTCTGCACAAGGTTCTTTCTTGGTAAAATGTCTTTTTTTGTTCTGTTAGGCACTGTTTGTTTACCCAGAAAAGAAAAGATGAAAGGATCCGGAATGTATTTTTTTTATAAAGTATTTCGTGAATGTTTTTAAAATCGTTAAGAAATTAAAAAAATTTGTGGAAAAAAAACTGCACGTCTCGACATGAACGTAGACGAAGGTCCAAAAGAAAATAGTAGAAGCTAGTGCAGTCCGATTGGACTTTTTGGTATATCTTTCTTGCATTTTCTCGAGATCCGAACAGCTAGAAATTATTATTTTTTTTTTTAAAAAAAAGAAAATGGTTTGAGTTCATCTAATAGTTACCTTTGTAGCAATTTTAAAATAATTTCTTGGAGTAAGTTTTTAGAAACTTCTTGGGATCGAAAATAATCGAGTTTTAGTACTAAGTTCTTAGAAACTTGGGATCGAAAATAATCGAGTTGTTAGTTTCCCCTTTGTTATCCTGTATCGTCTCGGGTAACTACGCAATAGTTAAACAGCACATTCTAATCGTGGAAGAGAGTCTGAATGCAAATAAATATTTAGTACATTTTGTACATGCTAGTTTTGTCTTTTACAGTAATTTTAGTGATTCTTGCACATATTTATTTGGCTTTGAAAATTATGGGATAAACTGCAGATTGAAGAACAGATTCAGAAAAATGGGTGTGGGTATCATGATGGAATCTGTGCAATATGTTTAAATAAGGTAATGCTTCAAGAGACGACTTTTAAAGATTGCGAACCTGCTTACTGGTTTGTCTCGTCAATCTATTTATCTGATTGCCATTATTATACTGGAAATTGTCTCATGCCCGATGCTAATTTTTTGCATGCCTCTGAAATTATGGTCATGGTTGTTAGCCTTCATGTATGAGATGTCAGATAGTTCCTACAATGGTATGTGGCCTGTGTATAATCTAAATATAGTATTGGTGCCTATTATGCCTCAGCTCATAGATCTTGATTGGTTTGAGTTCTACGTCGAGCCTCATAAGTGCTGATACTATCTATATTGAACAATTAGAGGCTCTGAAATTATAAGGGCAATCGTGAATATTAATCGTTCACTCATAGGAGTTTTGGCTGCCTACTTTTTATATATATTTTCTTTTAGACTATTATGAATTACTAATTCATGTAGAAAAAATCTATTTGCATGCCCTCTTTTTACACCCCGACGCACTACTGAATTGAATCTCCCCACAATGATGAAAAACGATCAATGTTTTAACTTTTTTGTTACTATAACGGGTCTCACCATAATTCGGTTACTCACAAGGCTTGTAACTAAGAAATAATTAGGGAAACATTTTGAAGGACAACATCAACGAAGCAAGACTTGTGAGTAACTGAATTGTCGACATTGTGTGCCCTAAATTACCAAATTTTTGCATCGAGCTAGTGCTAGAGAAGAAAATCAATATATTGCTTATGTTGCTAACCCCACAGATCAATGAAAAATAAGACAAATGAAACAATCTTAGGTTGCAACCTTAGAGTTTTTGGTAATTTACGGTGTGAAGTATAATTTTTACATTTGACAACATCTCATTTCCTCTTTTGTCATCTTCTCATTTTTGGATAAATGGTGAAAGACTGTGGATTGGTGGCTTGCAAGTTTCTTTTTGTGTTTACTCAAACTTTGTAGTCCATGATCACTTCTTACATGTAGAATAATATGAGGGCTATATGTTAGTCTGACTTTTGTCAAATTTAGTCTTTAGGTGTAACTATAAGGATATCATGAGTTTGGAGAATGAAAAGGTGGGAATGGGTTTCAAGGTCCCTTGATTGGCTTCTCTATGTACGTTGTTATTATTATTATTATTATTATTTATATAAAACTTGGTTTATGGCTTCTGACATGAACAAAATTTATGACAAGCTTAATCGTTCCTTTTTCATTAAATAGAGGGATCCCATTGTACTATGTACGATGTTCTTATCATGAATATGCATGCTTCAATGGGCCAGTTATGGTGGCAATCCAAATGCCCAAAGTGTAAACATCCAGTTGAAGTTTTAGGATACGACCTTGAAACTTATTATGTTTATATATATATATATATACACATAAAGGGGTGGAAGATTTCGAATCCAGGTTTCTGATTTGGAGAACCTCAGGCTCTTAATTGGCCTTTTCACCCTTGAAAATTGTTTAGTTTGTAAAAATGATTTAAATACGATTTTTTTAGGGCGAGGGGGAAGCTTGATTTTCTAGTGTATATTCTATTGGTATGTTATGAATTACTAATTCATGTAGAAAACATCTATTTGCATGCCCTTTTTTAACATCCCCAACACACAAACTGAGTCTCACACAATGATAAAAAAATGATAGGTGTTTTAACTTTTTTATTACTATAATGGGTCCCACAATAATTGGCATAAAAGCTTGTAAGTAACAAATAATTAGTGAAGCATCTTGAATGAAAGCATCAACAATTACATGTTTGAGGAGAGTGCCTACTATTTCTTAGAGCCAATTGGTTTAAACCTTTGATTTTGGGGGACCAAGTAGACTTTTATGATGATGCTGGAGGTTATTATCCATAGGAAGAGGAAGAAGACGATCTAGATGTAGTTTACTTCAGTAGTTTAACAAGTCTTGTATTGAGAATCGAAAGTGGGGTGATAATGGTTACGTCAAGTCAGGACGCCAAGAAGCGAAGCCAGTCTATCAACCAAATTTTCAGGGCTCTGGTGCAGGTTCATCCTGAGAACCTTATGAGCATGTGAAAAGTGAAAACGGCCGACTCGCAAAATGGGCACTCAAATACGAAGCAACTGATAAATATGCTGAAGAAAGCAGCAGCAACATTTGGTGAGTTTGGGCCAGATTTGAGCCCATTTCTGTAAGTACCTAAGTTGGGTCTCAAACTTGATGGTAGAACCCACAGCCATAACAGCTACAGAAACTTAAGTGACTGTGTTTAAGGCCCAACTTAGGCACTTTCAAAAAAGGACTCACGTTCGACCCAACCTTAGCAGATGTTGCTAGTGCTTTCTTGCATTAGCTTTATCCGCAGCTTCATATTTGAGTGCCCTTTTTGCCCCTCGCTCGGTTGCACTTTTTGCAGCCTCCTAAGGTTCTTAGGATGATCCAGCACCAGTGTCTTGGAAATTTGGATGATAGACTGCCCTTGCTTCTTGGCGTCCTGACTAGACATAATTATTATCTCCCCACCTTCGATTCCCAAAGATTTTTTGAACTGCTGAAGTAAACTTCATCTAGGTCGTCTTCTTCATCTTCATATGGATAATAATCTTCAGCATCATCATAAATGTCTTCCTGGTCCTCCAAAATCAAAGGTTTAAACCAACTGGCTCTAAGAAGTAGGCAGACACTCTCCTCAAACATGTAATCGTTGATGTTGTCATTCAATATGCTTCACATATTATTTGTTACTTACAAGCCTTATGCCAATTATTGTGGGACTTGTTATGGTAATAAAAAAATTTAAAACAACAATCATTTTTTTTTTAATCATTGTGGGAGACTCACTTGAGTTGTGTGTTGGGGCTATAAAAAAAGGGTATGCAAATAGATGTTTTTCACATGAACTAGTAATTCATAATAGTCCAACAGAAAATATACAAGAAAATTAAGCTTTTGCCCCGTCGCCAAAAAAGATCATATTTAACACATTCAATAAACTTGATGAGAAAAGCCAAAAGATGTAAACACATTCAATAAAAATTGCCAATTTACGTGATCTTAGGCTTTCGCCATATCAATCTTCACCATAATGTTGCCACCTTTTGTTTTCTTATTTAGAGAGTGAAACAATTCCTAAGCCAAAGTGATGTTTTCAAAGATGTTGCGACCTGGAATAAACGCTCCTTGTTCATGAGAAATCAACTGAGATAAATAAGGTGTCATCCTTTGCACGAGAACCTTAGAAAAAATCTTATCCGCAACTGAACAAAGGCTGATAGGACGGAACTTGTCAAAACTCTTAGGATCCTTACCTTCGAAACCAACACCAGATAAGATGCCATGTAAAATCTAGGTAAAGCATAACCCGAAAAGAACTCCTTGGCTGCCTCAACAACATCCTCTTTGGTCAAATCCCAACAACTTAAATAGAAACCCGAGACAAACCCATCCGATCCAGGGGAGCTCTCTTTCGAAATTGATTTCAAAGCAGCCAAAATCTCAGTCTCAGACGGGGCAATAGCAAGAGCCAAATTATTTTCCTCAGATATAGGGCACTGTAAAAGAGGTGCGAGATCCACCTGTTCAACAATATAATCATTTGAAAGATAGTTCGGAAAATAATTTAAAGCTTCTTGATGGACCTGTTCCGATGAGTTCAAAATGACTCCATTCTCTAGCCGCATGTTCTGTATGACATTATTTTTTCTCTTGTGGTTAACAACTGCATGGAAGTATTTTCCATTCTGGTCACCCTATAAAAGCCACCTCTTTTTTGCCAATTCAGAGAGTCTATATTCTTCACGTCGTTCCCATATATCCAGTTCAAGTTTAGTCACCAAGAAATCACATTCTACCTCATTATCATAGTCCCCTTGTAACCGACTCTCTAAGACCTCCAATCTCTCTTCTAATTCTTTAATGGTCTGCCCCACATGCCCAAATACCAGTTTAATCCAAGCTCATAGTGAAAGCTTTGTTTTTTTCAATTTTTCTGCCAACCTTACAAGACTCGCAGATGTAGTAGGTTGCTTCCATACTTCTTCCACGCATCGCAAAAGGTTTGCATTAGATACCCATATATTTTGAAAGCGAAAAGGATGAGGGTCGTAGCTTACCACTAGTTTTTGGGAGTGAATGAGCATAGGACAACGATCCGATATCTTCCGTTGAAGATATTCAAAGAAAGCTGAATGAAACCTATTTGCAAAATGGTATCAATCAGTGCTTTATCAAGCCTTGCCCAGCTTCGAGTCTGTCCCTCATGGCCATTACACCACGACAGTCCGTGTCTGACAATCTGAAGGTCCAATAAACCATAGTGGTCAATACAATTATTAAAATCTACCATAGAAGCTAGAGGCCTTGGATGGCCACCCACTCTTTCGCTATCTTCTCGGATAATATTGAAGCCCCCTACCATAACCCAAGGGGACTCATTGGCATCAAGCACCTCTAAACTTTGCCATAGCTCTCATGTTCCATGCTATTACACTTCACGTAGATAAAAGTGATGAGCTTCTCTTCACCCAACTGAATCCCCCCAGGAAGTAAAAGATTAGTCATAGACAACACCTCCCACTCACAATTGTCACTCTAGAAAATCCACATTTTACCGTCAACTTCCGCAATAGTAGAAAAATTTGGTAATCCCATCATACAAGCCAAGTGATTCATTTTTGCCAACCTCAACAAAAGGTTCCAAAATCCCAACAATAGACACACCATACTTCCTCACTAAACTTTTTAAATGGTTATAGGAACTACATAACCCTCGCAAATTCCACACCAAAATTATATCAATCATAAATTGAGTTTAGAGGGTTGAGATAAAATCCGTTGTGATTGTCTCACTGCGGTTTTCTTTGCTTTCGTCATTCAGCTGGGCTGGCTACTCTCAGGATCAGAGTTGTAATGCTTTTGTCAAACTAGTGCACCAGGAACACCTTCATCCTCTGGATCTGAAAGTGAAGCTGTTTGTTCCTACCCCACAATAACGACATTTTCAAATGGTATTTGAGTTATGCATTCCAACTCTAGTATTGAGGAGACCAAATCTGTGGGACCCCCTCCCCCCTCGAAGAAACCTCTACTCGGACCCTCTTCCATGCCCAAAAACTCAACAGTAGGACTCCCAATGTCAACCTTCACTACATGACTCCCATCCTTTTTTCCATGCGTAATAACCGAGTCATGTATTGTCACGGGTTCATCAGAGTCCTCTTCAACACAGAATTCCTTCAATGGAGAATTCCTTTTCAGCATGTCGATTTTCGCTGCTGTAATGTTGTCATGTCGTTGCCCTGCATCTCCACAGCCCCATCTGCAACCAAGGCCATCTGTTGTTCTGTCACATGCGCTTTCTCCCCCTCCTTCGCTACCCCATCTGCAACTCCATCCGCAACCAAAGCCATGGTTAGGTCCGTCATGTGTTCTTTCTCTCCCTCCTTCCCAACGCCACCCGCTACCCCATCCGCCACCAAGGTCACTTGCTCCTTCTCACTGGTTTCTTCTTTCTCTCTAGTTTTTTCCTTCCATACTTGCTGGCTCTTGATCTGCACACGGTTACTTGTCCCCTCTCCTATCTTGCACTGCGTCTCCGCCATACGACAAACCACTTTCATATACCCTTTCCACATCAGCTTATCTATTCAACATATACCACTTAAATGTTCTTTCTGAAAGACGAATGGGCTCTTGCCCCAAACAGGATGAGCGCACACATGTGGTGAGCCTTGCATTAACAAGGGAAAACCCTAAATTATGACTTGAGAAGTCATTAGGTAGGGCGCCCGGGCTTGTCCCAAAAAAGAGGAAGGCCAGGAGAGCCCTATGGGAATAGGGTGACTGCAAAAAAATAGACGCACCAGAGATCTGGATCGGCGTGGGAAAGTGAGACAAAAATTTGACAAATAGGCCCTGCCTGGAAAATCTGCGAGAAGCCACACCTCATTAAATAACCCATATAGGATCAAAGCTCGGAGTAAGATCTTGTCCCTGATGGAACACCTAGAGAGACACCACACCTCACAACCCGTCTCAACTCAAGGTACTGGCAAGAGAACTAGAATTAAATGGAATCACATGGCACCCCGTACAAGAAACGAGCACTCCAGGCTCAAAGGAGAAGGCGAGGCTCAACCTTAAGGGGAGAATATAATGCTAAAATGTAGGTAAAACTACCTGCTCTAACTCAATATTTTTTTGGTTGATTCTCCAAGAAATATTCTAACTTAATCATTGGAGGCAACCTGGGGGACTCCAACCCACTCTACTTTCTGATTGCAAGTTACAAGAAGACATGGCTGAAATTTCGGAAAATTTCCTTAACATTTAGCACCGTCTATGGGATTTTTCATTTCCTTATCTTAACATACTTTTTGTAGGCCTACAGAACACATGCTTTTCGTATCGGGAATGGAAACCATACAAAGCCATTACCTTTTGCTAGAGAGAGAGAGAGAGAGAGAGAGATCATTCATGTTGTTCGATGGTGCCCAAACATTGATTTTGCAAGGATTAGAACACCTTGTCATGTTGTTCACACAGATTCAAGACACCAAGAAATGAAAAATCACATAACCGCTAAGATGCATGACATTTTTGAACTATTTTGACATTTTTCATTGTTAAACAATCTAAGTTGAAATATTTAGACATTTTTTAAAAAAAAAACATCGATCTCAAGGATTCGATATTTTTCATTTTTTTTATGGGTAAAAGTACTTTATACGATATAATATTTGTAATCTTAAATAGTGTGTCACACCTAGAGAGAGGCCACTCCCCATCACCTATCCCAACCCAAGAGTTCTGCTAGGGACAATCGTCATGCGAAATAGAGGGGCAACCGGCAGCTTTTCACAATGCTTCGTGTGATGTCCCCGACTTCACACATACAAAAACGTAGGAACCGTGACATCAAGATTATGAAAACATGGGTCACACACCCCTATGATGAGTGCTAAGTGTGTGTAAATGTAAAAAGTGTACAACAAAGGTCGCAGAGGATAATTAAAAGTTAGTCAACCAAGTACCAGAATTTTAAATACATATTTCCCAAAATAAAAATGCCTTCAAAATTTATGCAGTAATATGATAAAATATAATACAAACCCAAAATACATAATAAAAGTTGGAAATCAATCCCAAAACATGAAAAGCGACGTTGGTCACTCCTTTGGTGGAGCCGATCCCTAAGGCTCAACGTCCTCACCTGCCTCAAAATTTACGATTCCAGAAAACAAACCGTAGGGTTTGAATACCACGTGAGATTGTGAATGAGGTAAGTAACCAACCAAACAACCCACGATATAAAAATACATTAATGCAACCAACATATATGCGTGCATATGCTGAAATATACATGAAACCCAAAACGTCATTTTTTCTGAAAATTAAACCACCATTTTTCCAGAAAACGTCCCGAGTTTAAAACTACCATTTTCCCAGAAAATGGTCCAGATAATCGTTTATCAAGAACCTGCCATTTTCCAAAAAATGGCTCATTATCCAATAATCCTGTATGCACCATGGTTTCCCTTAGGGACCATCCACATACCCTAACTCCCTTCTCCCACCACAGGTAATGACCATGTGTGTGACTTCGTAACGAGTGATGCCAGTTCAGCACCCAATGCGTTCGTGGCAAAGAATCCTCTAGCCCCAGCCAACAGAGGGGCCACGAAGTCGGAACGAGACCCTTACCATTTCGTCCGATTCTGTTGTCTCCTAGCGACAACCCAGGGGACGTCACTCAGTATATTACACTCCCAAGTGACAAGAGGAGATCCATCCAAGCTCTTGGTCGTGATACGCATGCACCCAAAATCAGTTTTCCACACAAAAACTCATTTTTCATTACAACACATGGACATGCATGAAATTATGTAATGAATATCATGATGCCAAAAACATCACTAAGGCACCAAGCATAAACCAATTTCCACAAATAGTCCCATCCTTCAATCCAACTTGACCCCCATACTCCTCAGACTCAAGCTCCAGCATAACCAACACATTACAGAAAAAATGTCAGTACAAAAATATATTCAAATCTCAAGAAAATTCTTCAAAAAATTACTTACAATGGTGGAAGGAAATTCTGGAGGATCAAGGGTGACGCCAAAAGTGGCGGAGCAGCAGCGGACAATGGTTTTCTAAGTGTGGGCCGTGGGTCTAAAAGCACAAAAAATGGAGGGGAAGCTACAAGGTGGTCAAGGCTAGGCATGGAGGAGCTAAAGGAGTTTTGTGAAGCTGGTGGTGGAGGCTGGGGGTCGTGTATGGCAGTGCACGGTGTTGGATCTAGAGATCCAGTGTGTGTACAGGGAGGATTTAGGATAGCGGTTCGAGGCCACTACGTGTTGTGTGAGGGAAGGGGGAGGTGCTAGGATGCTAAAGGAGGTTGTGGTGGTCTGGTAAGGCGGCAGAGCTAGCTCATGGCGAGACTAGGCCGTGTGAGAGGGAGAAACCCATGGGAGATGGGTTTGTGCATGGCGGAATATGGAGGAGCTAGGGTTGGCTGGGGTCCAGGAGGGTGGTCGCTGGAGGGAGGGGGAAGTTGGTGGTGGTGGAGATGTGGTGTAGGGCTCTAACACAGTGGCGCATGGAGGTGAACCCGTGGGTTCTAGTGTGTTGCGAAGAGAGATAGTGGCTGAGAGATAGAGGTGGGTTCCAGTGGGGTGGCAGTTGCCGGCATAAGGGGAAGTCGTCGAGAGGTGAGGTGACGACCACGGTGCACGGCGGCATTGGGCTGGGGGAGGGGGAATGCACGGAGAGAAGAGAAAAGGGAGAATGTGGGTCGTGCGGGAGGTAGGGGAAAAAGGAGAAGAAGAGAAGAAAATGAAGAAGAAAAGGAGAAAGAGGAAAGGAAAAGGGAAAAAGAAAAGGAAGGGAAAGAAAAGAGATCCAGTCTTTCCATCATGGGTCTCAAAACTGATCCACCAAAAAGGATTTCGAGACGGCAATTTACATAAAATAGTTTAAATGCAGTGACTAAGTGAAATAAAATAGTAAAATCCAACAATAAAATAATTTAAAATAAAGAGCAATTTAAATAATAACAATAATTAACAACAATAATGCACATTGAATTTAAATTTCACAGTTAGAAATAATAAAATAATACAACTAAAATCATATAAAATTTTGAACAAGAAAGCCAATAATCTTATTAAATGAAATAATTATTTAATTA
Organism: Carya cathayensis; assembly: GCA_011037825.1. Classification (NCBI taxonomy): domain Eukaryota; kingdom Viridiplantae; phylum Streptophyta; class Magnoliopsida; order Fagales; family Juglandaceae; genus Carya; species Carya cathayensis. The sequence goes on along the minus strand of QGSO01000234.1, from coordinate 1,343,283 downwards.
AAATACATGTAAGTATAGTGTATCATACTACGTCAGCTGATTTCACAATAAAAAAACAAGAAAAGGGAAAATGCAAAAAGAAATACACAGATGTAGCTCTCGAAAATCAGAAATTTCAAGTTGAAAGTTTTTAATAAACAATGATATGTAGCCAATATAAATCAAATAAATAAACAAAAGTAAACCTTAGTAATAAAAAAATCAAAATGATAAAAACAAAAATAATTAATGTCTTCCTTTTTTCATTATATTTGGATATATGTTAAATTATGTTTTATAATTGAATATAATTTCATAGAAATATTTTCATGTATGGTTTATCTCAATAAATTAGTCTTTTTAATTGTTTTTCTACGTTTAAAAAATTAAATTATGTAAGTCTATAGTTCGAGCTTGTAACATATTAATTTGAATGAAGAAGAGAAAATAGAAGTGGTGGCCAAATTTGTTAGATCAGTTCGAACGATATACTATGTTTGTGCTACTTTTGGGATAAAACATGCACATCATCCCAAATAACCATCTTTTAGGATGAAATTTTGTTCAAAAATTTTGTTCGTTCCACACACATTTTGTCCCAAAAGAAAAGTTTTGTTGTAGCCTTTTTATTTTTTTCTCATTTTTTAGGGAAATTTCTAATTTTTCTTTTTTTAAGTTTTGTACTTTATTTATTTTTACTAATTTTTGTTTTTTTTTTGCAAAGTATAGTTTTAGCTTTTATATTTTTGTATTCATTCTGACATTTTTAATGTTTATACTATGGGTATTGTGGGACGTCTAAAAACATCATGTTATAGTTAAAAGAAAAACAAATTAACAAGGTTGATTGCCGACTTACCGAAACATTGTTTGGATTGCCCAATGTGGCATAGCTTTAGGCCATGCATGTTTCCCATTGGTTCCATAACCTTGGCGGCTGTCACCCATGGGTTATAATAATATATATATTACAAGGAGTTGGCCACACCCTTTTCTTTTGTTTTCCTTTTCTTTATAACCAAAGGACATGAGAAATAACATCAGGGAATGATCCCCACCATATACTTATAATACTTATCAATTCTCGAGCATCTTGGATTATATTACCAAGCAGAAAGATAGAATCTTCTGTACATAGCAGCTCTACTACCATTAAAAGTGAATCACTTTCTAAAATAAGATCCTTAATTCCCAAGTGAACACTTAGCATTGCTAGCAATTCAATCTTTATTGGATCATTCACCTCATGCTCCTTGTTGCTTGCTACCATAATCATTGCCCCTTGCTCATCACGAAGTATAATCCCTACACTTGCACTGTGTTGATCAGCAAACATAGCACCATTAGTTTCATAACCCTTGTGGTGGAGGCTCCCATCGACAACAACTCTTTTCATCTTCTGTGGGTTACCTTTGACTTCTTTATAATTCTTCTGCAATGCAAGGGCATGACCAATCACTTGATTAGGTGACAAGTTCTTATCCTCATAAACCATCTTATTTCTTCTATACTAGCAACTCCATCCAATTAGAAAGAAAAGCTCCATTTCCTCTCTGCTACATTTTCCACTTACCTTGCTGGCCATCCCCACAAACTCTTGATGAGAGTCATTTAATTGAAATGTAGGAAAATCTTTTCTCCATCTTTCTTGCAGCATAAGACAATAATATAAGGCATGAGCAGTATCTTCCATCACACCTTTACATAGCTAACAATTTATCCTCAAACAACACCTTCCTCTTCTTCAGATTGTGTTTAGTTGGTGGCCCCTCTTTACAATCTCCAAGCAAAAACTTTCACCTTATTTGGGATTGTGAAAGTGATTCTCCTATCTTTCTTCAGATTGTGTTTAGTTCTTGAAGAAATGTCACCATTTGCTTATGATACCTCTAAAATGGCATTCAAATTTTTTGTTATGCCCATTTTCTTGGATATTTAGTTTTGTTTTCTCTGTTTTTTTTTCTTTATAAATAATTTTAGGCTTCTTATAATGATTTTTACTTTTTATAAATTATTTCTATATATTTTCATTATTTTATAGCACACGATGTGCTACGTGTTGACGCGTGGGGTGCCATATCAGAGATTTGTTAGGATTCGAGACTATTATTCAACATAACCCTTATAAATTCTTAAACTTAAAAATATATTCTTATCGTGGGTTAAAATTCAAGTTAAATGTATGGGTGCGTACCGACTTAGTCAGAGTTGGATTCCCCCAAATCCAACTCCGACTCCAACTTTGTTGGAGTTCAATTCTATATATATATATAATAAATTAGGCTCAAACTTTTTGTTTGAACTTTTGCAATTTGAATAACACCTTTTAAAGGTGTTAAAAATTGCCCATAGAGGAGCGTTACCTTAAAAAATGTCATCCCCATTGTTGCCAAATCTCTTTACAACTTGGTATCTCAGCTAGGCTTTGAATCCTATATTTTCTCTTTACAACTTGTTGTCAATCTTTCATTTGGGAGACTTTTAGAACATTAAAATATCTACCCATTTATTTATTGAACCCAAAAATTCAAAACAAAATTCAGTCTTTTATTCTTCAAATATGTGCTACTATTGATTGCATGCTTAATAAAAACGGGTTAGATATAAATAGCTCATAATGGTACTTTGGTTAAACCCACTAAGTTAAACTGATCATTATGGGGTTTATTGCACCTTAGTAAAATAGGATTAAATCCTATTTAAAATGTCGTTTATTGTATGTAGGCCTAGAAGTTTAAGGGTCTTATTCCTTTTAGACCCATTGGGATTTTGAGTTTTTAATGGGAGGACTCCACATAAGACTTCTATATATATGGCTAGGTCCCCTCTCCTCTCCATGTGTGTCTATTGGTTTGCCCCATTGATAGCTAATACTTTTGTGAGGAGAAGGAGAGGAAGATTTAGCCACTAATATTTTCGTGGGATTTCAATATTGCTTTCAAGATGACTTCTGCAGGTATGAATTCTATATTTTATAATCTTTTTGTCCATTAAGATTCTTCTTTCCAGCATGTGTTTACAGTGTTTTACATTTGGTATCAGAGCCACCATGCTAGGATTAGAATTTGTTGAATATGAGAGTGTTTGTGCATTAGTAATTTCGTTTCTGCGTATTTTTTTTTTTATATACAAGCCGAATACTCAAAGTTTCTTTTTGTTGAAACTTGTCTTTTATATGTCTTCAAAATGTTGGGTTTTTTGTTTCTCTCAATCTCCTTGTTCTTTTGATATATAAATCGGGTCTTAATTTTGTGTTTTATGGATTCAATTTTTTTTTTTTAATTTTCGGAATCCTTTTATTGAAAAGAAATTCGAATACCATAAATGACTGATCATTTTCATCAAAAGTATATAAAAATATTTTCTGGGATGTTGTTTACTTGTTTTAGATACTCCAATTTCGTTGCTTGTTGCGGGAAAAGAGTTTTACAAAACTAGGGTTCATACCCATTTCAAAAATTGATTAATCTACATTAAACATGGATACCCATTGTTTTAAAACACCATATATGTGTTTTTCGGGCACTCAATATTATTTCCCCTAAATAAATTTTAATTTTTGACCCAAGAATTGCAAGAAATTGAAAAAAATCCATTTAAAAACCCGTTGACCCGAACTTCAAACCAACGACCTGTTTATGACCCGGCTGGAGGTAGAAGATGAATTCTCCTCCAGCCTTGACAATGCCCACTCTCACCAAGTGGCGCGTACGGCGCGTGAGGGACCTAAAACGAAGCTTTTTGCTCGTTTCTTTTTCCAGTATTCATTCACTCGCCCTATTTATTTTTTCTATATTTTTTTGAAAATTTTTTGTACCATCATAAGACACTGTTTTATAATTTAGAGCATTATTTACACATTTTTCGAGGAGCTACATTATACTGAAAATTGTGATATATTTTCTGGTGAATGTTCAATGCCTTATAAAATCAATGCATATGTGTACTCTCTCTAAGCATGAATGTGGATGCATGTTAATTTTGTAACATTTGATGAACTTTCTTTTGTAATATATCCTTGTCAAGTTCATATTTAATTTTAGACATATCTATTATCCTATATACTTGATCTGTTTATATTGTTTTTGTCTATCAATCACATTTGAATTTTGACTTTGATTATGTCAAGTTGATGCTTATGATTATCATTTTGTGATTGAATTTTCTTGGGCATTATGAATATCCTTATTTCCTATTAAAAGAAAATCTTTTGAAATATTAGTGAGTGGTAGCCGCCAAAGTAGCACACTCATTGATATTTATTCATTAAAAAAAAAAAGGATATTTTTGTTTTCTAATTTATTGTACATAATATCTTGCCCAAAGGTGTTATTGTGTGTGATATTTTAGAAATTTGTGAGAAGTAGTTAATGAGATGGCATTAGTCTAAAAATTTCCTTCTGCCTAAAGTTGATGGTATTTCAAAAACTGATGTGATTTTATTAATTTGCTTCATGATATGTTTTAAGAGTACCTTATAGCATGTTGTTGAGTTAGCCCAAAGGTGACTTTACAATGATGCACCAAGGCTCTTACCGATATGTTTTAAGAGTACCTTATAGTATATTGTTTAGTCAGCCCAAAGGTGACTTTACAATGGTACACCAAGGCTCTTATCGTAATGAAGCTCATATGGTTTCGAGCTTATTTTTGAACTATCTAATTAATAGCCCATATTAATTAGATAGATTTGTTATCATCCATTGACTGCATGCTTTAAGGTTTGGATGATATTTAAATAATATGTATTATTTTATGTTTCCACAGTTTTGAGTGCCTCTTCTATTTCAAGTCAACTATCTGCTATTGAAACTTTGACTGGAAATAATTATGTGAGATGGAAACAAGATGTAGAAATAGCACTTGCTCTTTTGGGTTTGGATTTTGCCTTGGATGAGCAACCTTCAAAACCTACTGATAAGAGCACTATTGAATATGTGGCTGAGTATCAAAAGTGGGATAGGGCAAACAGGCTTTGTTTAAAGATCATCAAACGATCTATATCTGATTCTATTATGGGAGCTATTCCAGACAGTGATAGTGCTAAAAACTTTTTGAATGCCATAGGACAAAGGTTTGTTGAATCAGATAAAGCTGAAACTGGAGACCTAATGGATAGATTAACGAGTATGAAATATGATGGTTCAAGTGGAGTTAGGGAGTACATAATGAAAATGATTCATATATCTTCTAAGTTAGAAGCCCTCAAAATTTCCATTGCAGAGCCTTTTCTAGTTTATCATGTTCTTAGTAGCCTTCCTAGTCAGTTCAATCAGCTAAAGGTTGCTTATAATGCTCAACGAGATAAATGGGATTTGAATGATTTAATTTTGGTATGTGCCCAAGAGGAATGTAGGATGCATCGTGAGAATGTTGAAACTGTGCAATTGGCTTTTAAGCCACAGCAGAACAAGGGGTCTTCACATAATTATAAATCTAAGTTCCATAAAGGCAATAAACCACACCACAATCTATAGAATAAAAGGTTTGGAGGTCAGACTTCTGGTGGTCCTATAGAAGCTGTGATGAAAAATGATCAGTGTAAGTTTTGTAAAAAGAAGGGTCATTGGCAAAAGAATTGTTTTAAGTTTAAAGTTTGGCTAGAGAAGAAGAAGAAGAAGAAGAACTCGGCAGGTACCTCCTTGGCCTTAGTTTGCTTTGAGTCTTCTTTAGTAGATGTACCTTTAAATTCCTGGTGGATAGACTCAGGTGCAAGCATTCATATTACAAATTCCTTGCAGGGGTTCATAAGCAAACGGAAGCCAAGTGAGAATGAAGTGAGCTTAAGTGTTGGGAATGGAGTACAAGTGAAGGTCGAGTTTATAGGAGTAGTAAAGTTATCTTTGGATTCTGGTTTTTCTCTTGTTTTGGAGAATACAGTTTTTGTACCGACAATGAGACAGAATTTAATTTCTATATCAAAACTTGATGATTCTGGTTTTTCCTTTAAGTTTGGTAATGGAAAAGTTGAATTGTTTTATGATTCTCATTTGGTTGGAAATGGTCTCTTGTGTGATGGTTTATACAGAATGTCTTTGATTTCTTTTGGTGAAGTCTCTTGTGTTACTAATATAGCCAAGAAAAGGTCTTCAATCCGTGAATCATCTTCTATGTTGTGACACAAGAGATTAGGGCACATTTCAAAGGAAAGAATGGAAAGATTAATAAAAGTTGAGATACTTCCTTCACTAGATTTTTCAGATTTTAACACCTGTGTGGACTGTATAAGAGGAAAGCTAACTAAATCCACAAGGAAGGGTTCTACTAGAAGTGAGGGTATTTTGGACTTAATACATACTGACATTAGTGGGCCTTTATCTTCTACCATATGTGGAAATAAGTATTTCATAACCTTTATTGATGATTTCTAACGTTATGGATATGTTTATCTAATTAATGATAAATCTCTTGCCCTTGAGAAATTTAAGATATTCAAAATGGAAGTAGAGAAACAATGTGGGAAAAATATTAAAGTAGTAAGATCTGATCGTGGTAGTGAGTATTATGGAAAATATGATGAATCTAGTCAGAACATGGGCGATTTTGCAAAATTTTTACAAGGATGTGGAATAGTGCCTCAATACACAATGCCTGGGACACCTGAGCAGAATGGTGTTTCTAAAAGACAAAATCGGACTCTTAAAGACATGGTTAGAAGTATGATGAGCAAAACAAGTTTACCAGAATATGTAATGGGTGAAGCCTTAAAAACTGCCATGTACATTTTAAACAGGGTTCCCAGTAAAGCAATTTCAAAAACTCCTTTTGAATTGTGGACAGGTCGTAAGCCAAGTCTGGCTCATTTCAGAGTTTGGGGATGTCCAGCTGAAGTTAGGATTTATAATCCTCTTGAAAAGAAATTAGACCCAAAATCTACTCCTGGTTATTTTATTGGGTACCCAGATAGATCAAAAGGATATAAGTTCTATTGTCCTAATCGTGGCACCAGAATTGTTGAGTCCATTACAGCTAAATTTCTGGAGAATGATGTTGGTGATAGTGGGAGTTCTGTATTGAAGAAACCTTTTGTTGAATCTAATCCGGTTGTTGTTCCAGTTCCTGTCATACAAGAAAGAGTTGTCTCTCAACCGATTGAAATTGTTAGTGAAGAAATTGGGCAACTAGAAGAAATTCCAACAGTGATTGAGTAGTTTCTGAGCCACAAGTCAGAAGATCACAAAGGGAAAGAAGATCTGCATTGCCAAATGACTATATTGTCTATTTATTAGAAAGTGATTTTAATATTGGACATATAGTTGATCCTGTTACTTTTAAGCAAGCCTTGACATGTCCTGAGTCAGATAAATGGTTAATTGCTATGGAAGATGAAATGAATTCTATGGAGAAGAATAGAGTCTGGGAACTTGTTGAACTTCCTCCAGATGCTAAGGCTATAGACAACAAGTGGATTTTCAAAAGTAAACTGGACTCAAAATGGAATGTTGAACGAAAGAAGGCAAGATTAGTTGCAAAAGGATTTACTCAGCGAGAGGGCATTGACTATACTGAAACACTTTCACCAGTTTCATCAAAAGATTCTTTTAGAATTATCATGGCACTTGTGGCACATTATGATTTGGAGCTTCATCAGATGGATGTGAAGACAGCATTTTTGAATGGAGATCTTTATGAAGAGGTTTATATGAGACAACCTGAAGGTTTTATTGAAAAGGGAAAAGAGAACTTGGTATGTAAATTAAATAAGTCCTTATATGGCCTCAAGCAAGCATCTCGACAATGGTATTTGAAATTTGATGAGATTGTAACTTCTCTCGGTTTTGTTGAAAATAAAGTTGACCAGTGCATATATCGAAAGACCAATGGGAGAAATTTTATTTTTCTCATTCTGTATGTTGATGATATTTTACTTGCTAGCAGTAACTTGGGATTACTTCAAGAAACAAAGAAAATATTATCTGCTAATTTTGAAATGAAAGATTTTGGAGAAGCTTCTTTTGTGCTTGGCATTGAAATTTGTTGTGATAGAGCTCGTGGTTTGTTGGGACTTTCTCAGAAAGCTTATATACGGCGTGTACTACAGAGGTTTAAAATGCAAAACTGTGCACCCGGTGATGTACCCATCATAAAAGGAGATAAGTTTAACAAAACTAAATGTCCTAGAAATGAGCTCGAAAAGGAATCTATGAAGAATATTTCGTATGCTAGTGCTGTAGGGAGTTTGATGTATGCTCAAGTTTGCACTAGACCAGATATTGCCTATGCAGTCAGTGTTCTTAGTAGGTTTCAGTCAAATCCAGGACAAGAGCATTGGAAAGCAGCCAAGAAAGTTTTGAGATACTTGAAGAAGACTGAATGTTATATGCTTACTTTCCAGCGTTCAAATCACCTTGAGGTGGTAGGCTACTCAGATTCTGATTTTGCTGGATGTCAAGATGATTTGAAATCAACCTCCGGTTATATTTTTATGTTAGCTGGAGGTGCTGTTTCTTGGAAAAGTGTTAAGCAAACTCTGGTGGCGTCTTCTACTATGCAAGCTGAATTTGTGGCGTGTTATGGAGCTACCGTCCAAGCTGTTTGGTTGAGAAATTTTATTTCTGGACTGAAAGTTGTTGATTCCATCTCGAGGCCAATTACTATTTATTGTGATAATAGTGCAGCGGTGTTCTTTTCAAAGAATAATAAAAGCTCTAGTGGGTCCAAGCACATTGACATCAAGTATTTGGTGGTCAGAGATAGAGTTAAGGAAGGACAGACAAAGAGAGAGCATATAAATACAGAGGCGATGATTGCAGATCCTTTGACTAATGGACTTGCACCTAAAGTTTTTAAAACACATGTTGCTAATATGGGTATTGTGGAAACATTTGATGTTTTTGGTTAGTGGGAGTTACTTATGTAAAAAGAACTACGTTTTGGCTTGATCCCTTTACGTGGGTACGTAGGCAACCCATATGTTTTTTTTTTTTTTTTGGTACAGCTTCTTTCGATAATAATATATATCTCCCCTATCCATAAACTATGTTTTGAGCATGCATATGACTCATGTCTTTTATTATAATATTATTGAAATCTTGAGATACTATGAATAAAGACATAAGATGAGTCTCTTTAAGAGACATGTGGCTTCCTTTTGAAGCATTATGAGGACTGATATGAATTAGCACAGCTTTTGATCACATTGGTGCTAAGTTCATACTACATACTACCACATTTGGTCGGAGGATGGGGATCCATGTCGATGAGGATATTAGCATTTGTAACTGTGGAGTGGTCTTACATCATTTAAGGGGTGTAACGACTTCCATGTTCAATGTTGATATTCTTGTTGGACCGGATCGTGTTTTCTAAGGTGCTATCATTTGAGCTATTTTTGTGGCCACTTATGTTGTCTAACCCGAGAGTCTTTTTCAAAACAAGTTTTT
>QGSO01000234.1:1071696-1332055 GCA_011037825.1 Carya cathayensis | reverse complement strand
GAGAGAAGGGTTCCAGCAACCATGAGAATAAATAGCCATCTCCTTGTTGAAACATATACAGCTCTACAAGCAACAAGATTTTCCAATGATCTGGGATTTCTCTTTTACCGTTTGCGTTTCGTACGCTTGAATGCTTATCTTTTTATCTTTTCGTTTTCGTTATCTAATACCTTTTAATTCAAGACTTATCCTTCTTTCTTCACTACTTCTATGCTAAATAGAAGTCTATTTGCACACCCCAATCTCATATTAGGGGCTTATAAATAGCATTCACGTCCTCTGCTTTTGGACCTCACCTCTTCTTCTCTACTCTGCACCCAGCCCCACCCCACAACCTCTTCCAACCTTCTTTGCAATCCGAAACAGAAATAAAAGGTTCTTTGTCTCATTTTCCGTCGTCCAAGATCATGATCCTCAGCTACACTTCAATTCTTTTATCTTTGTTCCTCGATCCGTGCCTTGACACTACCCGTTTTCAGAAATTAGTACTAGATATCGTCTATTTTATGTTTTCTTCACAAGGTTCATTCTTGGTAAAATGTCATGTTTTTGGTTGATATCCAAGTACTGCTTCGCGATCACCCTCGCTAATTGATAATTCCCAGCTTGATATATGCTCTCCTTTTGGGGTCACAACTCTTAAAACAGAGCTCAACTGCTCTTCGAATTTCCTCACTCGCGTTCACATACGTTGTATTATATATGCCTGCATGCATCGCGCGCCTCTTGATCCTATATCACACCCGCCATACCTGTGAGTCTCTGGTACGTATGTATATGTTTATTGGCCTTTTCAAACAACATTGTTTTAATGTGATGTTACTGGCGAAGTTTTCTAAAAAGACATCGATGCATATATATATATATATGCTTCATTGCAACAGCAGGCGAGAAGCAGGAATGTATCCTTGATTTCGAGTCAAGCCAGGAGCTAGCTAGCTAGCTAATGGTCCGGTGCCTGGAGTTGTTAGCGGCCTTCTGGCACTGCAAAATTAGCAGCCATGCATGCGACCTCCAAGAGCAGGCAGGTTTTTCTGAATTTCTTCTCACCATTAACATGGTGCAGACGAACATACTTGAGACGATGTATGAAAGATATTTCATCTCACGTCCTCTACTTTTGGACTTCACCTCTTCTTCTCTCCTCTGCACCCTGCCCCATGCCACAAGCTCTTCCAACCTTCTTTGGAATCAGAAACGTCAAGAAAAGGCCCGTTTATTCCTTTCTTTATCTTTCTAGTTTCTTGTTGGCGTTTCTCTCTTCTTATTTGGGATTTTTATTTTTCAGGGACATTTTCCATTGTCCAAGATCATGATCCTCAGGTACAGTAAAATTATTTTTTCTTTGTTCCTCGATCCGCCCCTTGACAATCCCCGTTTTCAGAAATTAGTACCAGATGTGGTCTATATTATGTTTTCTGCACAAGGTTCTTTCTTGGTAAAGTGTCTTTTTTTTTTTTCTTTTTGTTCTGTTTGGCACCGTTTGTTTGACCAGAAAAGAAAAGATGAAAGGATCCGGATTCCGGATTGTATTTTTTTTATAAAATATTTCGTGAATGTTTTTAAAATGGTTAAGAAATTAAAAAAATGTGTGGAAAAAAAACTGCACGTCTCGACAAGAACGTAGACGAAGGTCCAAAAGAAAATAGTAGAAGCTAGTGCAGTCCGATTGGACTTTTTGGTATATCTTTCTTGCATTTTCTCGAGATCTGAACAGCTAGAAATTATTATTATTTTTTTAAAAAAAAAAGAAAATGGTTTGAGTGCTTCTAAAATAATTTTAAAATAATTTCTTGGACTAAGTTGTTAGAAACTTGGGATCGAAAATAATCGAGTTTTTAGTTTCCCCTTTGTTATCCTGTATCGTCTCGGGTAACTACGCAATAGTTAAACAGCACATTCTAATCGTGGAAGAAAGTCTGAATGCAAATAAATATTTAGTACATTTTGTATATGCTAGTTTTGTCTTTTACGGTAATTTTAGTGATTCTTGCACATATTTATTTGGGTTTGAAAATTATGGGATAAACTGCAGATTGAAGAACAGATTCTGTGCAATATGTTTAAATAAGGAAATGCTTCAAGAGACGATTCTTAAAGATTACGAACGTGCTTACTGGTTTGTCTCGTCAATCTATTTATCTGATTGCCATTATTATACTGGAAATTGTCTCATGCCCGATGCTAATTTTTTGCATGCCTCTGAAATTATGGTCATAGTTGTTAGCCTTCATGTATGAGATGTCAGATAGTTTCTACAATGGTATGTGGCCTGTGTATAATCTAAATATAGTATTGGTGCCTACTATGCCTCAGCTCATAGATCTTGATTGATTTGAGTTCTACGTCGAGCCTCATAAGTGCTTATACTATCTATATTGAACAATTAGAGGCTCTGAAATTATAAGGGCAATTGTGAATGTTAATCGTGAATGTTAATTGTTCACTCATAGGAGTTTTGGCTGCTTAGTTTTTTAATATATTTTCTTTTAGACTATTATGAATTACTAATTCATGCAGAAAAAATCTATTTGCATGCCCTCTTTTTACACCCCCACGCACTACTGAATTGAATCTCCCCACAATGATGAAAAACGATCAATGTTTTAAATTTTTTGTTACTATAACGGGTCTCACCATAATTCGGTTACTCACAAGGCTTGTAACTAAGAAATAATTAGGGAAACATTTTGAAGGACAACATCAACAAAGCAAGACTTGTGAGTAACTGAATTGTCGACATTGTGTGCCCTAAACTACAAAATTTTTGCATCGAGCTAGTGCTAGAGAAGAAAATCAATATATTGCTTATGTAACTAACCCCACAGATCAATGAAAAATAAGACAAATGACACAATCTTAGGTTGCAACCTTAGAGTTTTTGGTACTTTACGGTGTGAAGTATAATTTTTACATTTGACAACATCTCATTTCCTCTTTTTTCATCTTCTCATTTTTGGATAAATGGTGAAAGACTGGATTGGTGGCTTGCAAGTTTCTTTTTGTGTTTACTCATACTTTGTAGTCCATGATCACTTCTCCTTACATGTAGAATAATATGAGGGCTATATGTTAGTCTGACTTTTGTCAAATTTAGTCTTTAGGTGTAACTATAAGGATATCATGAGTTTGGAGAATGAAAAGGTGGGAATGGGTTTCAAGGTCCCTTGATTGGTTTTTCTATGTACATTATTATTATTTTTTTTATTTTTTATTTATATAAAACTTGGTTTATGGCTTCTGACATGAACAAAATTTATGACAAGCTTAATCGTTCCTTTTTCATTAAATAGAGGGATCCCATTGTACTATGTACGATGTTCTTATCATGAATATGCATGCTTCAATGGGCCAGTTATGGTGGCAAACCAACATGCCCAGAGTGTAAACATCCAGTTGAGTTTTTAGGATACGACCTTGAAACTTATTATGTATATATATATATATATATATATATATATATATATATGCATAAAGGGGTGGAAGATTTCGAATCCGGGTTTCTGATTTGGAGAATCTCAGGCTCTTAATTGGCCTTTTCACTCTTGAAAATTGTTTAGTTTGTAAAAATTATTTAAATACGATTTTTTTAGGGCGAGGGGGAAGCTTGAATTTCTAGTGTATATTCTATTGGTCTGTTATGAATTACTAATTCATGTAGAAAACATCTATTTGCATTCCCTTTTTTTACATCCCCAACACACAAAGTGAGTCTCAATGATAAAAAAATGATAGGTGTTTTAACTTTTTTATTACTATAATGGGTCCCACAATAATTGGCATAAAAGCTTGTAAGTAACAAATAATTAGTGAAGCATCTTGAATGAAAGCATCAACAATTACATGTTTGAGGAGAGTGTCTGCTATTTCTTGGAGCCAATTGGTTTAAACCTTTGATTTTGGGGAACGAAGTAGACTTTTATGATGATGATGGAGATTATTATCCATAGGAAGAGGAAGAAGACGATCTAGATGTAGTTTACTTCAGCAGTTTAACAAGTCTTGTATTGAGAATCGAATGTAGGGTGATAATGGTTACGTCAAGTCAGGACACCAAGAAACGAAGCCAGTCTATCAACCAAATTTTTAGGGCTCTGGTGGTGGTTCATCCCGAGAACCTTAGGAGCATGTGAAAAGTGAAATCGGCCGACTGGCAAAAAGGGCACTCAAATACGAAGCAGCTGATAAATATGCTGAAGAAAGCAGCAGCAACATTTGGTGAGTTTGGGCCGGACTTGAGCCCATTTCTATAAGTACCCAAGTTGGGTCTCAAACTTGATGGTAGAAGCCACGGCCATAACAGCTACAAAAACTTAAGTGACTATGTTTAAGGCCCAACTTAGGCATTTGCAAAAAAGGACTCACATTCGACCCAACCTTAGCAGATTTTGCTAGTGCTTTCTTGCATTAGCTTTATCCGTAGCTTCATATTTGAGTGCCCTTTTTGCCCCTCGCCCGGTTGCACTTTTTGCACCCTTTTTGCCCCTCGCCCGAAGATTTTTTGAACTGCGGAAGTAAACTTCATCTAGGTCGTCTTCTTCATCTTCATATGGATAATAATCTTCAGCATCATCATAAATGTCTTCCTGGTCCTCCAAAATCAAAGGTTTAAACCAACTAGCTCTAAGAAGTAGGCAGACATTCTCCTCAAACATGTAATTGTTGATGTTGTCATTCAATATGCTTCACATATTATTTGTTACTTACAAGCCTTATGCCAATTATTGTGGGACTTGTTATGGTAATAAAAAAATTTAAAACAACAATCATTTTTTTTTTAATCATTGTGGGAGACTCACTTGAGTTGTGTGTTGGGGCTATAAAAAAAGGGTATGCAAATAGGTGTTTTCCACATGAACTAGTAATTCATAATAGTCCAACAGAAAATATACAAGAAAATTAAGCTTTTGCCCCCTCGCCAAAAAAAATCATATTTAACACATTCAATAAACCTGATGAGAAAAGCCAAAAGATGTAAACACATTCAATAAAAATTGCCAATTTACGTGATCTTAGGCTTTGGCCATATCAATCTTCACCATAATGTTGCCACCTTTTGTTTTCTTATTTAGAGAGTGAAACAATTCCTAAGCCAAAGTTATGTTTTCAAAGATGCTGCGGCGCGGAATAAACGCTCCTTGTTCATGAGAAATCAACTGAGATAAATAAGGTGTCATCCTTTGCACGAGAACCTTAGAAAAAATCTTATCCGCAACTGAACAAAGGCTGATAGGACGGAACTTGTCAAAACTCTTAGGATCCTTTACCTTCGAAACCAACACCAAATAAGATGCCATGTAAAATCTAGATAAAGCATAACTCGAAAAGAACTCCTTGGCTGCCTCAACAACATCCTCTTTGGTCAAATCCCAACAACTTAAATAGAAACCCGAGACAAACCCATCTGATCCAGGGGAGCTCTCTTTCGAAATTGCTTTCAAAGCAGCCAAAATCTCAGTCTCAGACGGGGCTATAGCAAGAGCCAAATTATTTTCCTTAGATATAGAGCACTGTAAAAGACGTGCGAGATCCACCTGTTCAACAATAGAATCATTTGAAAGATAGTTCAGAAAATAATTTAAAGCTTCTTGATGGACCCGTTCCGACGAGTTCAAAATGACTCCATTCGCTAGCCGCATGTTTTGTATGACATTATTTTTTCTCTGTTGGTTAACAACTGCATGGAAGTATTTTCCATTCTGGTCGCCCTATAAAAGCCACCTCTTTTTTGCCAATTGAGAGAATCTATATTCTTCACGTCGTTCCCATATATCCAGTTCAAGTTTAGTCACCAAGAAATCACATTCTACCTCATTATCATAGCCCCCTTGTAACCGACTCTCTAAGACCTCCAATCTCTCTTCTAATTCTTTAATGGTCTGCCCCACATGCCCAAATACCAGTTTAATCCAAGCTCGTTGTGAAAGCTTTGTTTTTTTCAATTTTTCCGCCAACCTTACAAGACTCGCAGATGTAGTAGGTTGCTTCCATACTTCTTCCACGCATCGCAAAAATTTTGCATTAGATACCCATATATTTTGAAAGCGAAAAGGATGAGGGTCGTAGCTTACCACTAGTTTTTGGGAGTGAATAAGCATAGGACAACGATCCGATGTCTTCCGTTGAAGATATTCAAAGAAAGCTGAATGAAACCTACTTGCAAAATGGTATCAATCAGTGCTTTATCAAGCCTTGCCCAGCTTCGAGTCTGTCCCTCATGGCCATTACACCACGATAGTCCGTGTCTGAGAACCTGAAGGTCCAATAAACCATAGTGGTCAATACAATTATTAAAATCTACCATAGAAGCTAAAGGCCTTGGATGGCCACCCACTCTTTCGCTATCTTCTCGGATAATATTGAAGTCCCCTACCACAAGCCAAGGGGACTCATTGGCATCAACCACCTCTAAACTTTGCCATAGCTCTCCATGTTCCATGCTATTACACTTCGCGTAGATAAAAGTGATGAGCTTCTCTTCACCCAACCGAATCCCCCCAGGAAGTAAAAGATTAGTCATAGACAACACCTCCCACTCACAATTGTCACTCCAGAAAATCCATATTTTACCGTCAATTTCCGCAATAGTAGAAAAATTTGGTAATCTCATCATACAAGCCAAGTGATTCATTTTTGTCAACCTCAACAAAAGGTTCCAAAATCCCAACAATAGACACACCATACTTCCGCACTAAACTTTTTAAAAGATTACGGGAACTACATAACCCTCGTAACTTCCACACCAAAATTTTATCAATCATAAATTGAGTTTAGAGGGTTGAGATAAAATCCGTTGTGATTGTCTCACTGCGGTTTTCTTTGGTTCCGTCATTCAGCTGGCCTGGCTACTCTTAGGATCAGAGTTGTAATGCTTTTGTCAAACTAGTGCACCAGGAACACCTTCATCCTCTGGATCTGAAAGTGAAGCTGTTTGTTCCTACCCCACAATAACGACATTGTCAAATGGTATTTGAGTTATGCATTCCAACTCTATTATTGAGGAGACCAAATCTGTGGGACCCCCTCCCCCCTCGAAGAAACCTCTACTTGGACCCTCTTCCATGCCCAAAAACTCAACAGTAGGACTCCCAACGTCAACCTTCACTACATGACTCCAATCCTTTTTTCCATGCGTAATAACCTAGTCATGTATTGTCACGGGTTCATCAGAGTCCACTTCAACACATAATTCCTTCAACGGAGAATTCCTTTTCAGCACGTCGGTTCTGGCTGCTGTAATGTCGTCATGTCATTGCCCTGCATCTCCACAGCCCCATCTGCAACCAAGGCCATCTGTTGTTCTGTCACATGCGCTTTCTCCCCCTCCTTCGCTACCCCATCTGCAACTCCATCTGCAACCAAAGCCATAGTTGGGTCTGTCATGTGTTCTTTCTCTCCCTCCTTCCCAACGCCACCCGCTACCCCATCCGCCACCAAGGTGACTTGCACCTTCTCTCCCTCCTTCTCACTGGTTTCTTCTTTCTGTCTAGTTTTTCCTTCCATACTTGCTAGCTCTTGATCTGCACACGGTTACTTGTCCCCTGTCCTATCTTGCGCTGCGTCTCTCCCATACGACAAACCACTTTCATATGCCCTTTCCACATCAGCTTATCTATTCAACATATACCACTTAAATGTTCTTTCTGAAAGACTAATGGGATCTTGCCCCAAATAGGCTGAGCGCACACATGTGGTGACCCTTGAATTAACAAGGGAAAACCCTAAATTATGACTTGAGAAATCGTTAGGTAGGGCGCCCGGGCTTGTCCCAAAAAAGAGGAAGGCCAGGAGAGCCCTATGGGAATAGGCTGACTACAAAAGAAATAGACGCACCAGAGATCTGGATCGGCGTGGGAAGGTGAGACAACAATTTGACAAATAGGCCCCAGCCTGGAAAATCCGCGAGAAGCCACACCTCATTAAATAACCCAAACAGGATCAAAGCCCGAAGTAAGATCTTGTCCCTGATGGAACACCTAGAGAGACACCACACCTCACAACCGGTCTCGACTCAAGGTACGGGCAAGAGAAGTAGAATTAAATGGAATCACATGGCACCCCGTACAAGAAACAAGCACTCCAGGCTCAAAGGAGAAGAGAGGCTCAACCTTAAGGGGAAAATATAATGCTAAAATAAAGGTAAAACTACCTGCTCTAACTCAATATTTTTTTGGCTGATTCTCAAAGAAATATTCTAACTTAATCATTGGAGGCAACCCGGGGACACCAACCCAATCTACTTTCTGATTGCAAGTTACAAGAAGACATGGCTGAAATTTCAGAAAATTCCCTTAACATTTAGCACCGTCTATGGGATTTTTCATTTCCTTATCTTAACATACATTTTGTAGGCCTACAGAACACATGCTTTTCGTATCGGGAATGGAAACCATAGAAAGCCATTCCCTTTTGCTAGAGAGAGAGAGAGAGAGAGAAAGCATTCATGTTGTTCGATGGTGCCCAAACATTGATTTTGCAAGGATTAGAACACCTTGTCACGTTGTTCACACAGATTCAAGACACCGAGAAATGAAAAATCACATAACCGCTAAGATGCATGACATTTTTTAACTATTTTGACATTTTTCATTGATAAACAAACAAACTAAGTTGAACTATTTAGACATTTTTCAAAAAAAAAAAACATCGATCTCAAGGATTCAATATTTTTCATTTTTTTTTATAGGTAAAAGTACTTTATACGATATAATATTTGTAATCTTAATAGTGTGTCACACCTAGAGAGAGGCCACTCCCCATCACCTATCCCAACCCAGGTACTGGCAAAATAGGGTTTTAGCTTTATGATTTTCAATTCATTTTGACTATTTTAATATTTATACAATGGGTATTGTGGGACTAAAAACATAATGTTTTAATTAAAATAAAAACAAATAAGGGTGATTGCCAACTTACCCAAGAGTTCTGCTAGGGACAATCATCATGCGAAATAGAGGGGCAACCGACAGCTTTTCACAATGCTTCCTGTGATGTCCCCGACTTCCCACGTACAAAAACGTAGGGACCGTGACATCAAGATTATGACAACATGGGTCACACACCCCTATGATGAGTTCAAAGTGTGTGTAAATGTAAAAAGTGTACAACAAAGGTCGCAGAGGATAATTAAAAGTTAGTCAACCAAGTACCAGAATTTTAAATGCATATTTCCCAAAATAAAAATGTCTTCAAAATCTATACAGTAATAGGATAAAATATAATACAAACCCAAAATACATAATAAAAGTTGGAAATCAATCCCAAAACACGAAAAGCGACGTAGATCACTCCTCTGGTGGAGCCGATCCCTAAGGCTCAATGTCCTCACCTGCCTCAAAATTTACGATTCCAGAAAACAGAACCGTAGGGTTTGAATACCACGTGAGATTGTGAATGAGGTAAGTAACTAACCAAACAACCCACGATATAAAAATACATTAATGCAACCAACATATGTGCGTGCATATGCTGAAATATATATGAAACCCAAAACGTCATTTTTTCTGAAAATGAATATTTTTCCAACGCACCCCAAAATTTCCATTTTGCCTTAAACCATTCCATTAAAATAAACTACCATTTTTCCAGAAAACGTCCCGGGTTTAAAACTACCATTTTCCCAGAAAATGGTCCAGATAATCGTTTATCAAGAACCCGCCATTTTCCAAAAAATGGCTCATTATCCAATAATCCTGTATGCACCATGGTCTCCCTTAGGGACCATCCACATACCCTAGCTCCCTTCGTCCCACCACAGGTAATGACCGTGTGTGTGACTTTGTAACGAGTGATACCCAGTTCAGCACCAAATGCGTTCGTGGCAAAGAATCCTCTAGCCCCCACCAACAGAGGGGCCACGAAGTCGGCACAAGACCCTTACCATCTCGTCTGATTCTTTTGTCCCCTAGCGACAACCCAGGGGACGTCACTCAGTATATTACACTCCCGAGTGACAAGAGGAGATCCATCAAGATAATGCCCCATCGCAGCTTGTGGTCGTGATACGCATGCACCCAAAATCAGTTTTCCACACAAAAACTCATTTTTCATTACAACACATGAACATGCATGAAATTATGTAATGAATATCATGATGCCAAAAACATCACTAAGGCACCAAGCATAAACCAATTTCCACAAAAAGTCCCATCCTTCAATCCAACTTGACCCCCATACTCCTCGGACTCAAGCTCCAGGACAACCAACACATTGCAGAAAATATGTCAGTACAAAAATATATTCAAATCTCAAGAAAATTCTTTGAAAAATTACTTACAATGGTGGAAGGAAATTCTAGAAGATCAAGGGTGACGCCAAAAGTGGCGGAGCGGCAGCGGACAATGGTTTTCCAAGTGTGGGCCCTGGGTCTAAAAGCACAAAAAATGGAGGGGAAGCTACAAGGTGGTCAAGGCTAGGCATGGAGGAGCTAAAGGAGTTTTGTGAAACTGGTGGTGGAGGTTAGGGGTCGTGGATGGCAGTGCATGGTGTTGGATCTAGAGATCCAGTGTGTGTATAGGGAGGATTTAGGATAGCGGTTCGAGGCCACTACGTGTTGTGTGAGGGAAGGGGGAGGTGCTAGGGTGCTAAAGGAGGTCGTGGTGGTCTGGTATGGCGGTAGAGCTAGCTCATGGACGCACTAGGCCGTGTGAGAGGGAGAAACCCATGGGAGATGGGTTTGTGCATAGCGGAATATGGAGGAGCTAGGGTTGGCTGGGGTCCAGGAGGGTGGTCGTTGGAGGGAGGGGGAAGTTGCTGGTGGTGGAGAGGTGGTGTAGGGCTCTAACACAGTGCCGCATGGAGGAGAACCCGTGGGTTCTAGTGTGTTGTGAAGAGAGATAGTGGCTGAGAGATAGAGGTGGGTTCCAGTGGGGTGGTCGTTGCCGGCATAAGGCGAAGTCGTCGAGAGGTGAGGTGATGACCATGGTGCACGGCGGCATTGGGCTGGGGGAGGGGGAATGCACGGAGAGAAGAGAAAAGGGAGAGTGTGGGTCGCGCGGGAGGCAGGGGAAAAAGGAGAAGAAGAGAAGAAAATGAAGAAGAAAAGGAGAAAGAGGAAAGGAAAAGGGAAAAAGAAAAGGAAGGGAAAGAAAAGAGATCCAGTCTTTTCATCATGGGTCTCAAAACTGATCCACCAAAATGGCTTTCGAAACGGCAATTTATATAAAATAGTTTAAATGCAGTGACTAAGTGAAATAAAATAATAAAATTCAACAATAAAATAATTTAAAATAAAGAGCAATTTAAATAATAAGCAATAATTAACAACAATAATGCACATTGAATTAAAATTTCACAGTTAGAAATAATAAAATAATACAACTAAAATCATATAAAATTTTGAACAAGAAAGCCAATAATCTTATTAAATGAAATAATTATTTAATTAAAATACATGTAAATATAGTGTATCATACTACGTCCCCTGATTTCACAATAAAAAAAAACAAGAAAAGGGAAAATGCAAAAAGAAATACACAGATGTAGCTCTCGAAAATCAAAAATTTCAAGTTGAAAGTTTTTAATAAACAAACATATGTAGCCAATATAAATAAAAAAAATAGAAAAAAGTAAACCTTAGTAATAAAAAAATCAAAATGATAAAAACAAAAATAATTAATGTCTTCCTTTTCTCATTATTTTTGGATATATGTTAAATTATGTTTTATAATTGAATATAATTTCGTAGAAATAATTTCATCTCTTTGGTGAAATTATTTTAATGTATGGTTTATATCAATAAATTCGTCTTTTTAATTGTTTTTCTACATTTAAAAAATTAAATTATGTAAGTCTATAGTTTGAGCTTGTAACATATTAATTTGAATGAAGAAGAGAAAATAGAAATGGTGGCCAAATTTGTTAGTTCAGTTCGAACGATATACTATTTTTGTGCTACTTTTGGGACAAAACATGCACATCATCCCAAATAACCATCTTTTGGGATGAAATTTTGTTCAAAAATTTTGTTCGTTCCACACACATTTTGTCCCAAAACAAAAGTTTTGTTGTAGCCTTTTTATTTTTTTTCTCATTTTTTAGGGAAATTTCTAATTTTTCTTTTTTTTAAGTTTTGTACTTTATTTATTTTTACTATTTTTTTTTTTTTGCAAAGTATAGTTTTAACTTTTATATTTTTGTATTCATTCTGACATTTTTAATGTTTATACTATGGGTATTGTGGGACTAAAAACATCATGTTATAATTAAAAGAAAAACAAATTAACAAGGTTGAATGCCGACCTACCGAAACATTGTTTGGGTTGTCCAATGTGGCATAGCCTTAGGCCATGCATGTTTCCCATTGGTTCCATAACCTTGGCGGCAGTCACCCATGGGTTATAATAATATATATATTACAAGGAGTTGGCCACACCCTTTTCTTTCGTTTTCCTTTTCTTTATAACCAAAGGACATGAGAAATAACATCAGGGAATGATCCCCACCATATACTTATAATACTTATCAACTCTCAGGCACCTTTGATTATATTACCAAGCAGAAAGATAGAATCTTCTGTAGATAGCAGTTCTACCACCATTAAAAGTGAATCACTTTCTAAAATAAGATTCTTAATTCCCAAGTGAACACTTAGCATTGCTAGCAATTCAATCTTTATTGGATCATTCACCTCATGCTCCTTGCTGCTTGCTACCATAATCATTGCCCCTCGCTCATCACGAAGAATAATCCCTACACTTGCACTGTGTTGATCAGCAAACATAGCACCATTAGTTTCATAACCCTTGTGGTGGAGGCTCCCATCGACAACAACTCTGCTCATCTTCAGTGGCTTACCTTTGACTTCTTTATAATTCTTCTGCAATGCAAGGGCATGACCAATCACTTGATTAGGTGACAAGTTCTTATCCTCATAAACCATCTTATTTCTTCTATACTAGCAACTCTATCCAATTAGAAAGAAAAGCTCCATTTCCTCTCTGCTACATTTTCCACTTACCTTGCTGGCCATCCCCACAAACTCTTGATGAGAGTCATTTAATTGAAATGTAGGAAAATCTTTTCTCCATCTTTCTTGCAGCATAAAACAATAATATAAGGCATGAGCAGTATCTTCCATCACACCTTTACATAGCTAACAGTTTATCCTCAAACAACACCTTCCTCTTCTTCAGATTGTGTTTAGTTGGTGGCCCCTCTTTACAATCTGCAAGCAAAAACTTTCACCTTATTTGGAATTGTGAAAGTGATTCTCCTATCTTTCTTCAGATTGTGTTTAGTTCTTGAAGAAACGTCACCATTTGCTTATGATATCTTTTACTTTCTCATTTTTTTAAATGTCGACCTCTAAAATGGCATTCAAATTTTTTGTTATGCCCATTTTCTTGGATATTTAGTTTTGTTTTCTATTTTTTTTTTTGCGTTATAAATAATTTTAGGCTTCTTATAATGATTTTTACTTTTTATAAATTATTTCTATATATTTTCATTATTTTATAGCACACGATGTGCTATGTGTTGACGCGTGGGGTGCCATATCAGAGATTTGTTAGGATCCGAGACTATTATTCAACATAACCCTTATAAATTCTTAAACTTAAAAATATATTCTTATCGTGGGTTAAAATTCAAGTTAAATGTAGGGGTGCGTACCAACTTAGTCAGAGTTGGATTCCCCCAAATCCAACTCTGACTCCAACTTTGTTAGAGTTCAAATCTATATATATTATATATATATAATAAATTAGGCTCAAACTTTTTGTTTGAACTTTTGCAATTTGAATAACACCTTTTAAAGGTGTTAAAAATTGCCCATAGAGGAGCGTTACCTTAAAAAATGTCATCCCCATTGTTGCCAAATCTCTTTACAACTTGGTATCTCAGCTAGGCTTTGAATCCTATATTTTCTCTTTACAACTTGTTGTCAATCTTTCATTTGGGAGACTTTTAGAACATTAAAATATCTACCCATTTATTTATTGAACCCAAAAACTTCAAAACAAAATTCAGTCTTTTATTCTTCAAATTTCACAAGGTCTAAAGTACAACATTTTTTTTTCTTTAGTTTGTTTTGGGGTTTCCCAATGTACAGGTTACAATCCCGAGAGGGAGGAAGCACATAGAAAATGCACAAGCACCTCTTCTTTTCTTTTTTTTTTTTTTTTTTTTTTTTTTAAACAGAGGACAGTACCTCTATACTTTATTCAAAACTCCCTCACTTATGGCGGAGGAAAACCTCTTACACAAAAGACAAGACTAAAACAGAAATAGAACATAGACATTAGAAACCAAAATGACACAGCCTCCTTCACGGTCTGAAGCTGGGAAAACCAAGTTTATCCATCCGTAATATCCCTCTCAGCTTAGAAGGAATGTCCGAGAGAGCCATTGTTTATTTAAGCCCTTCGCCCCCAGACGTGCCAAGAGGTCTGCTGCTGCGTTTCCTTCCCGGTAGGTATGTGAAACTTGAAACTCAAATTCTGTTAGCAGCTCCATCAACTCCTCCCAGAATTCTTCAAGATACCATGCTTCACATCTTTATGCTTTCAACCATCTGACCACCAGCATAGAATCTGATTCAAGATTAACGTGGGCCACACCCATCATTTTAATCAGCTGTAGACCATGAATTAAGCTCATCACTTCTGCATAATTGCTTGAACCTGTGCCAAGATGAACCGAGAATGCCATGAGCAGGTCACCCTTAGAATCTCTCAGCACTCCACCCGCCCCTGCAGCTCCAGGATTTCCAATTGAGCTACCATCAACATTTAGCTTCAAACGACCACGTTCCGGCTTTGTCCATCGCACCAGCTTAGGAATAACTCTTTTCGGAAGTTGAACTGGAATATTCAACTCCATTAGTATTTTTTGATCTTGACACAAAAGTAATTTCCCCACTTTAAGTTTTTCTCCCACTTTTGCAATCCATGTTTTAATATTGTACCAAACCGTGATAGCCGAGTCTTTTACTCCTTCAGATCGTGCCTTACAGCGCCTCAGCCAGAGAGACCAGGTTACAATGGATGGGATTATCCCGAGAAGATGTCCCAGTTGTGATGCTTTGGAAGCTTTAGAGAACCATTCCTCCACTATCTGGTTCCAAGAGGTACCTGTAGTTCTTCCCAGACCCATTTGAGCATATGCTATTCTCCAAACCTCCTTTGCAATGTCTCCATTTGCTAGCACATGGTCTCTGTTTTCATATCCACCATGCAAACAGCAGTCACATTTTTAAGCTATTGGAATACCAATGGATTTTATTTTATCATCCACACTTAAAGCATTATTGAAAACTTTCCACATATTGACCGAAATATTCTTTGGGATGCAAGGATGCCAAACCCAGTCAACCCATCTCACCTTGGAGCATTAATTCTAACACAATTCCATGCACTTTTAGTGGAGAATTTTCCATCCTTACTAGTTGTCCATATCAGCACATCTGCCCCTGCTCTACTTTTACTTAAAACTTCCAGCACTCTTCCTGTAAGCTCCGCCCCTAATATACCGTGTAACTTGAACGCATCCCACCCATTTTCCATTTTAAATTCAGTAACTTGTAGATTTGGGGAATCACCCATAGGAACCAGGTTACATAACGGACCCTCATCCAGCCACTTGTCAAACCAAAAGGATATGTTACCATTTTTAATCTTCCATTTTGAAAGATTTAACACCTCGGGGATACATGATGCTACCATCCTCTAGAATCTAGTGCCTTTTCCCCTATCCACCAGCGAGATGTGGTTCTGTCGCACATACTTGGCTCTAAAAAAATTAGACCACAGCGAGTCCTCTACCATTATCTTCCACGCAAACTTAATGAAGAGGGACTTTTGAATATCTGAGAATTTTCTGAACCCCATTCCACCTTCTGTTGCAGGCAAACATAATTTATCCCATGCCTTCCAATGCTTTTTTGGCTTTCCCTCATGCACACCCCAGAAAAAGTTACTTAGGCATCTGTTGATACTTGTCATTACCAAACCAGGTACATAGACAGTAGACAAAAGATATATAGGGAGGCTCATTAGGACGTGCTTTAAGAGAAGCACTCGACCCCCATTAGCCAATAATTTATTCTTCCATCCTTCCAACCTTGCTTTAATTTTTCCAACAATGTCCTCTAGGTAAACTGCTTTCATACGCCCATAAATGATTGGGACTCCCAGGTATTTGAAAGGCGTTTTGCCTTCCACAAATCCAGTAATACGTAGGATCGATCGCCGTCTAGGCCTGGTAATATCTTTCGAGAATGTTATTGAAGACTTGACTTTGCTGACATTTTGACCCGACCATTGCTCATATGTAGACAACACCTCCATAATGGCTCTCACTGAAGTTTTACTCCCATTAGCAAAGATAACTATGTCCTCAGCATATAACAAATGCGAAATCAAAGGAGTACCTCGGGGTTGGGCAAACGCGCCAATTTTCTTTTCTTCAAATTTTGCTTTGAGCATTCTAGAGAGAATTTCTTCAACCATGATAAACAAATATGGGATATTGGATCCCCTTGCCTCAATCCTCGACCACTTTTAAAGAAACCCTTTGGAACCCCGTTCATGATGATGGAGAAATGAGCGTTCGAAATGCACATCCTGACCAGATCACACACCTGACTCGAAAATCCAAACTGAGACATGACATGCAAGAGGAATTCCCAATCCACACTATCATAAGCTTTAGCTATATCCAGCTTCAGTATGATATTGCCCCCCCGAACCGGTTTGTTGATACTATGTACGATCTCCTGTGTAAGGCTTATGTTGTCAAAGATGCTTCGACCTGGGATAAACGCTCCTTGTTCAGGAGCTATAATTCGTGGAAGCATCGGAGCCAGTCGACTCACCAATAGTTTCGAACAAATTTTGTAGAAGGTCGAGCATAGGCTGATTGGCCTAAACTTGTCAAAATTTGTTGGCGAGTCCACCTTGGGAATGAGGGTCAGAAATGATGCTGCAAAATTAATGGGAAGCTCAACCCCCAAGAAGAATTCCTGAACTGCCTCCACCACTTCATTGCCTACAATATGCCAACAAGCTTGAAAGAAACCCGACCCAAACCCATCTGGCCCCGGACTACTGTTAATTGGGATGGAAAACACTACATCTCTCACATCTTGGATTGAAGGGAGCTGACACAACCTCTCGTTATCTTCCTCTGTAATAGCTGTTTGCACCAAATTTGATAAATCTGGAAGTACCCCCACCTGCTTATGGGACAAAAAATTACTGAAATGTTGAACTGCTTCCTCATGGATTTCTTCCGAAGTTTTTAACCATCTTCCATCAGGTAATCGCATTTCGTTTACCTACCTTTTGGACCGAGCATTACAAGCTCGGAAGAAACTTGCACTGGCTTCACCTTTTTCCAGCCACGATAGTTTAGCTTGTTGTCTCAACCTTGTTTCTTCATGTTCCAGCCAAGTGTTCAGTTCAATTTTTGCTACCAAGTAATCTTGCTCATCTTCCTCATTAAAGCCCTCTTGCATTTTATTTTCTAACTTCTCCACTCTATCTTCCAAGAGTCTAATATTAAGTGTCGTAGCCCCAAAGACTTCCTTATTCCACCCACGCAGGGAACTTTTCAATCTTTTCAATTTTTTTGCCAAGCGAGCCATTCCCCTCTCCATCATCCCCTTCTCCCAAGAAACCTTCACACACTCCATGAATGCCTCATGTTTAACCCACATTTGGTGGAATTTAAAGGGAGGAAAACCATATGCTGTTGAGGAGTTAGTCAGCCAAATCACCATAGGAGAGTGATCCGATGTACTTCTTCCCAAGTAATCTAGGCGTGCATCAGGAAAAAGAGACAGTACCTCAGCACTCATAAGAACCCTATCTAAACAGGCCCAACTCCATGAGGCTCCTTCATGTCCATTGCACCACGAAAGACGGTTTCCAGAAAATATCATTTCAGATAATCCAATAGAATCAATAAAAGAATTAAATTCCTCCATAGCCGCATACTGTCGAGGCCTTCCACCTCTACGTTCCAAATCATTTCTAATGACGTTGAAATCTCCTAATACAAGCCAAGGGGTAGATCCCCTCACCCCATTAGATAAAGTTTGCCATAGCTTCCTTCGCTCCACCTGGGTGCATTTAGCATAAACGAACGAAATGCGCACTTGCTTGCCTTGAAACTCAGTCACTACTGTAATGAACTGATTCGTCGATTCCACCAACACTACCTTCACCCCCTTGTCCCATAAAATCCATAGTTTCCCCCCTTGTACTTCATTTGACAAACAACCCTCAAGCTGAAATTTTAGTTTAACACTCTCCATATATGTCTTTGCGTTAGGAAAGGTTCTGCCACCGCAACAATCCCAGGACTATACTTATTTATCAATTTCTTTAGCCCTTTTTTAGAAGTTCCCATCCCCCGTATGTTCCAGTAAAGAATAGGCTGCATCATAAATTGAGTTTTGAGGGCCTGCTCTTAGCCCGACTGGAACTCCTCAAACACCTTCCTCCTTTTCTTCTAATTTGGTTCTCAGAATCAGACATACTAGCCTTAGACTTCCCAATGTTCTCCGCACATTCTGCAATTTCAGAGTCAGAAAATATTAATGTCGTCCTGGCCACCTCATTGTCGTCCTCTCCCACGTCTTCAACAGTCACTAGCTCTCCTGCAAATTGTGTCTCTTCCACTACTTCTACTGATCCTAACAACTCTGAATTCAATTGAGGAACGTAATCCCCAACAAGATGAACTTCCCCTCCCTGAACAAATGCTGTTGTGTAACCTTCCATATCCTCTACTAAATCAGCGATACCGTGCTCTCTAGGCTGTTGTGTTTCACAGCACACTTGGACCCGGCTATCTCTTACTTCTTCTACTTGCGTTTCCTCTATATTGACTTCCTTTCCGTCCATGTCTGGATGGTTTTCCTTCATAGTTGATTTTTCCCATGTTTCCTCCTCGGCTTCCTCCCTACCATCTCCTTGTTGATTCACAACTTCCTCCTCTAGCCCCTCCATTTCAACATGGTTGCTATTTTTGGCCTTGTCTTGATCCCCATTCCCAACAGGATTTCCAGCTTCTAGTCTAACCCGAACCTTCTTCACCTGTCCTACATCTCCTTTAAGTCTCTCTTCCATTTTCTTACCTCCCTTCCATTTGCATGTAGAGTCGTTATGGCCTTGTATTCGACAGCGACAACAGTAAGCAGGAAGAGTTTCATACACCACTTTTTGCAAACGGCTAGTAGGTTGGAGAGGAATACCTATCCAGAAAGACTCAATCGGCTTCTTGGAAGCATCCATTTTAATACAGACCCTTGCTCCGTCCATGCGTGTTGCACATCTCGTGCTATTGTCTAGAGGGATGTATTGACCCACAGGCATCGTGATATTTCGCAGGAAAGCTTCATGGTAATAGTTAGGAGGAAGGCCTGGAAGTGTGACCCAAACTGGAACCAAGTGTGGCTCTTTTTCTTCATCAAACTCCGGGTACCACTGGAAGATTCGATATGGGACACCTTCTACATCACATGTTTCTCTCGAAAATGCTTTAACAAAATCCGATTCTTGGGAAAAACGGACAAACACAGACCTAGGCTTTGACATTGCAGACACCACTGGCTGAGAATCCAATCCCCACCGACTTCTAATAAACGCTCTGATTAAGTCAAGAGATGGTCTTTGTCTAAGAAACTTCAAGACCAAAGAGAACTTAAACGGTTGTGCAGACCATTCTATTTCCTCTTTCGAGAAAGATACATACGTCACCCCATCGAGGACCTTCAACGGTCTAATTGGTATGTCCACTTCAAGAAGAGCTTGAGGACTTTGGGTCACCAAATCTGCAAAGGTTCTGAGTCTCCTAGATGACGCCGAGGCACCGTGATGGACCCCAACGGCTGCCATGCTTCACACAAATCAGTCAAACCCTAGCAGAGCCAAATTTCTCCCTGCCACGTCACACTCTGCGCCGCTCATTCATTTTGCACAAGCACCTCTACAAGCTTGCAGACACCCACAAAAATGCAAGTATACCAAAACTAGAAAGCTCTAAAACAAAACTCTGCCATCAGCAGCCCTGATCCACCAACACACATACAATATACATAAACCATCTTCTCTTCATGTCCTGTCCAAAAATAGGCTGCTAACTCCAACTCCCTCGTGAAGTTCTCCTAGAATTTTTAGTGCAACTGCTAGCTAATGACTGTCTTCTTTCATGGAATGGTATACTCCTTGGCACGAAAGTCATCCAAGCTACATAATTCTAATTCCCTGAGTAACCTATCCAATTCCTCACATTTCTTTGGGGGTTCTTTCGGGTCATGAAGCCCACGGTAGTGGTGGAATGCCCTGCCACAAACATGAACAAACCGTCAAACAGAATTTCGTAAAGCCACGGCTCAATAGAGCTTCATAAAGCCAGGCTGATAAAACAGAATTTCAGGTAGATCATCACGAGCTTAGTCAATTTTTTGTGGCTGAATTTGCAGTTGTTGTATGGAGTATATGTGAAAAGAGGAATGAATTTATTTTTAGCAAGAATTTTACTCATCCAAGTATTTTTCTAAAACATAAGAGTCAAAAAGTTCAATTGAAAGAGCAACATAAAGATAAGGCTGCAAACAAAACTGCTATTCTAAGTAAATGGGAAGCTCCTCCAGAGGATATTTGCAAGATCGAATTGGGCTGCTGATATCTACAAGAGTCAGTGCAAAGTGGGACTATGAGTTGTTTTCCGTGACTGGGAGAGAAGGGTTCCAGCAACCATGAGAATAAATAGCCATCTCCTTGTTGAAACATATACAGCTCTACAAGCAACAAGATTTTCCAATGATCTGGGATTTCTCTTTTACCGTTTGCGTTTCGTACGCTTGAATGCTTATCTTTTTATCTTTTCGTTTTCGTTATCTAATACCTTTTAATTCAAGACTTATCCTTCTTTCTTCACTACTTCTATGCTAAATAGAAGTCTATTTGCACACCCCAATCTCATATTAGGGGCTTATAAATAGCATTCACGTCCTCTGCTTTTGGACCTCACCTCTTCTTCTCTCCTCTGCACCCAGCCCCACCCCACAACCTCTTCCAACCTTCTTTGGAATCCGAAACAGAAATAAAAGGTTCTTTGTCTCATTTTCCGTCGTCCAAGATCTTGATCCTCAGCTACACTTCAATTCTTTTATCTCTGTTCCTCGATCCGTGCCTTGACACTACCCGTTTTCAGAAATTAGTACTAGATATCGTCTATTTTATGTTTTCTTCGCAAGGTTCATTCTTGGTAAAATGTCATGTTTTTGGTTGATATCCAAGTACTGCTTCGCGATCACCCTCGCTAATTGATAATTCCCAGCTTGATATATGCTCTCCTTTTGGGGTCACAACTCTCCTGCATGCATCGCGCGCCTCTTGATCCTATATCACACCCGCCATACCTTTGAGTCTCTGGTACGTATGTATATGTTTATTGGCCTTTTCAAACAACATTGTTTTAATGTGATGTTACCGGCGAAGTTTTCTAAAAAGACATCGATACATACATATATATTATATATATATATATATATATATGCTTCATTGCAACAGCAGGCGAGAAGAGGGAATGTGTCCTTGATTTCGGGTCAAGCCCGGAGCTAGCTAGCTAGCTAATGGTCCGGTGCCTGGAGTTGTTAGCGGCCTTCTGGCACTGCAAAATTAGCAGCCATGCATGCGACCTCCAAGAACAGGCCGGTTTTTCTGAATTTCTTCTCACCATAAACATGGTGCAGACGAACATACTTGGGACGATGTATGACAGATATTTCATCTCACGTCCTCTACTTTTGGATTTCACCTCTTCTTCTCTCCTCTGCACCCTGCCCCATGCCACAACCTCTTCCAACCTTCTTTGGAATCAGAAACGGCAAGAAAAGGCCCGTTTATTCCTTTCTTTATCTTTCTAGTTTCTTGTTGGCGTTTCTCTCTTCTTATTTGGGATTTTTATTTTTCAGGGACATTTTCCATCGTCCAAGATCATGATCCTCAGGTACAGTAAAATTATTTTTTCTTTGTACCTCGATCCGTGCCTTGACAATCCCCGTTTTCAGAAATTAGTACCAGATCTGGTCTATATTATGTTTTCTGCACAAGGTTCTTTCTTGGTAAAATGTCTTTTTTTTTTTTTTTTGTTCTGTTAGGCACTGTTTGTTTGCCCAGAAAAGAAAAGATGAAAGGATCCGGATTCCGGATTGTATTTTTTTTATAAAGTATTTCGTGAATGTTTTTAAAATGGTTAAGAAATTAAAAAAATGTGTGGAAAAAAAAACTGCACGTCTCGACAAGAACGTAGACGAAGGTCCTAAAGAAAATAGTAGAAGCTAGTGCAGTCCGATTGGACTTTTTGGTATATCTTTCTTGCATTTTCTCGAGATCTGAACAGCTAGAAATTATTATTATTTTTTTGTTTAAAAAAGAAAATGGTTTGAGTGCATCTAATAGTTACCTTTGTAGCAATTTTAAAGTAATTTCTTGGACTAAGTTTTTAGAAACTTCTTGGGATTGAAAATAATCGAGTTTTTAGTTTCTCCTTTGTTATCCTGTATCGTTTCGGGTAACTACGCAATAGTTAAACAGCACATTCTAATCGTGGAAGAGAGTCTGAATGCAAATAAATATTTAGTTCATTTTGTATATGCTAGTTTTGTATATGCAAATAAATATTTAAACCGCAGATTGAAGAACAGATTCAGAAAAATGGATGTGGGTATCATGATGGAATCTGTGCAATATGTTTAAATAAGGTAATGCTTCAAGAGACGACTCTTAAAGATTGCGAACGTGCTTACTGGTTTGTCTCGTCAATCTATTTATCTGATTGCCATTATTATACTGGAAATTGTCTCATGCCCGATGCTAATTTTCTGCATGCCTCTGAAATTATGGTCATAGTTGTTAGCCTTCATGTATGAGATGTCAGATAGTTCCTACAATGGTATGTGGCCTGTGTATAATATAAATATAGTATTGGTGCCTATTATGCCTCAACTCATAGGTCTTGATTGGTTTTGAGTTCTACGTCGAGCCTCATAAGTGCTGATACTATCTATATTGAATAATTAGAGGCTCTGAAATTATAAGGGCAATCGTGAATGTTAATCATTCACTCATAGGAGTTTTGGCTGCCTACTTTTTATATATATTTTCTTTTAGACTATTATGAATTACTAATTCATGTAGAAAAAATCTATTTGCGTGCCCTCTTTTTACACCCCGACGCACTACTGAATTGAATCTCCCCACAATGATGAAAAATGATCAATGGTTTAACTTTTTTGTTACTATAACGGGTCTCACCATAATTCGGTTACTCACAAGGCTTGTAACTAAGAAATAATTAGGGAAACATTTTGAAGGACAACATCAACGAAGCAAGACTTGTGAGTAACTAAATTGTCGACATTGTGTGCCCTAAACTACCAAATTTTTGTATCGAGCTAGTGCTAGAGAAGAAAATCAATATATTGCTTATGTAGCCAACCCCACAGATCAATGGAAAATAAGAAAAATGACACAATCTTAGGTTGCAACCTTAGAGTTTTTGGTACTTTACGGTCTGAAGTATAATTTTTACATTTGACAACATCTCATTTCCTCTTTTGTCATCTTTTCATTTTTGGATAAATGGTGAAAGACTGTGGATTGGTGGCTTGCAAGTTTCTTTTTGTGTTTGCTCAAACTTTGTAGTCCATGATCACTTCTCCTTACATGTAGAATAATATAAGGCCAAATGTTAGTCTGACTTTTGTCAAATTTAGTCTTTAGGTGTAACTATAAGGATATCATGAGTTTGGAGAATGAAAAGGTGGGAATGGGTTTCAAGGTCCCTTGATTGGCTTTTCTATGTACGTTATTATATTTTTATTATTATTATTATTTTATTTATATAAAACTTGGTTTATGGCTTCTGACATGAACAAAATTTATGACAAGCTTAATCGTTCCTTTTTCATTAAATAGAGGGATCCCATTGTACTATGTACGATGTTCTTATCATGAATATGCATGCTTCAATGGGCCAGTTATGGTGGCAACCAAATGCCCAAGTGTAAACATCCAGTTGAGTTTTAGGATACGACCTTGAAACTTATTATGTTTATATATATATATATAACATAAAGGGGTGGAGATTTCGAATCCAGGTTTCTGATTTGGAGAACCTCAGGCTCTTATTGGCCTTTTCACCCTTGAAAATTGTTTAGTTTGTAAAAATGATTTAAATACATTTTTTTAGGGCGAGGGGGAAGCTTGATTTTCTAGTGTATATTCTATTGGTCTGTTATGAATTACTAATTCATGTAGAAAACATCTATTTGCATGCCCTTTTTTTATATCCCCAACACACAAAGTGAGTCTCACACAATGATAAAAAATGATAGGTGTTTTAACTTTTTTATTACTATAATGGGTCCCACAATCATTGGCATAAAAGCTTGTAAGTAACAAATAATTAGTGAAGCATCTTGAATGAAAGCATCAACAATTACATGTTTGAGGAGAGTGTCTGCTATTTCTTAGAGCCAATTGGTTTAAACCTTTGATTTTGGGGGACCAAGTAGACTTTTACGATGATGCTGGAGATTATTATCCATAGGAAGAGGAAGAAGACGATCTAGATGTAGTTTACTTCAGTAGTTTAACAAGTCTTGTATTGAGAATCGAAAGTGGGGTGATAATGGTTACGTCAAGTCAGGACGCCAAGAAGCGAAGCTAGTCTATCAACCAAATTTTCAGGGCTCTGGTGCAGGTTCATCCCGAGAACCTTATGAGCATGTGAAAAGTGAAACCGGCCGACTGGCAAAAAGGGCACTCAAATACGAAGCAGCTGATAAATATGCTGAAGAAAGCAGCAGCAACATTTGGTGAGTTTGGACCGGACTTGAGCCCATTTCTGTAAGTTCCTAAGTTGGGTCTCAAACTTGATGGTAGAACCCACGGCCATAACAGCTATAGAAACTTAAGTGACTGTGTTTAAGGCCCAACTTAGGCACTTGCAAAAAAGGACTCACGTTCGACCCAACCTTAGCAGATGTTGCTAGTGCTTTCTTGCATTAGCTTTATCCGCAGCTTCATATTTGAGTGCCCTTTTTGCCCCTCACCCGGTTGCACTTTTTACAGCCTCCTAAGGTTCTTAGGATGATCCAGCACCAGTGTCTTGGAAATTTGGTTGATAGACTGCCCTTGCTTCTTGGCGTCCTGACTAGACATAATTATTATCTCCCCACCTTCGATTCCAGAAGATTTTTTGAACTGCGGAAGTATACTTCATCTAGGTCGTCTTCTTCATCTTCATATGGATAATAATCTTCAGCATCATCATAAATGTCTTCCTGGTCCTCCAAAATCAAAGGTTTAAACCAACTAGCTCTAAGAAATAGGCAGACACTCTCCTCAAACATGTAATCGTTGATGTTGTCATTCAATATGCTTCACATATTATTTGTTACTTACAAGCCTTATGCCAATTATTGTGGGACTTGTTATGGTAATAAAAAAATTTAAAACAACAATTATTTTTTTTTAATCATTGTGGGAGACTCACTTGAGTTGTGTGTTGGGGCTATAAAAAAAAGGGTATGCAAATAGATGTTTTTCACATGAACTAGTAATTCATAATAGTCCAACAGAAAATATACAAGAAAATTAAGCTTTTGCCCCCTCGCCAAAAAAAATCATATTTAACACTTTCAATAAACCTGATGAGAAAAGCCAAAAGATGTAAACACATTCAATAAAAATTGCCAATTTACGTGATCTTAGGCTTTGGCCATATCAATCTTCACCATAATGTTGCCACCTTTTGTTTTCTTATTTAGAGAGTGAACCAATTCCTAAGCCAAAGTGATGTTTTCAAAGATGCTGCGGCCTGGAATAAACGCTCATTGTTTATGAGAAATCAACTGAGATAAATAAGGTGTCATCCTTTACATGAGAACCTTAGAAAAAATCTTATCCACAACTGAACAAAGGCTGATAGGACGGAACTTGTCAAAACTCTTAGGATCCTTTACCTTCGAAACCAACACCAGATAAGATGCCGTGTAAAATCTAGGTATAGCATAACCCGAAAAGAACTCCTTGGCTGCCTCAACAACATCCTCTTTAGTCAAATCCCAACAACTTAAATAGAAACCCGAGACAAACCCATCTGATCCAGGGGAGCTCTTTTTCGAAATTGATTTCAAAGCAGCCAAAATCTCAGTCTCAGACGGGGCTATAGCAAGAGCCAAATTATTTTCCTCAGATATAGAGCACTGTAAAAGAGGTACGAGATCCACTTGTTCAACAATAGAATCATTTGAATGATAGTTCTGAAAATAATTTAAAGCTTCTTGATGGACCTGTTCCGACGAGTTCAAAATGACTGCATTCTCTAGCCGCATGTTCTGTATGACATTATTTTTTCTCTGTTGGTTAACAACTGCATGGAAGTATTTTCCATTCTGGTCACCCCATAAAAGCCACCTCTTTTATGGTCACCCCATAAAAGCCACCTCTTTCAAATATGGGCTACTATTGATTGCGTGCTTAATAAAAACGGGTTAGATATAAATAGCTCATAATGGTACTTTGGTTAAACCCACTAAGTTAAAGTGATCATTATGGGGTTTATTGCACCTTAGTAAAGTAGGATTAAATCCTATTTAAAATGTCGTTTATTGTATGTAGGCCTAGAAGTTTAAGGGTCTTATTCCTTTTAGACCCATTGGGATTTGGAGTTTTTAATGGGAGGACTCCACATAAGACTTCTATATATATGGCTAGGTCCCCTCTCCTCTCCATGTGTGTCTATTGGTTTGCCCCATTGATAGCTAATACTTTTGTGAGGAGAAGGAGAGGAAGATTTAGCCACTAATATTTTCGTGGGATTTCAATATTGCTTTCAAGATGACTTCTGCAGGTATGAATTCTATATTTTATAATCTTTTTTTCCATTAAGATTCTTCTTTCTAGCATGTGTTTACATTGTTTTACATTTGGTATCAGAGCCACCATGCTAGGATTAGAATCTGTTGAATATGAGAGTGTTCGTGCGTTAGTAATTTCGTTTCTACGTATTTTTTTTGTATATACAAGCCGAATACTTAAAGTTTCTTTTTGTTGAAACTTGTCTATTATATGTCTTCAAAATGTTGGGTTTTTTGTTTCTCTCAATCTCCTTGTTCTTTTGATATATAAATCGGGCCTTAATTTTGTGTTTTATGGATTCAATTTTTTTTTAAAATTTTCGGAAGCCTTTTATTGAAAAGAAATTCGAATACCATAAATGACTGATCATTTTCATCAAAAGTATATAAAAATATTTTCTGGGATGTTGTTTACTTGTTTTAGATACTCCAATTTCGTTGCTTGTTGTGGGAAAAGAGTTTTACAAAACTAGGGTTCATACCCATTTCAAAAATTGATTAATCTACATTAAACATGGATACCCATTGTTTTAAAACACCATATATGTGTTTTTCGGGCACTCAATATTATTTCCCCTAAATAAATTTTAATTTTTGACCCAAGAATTGCAAGAAATTGAGAAAAATCCATTTAAAAACCCGTTGACCCGAATTTCAGACCCACGACCTGTTTATGTCCCGGCTGGAAGTAGAAGATGAATTCTCCTCCAGCCTTGACAACGCCCACTCTCACCAAGTGGCGCGTGCGGCGCGTGAGGGACCTAAAACGAAGCTTTTTGCTCGTTTCTTTTACCAGTATTCATTCACTCGCCCTATTTAATTTTTCTATATTTTTTTGAAAATTTTTTGTACCATCATAAGACACTGTTTTATAATTTAGAGCATTATTTACATGTTTTTCGAGGAGCTACAGTATACTGAAAATTGTGATATATTTTCTTGTGAATGTTCAATGCCTTATAAAATCAATGCATATGTGTACTCTCTCTAAGCATGAATGTGGATGCATGTTAATTTTGTAACATTTGATGAACTTTCTTTTGTAATATATGCTTTTCAAGTTCATATTTAATTTTAGACATATCTATTGTCCTATATACTTGATCTGTTTATATTGTTTTTGTCTATCAATCACATTTGAATTCTGACTTTGATTATGTCAAGTTGATGCTTATGATTATCATTTTGTGATTGAATTTTCTTGGGCATTATGAATATCCTTATTTCCTATTAAAAGGAAATCTTTTGAAATATTAGTTGGTGGTAGTCGCCAAAGTAGCACACTCATTGATATTTATTCATTAAAAAAAAAAGGATATTTTTGTTTTCTAATTTATTGTACATAATATCTTGCCCAAAGGTGTTATTGTGTGTGATATTTTAGAAATTTGTGAGAAGTAGTTAATGAGATTGCATTAGTCTAGAAATTTCCTTCTGCCTAAAGGTGATGGTATTTCAAAAACTGATGTGATTTTATTAATTTGCTTCATGATATGTTTTAAGAGTACCTTATAGCATGTTGTTTAGTTAGCCCAAAGGTGATTTTACAATGATGCACCAAGGCTCTTACCGATATGTTTTAAGAGTACCTTATAGTATATTGTTTAGTTAGCCCAAAGGTGACTTTACAATGGTACACCAAGGCTCTTATCGTAATGAAGCTCATATGGTTTCGAGCTTATTTTTGAGCTATCTAATTAATAGCCCATATTAATTAGATAGATTTGTTATCATCCATTGACTGCATGCTTTAAGGTTTGGATGATATTTAAATAATATGCATTATTTTATGTTTCCACAGTTTTGAGTGCCTCTTCTATTTCAAGTCAACTATCTGCTATTGAAACTTTGACTGGAAATAATTATGTGAGATGGAAACGAGATGTAGAAATAGCACTTGGTCTTTTGGGTTTGGATTTTGCCTTGGATGATCAACCTTCAAAACCTACTGATAAGAGCACTGTTGAATATGTGGCTGAGTATCAAAAGTGGGATAGGGCAAACAGGCTTTGTTTAAACATCATCAAACGATCTATATCTGATTCTATTATGAGAGCTATTCCAGACAGTGACAGTGCTAAAAACTTTTTGAATGCCATAGGACAAAGGTTTGTTGAATCAGATAAAGCTGAAACTGGAAGACCTAATGGATAGATTGATGAGTATGAAATATGATGGTTCAAGTGGAGTTAGGGAGTACATTATGAAAATGATTCATATATCTTCTAAGTTAGAAGCCCTCAAAATTTCCATTGCAGAGCCTTTTCTGGTTTATCATGTTCTTAGTAGCCTTCCTAGTCAGTTCAATCAGCTAAAGGTTGCTTATAATGCTCAACGAGATAAATGGGATTTGAATGATTTAATTGTGGTATTTGCCCAAGAGGAATGTAGGATGCGTCGTGAGAATGTTGAAACTGTGCAATTGGCTTTTAAGCCACAGCAGAACAAGGGGTCTTCACATAATTATAAATCTAAGTTCCATAAAGGCAATAAACCACACCACAATCTACAGAATAAAAGGTTTGGAGGTCAGACTTCTGGTAGTCCTAAAGAAGCTGTGATGAAAAATGATCAGTGTAAGTTTTGTAAAAAGAAGGGTCATTGGCAAAAGAATTGTTTTAAGTTTAAAGTTTGGCTAGAGAAGAAGAAGAAGAAGAAGAAGAACTCGACAGGTACCTCCTTGGCCTTAGTTTGCTTTGAGTCTTCTTAGTAGATGTACCTTTAAATTCCTGGTGGATAGACTCAGGTGCAAGCATTCATATTACAAATTCCTTGCAGGGGTTCATAAGCAAATGGAAGCCAAGTGAGAATGAAGTGAGCTTATGTGTTGGGAATGGAGTACAAGTGAAGGTCAAGTTTATAGGAGTAGTAAAGTTATCTTTGGATTCTGGTTTTTCTCTTGTTTTGGAGAATACAGTTTTTGTACCGACAATGAGACGGAATTTAATTTCTATATCAAAACTTGATGATTCTGGTTTTTCCTTTAAGTTTGGTAATGGAAAAGTTGAATTGTTTTATGATTCTCATTTGGTTGGAAATGGTCTCTTGTGTGATGGTTTATACAGAATGTCTTTGATTTCTTTTGATGAAGTCTCTTGTGTTACTAATATAGCCAAGAAAAGGTCTTCAATCCGTGAATCATCTTCTATGTTGTGGCACAAGAGATTAGGGCACATTTCAAAGGAAAGAATGGAAAGATTAATAAAAGTTGAGATACTTCATTCACTAGATTTTTCAGATTTTAACACCTGTGTGGACTGTATAAGAGGAAAGCTGACTAAATCCACAAGGAAGGGTTCTACTAGAAGTGAGGGTATTTTGGACTTAATACATACTAACATTAGTGGGCCTTTATCATCTACCATATGTGGAAATAAGTATTTCATAACCTTTATTGATGATTTCTCACGCTATGGATATGTTTATCTAATTAATGATAAATCTCTTGCCCTTGAGAAATTTAAGATATTCAAAATGGAAGTAGAGAAACAATGTGGAAAAAATATTAAAGTAGTAAGATCTGATCGTGGTGGTGAGTATTATGGAAAATATGATGAATCTGGTCAGAACATGGGCGATTTTGCAAAATTTTTACAAGGATGTGGAATAGTGCCTCAATACACAATGCCTGGGACACCTGAGCAGAATGGTGTTTCTGAAAGACGAAATCGGACTCTTAAAGACATGGTTAGAAGTAGGATGAGCAGAACAAGTTTACCAGAATATCTATGGGGTGAATCCTTAAAAACTGCCATGTACATTTTAAACAGGTTCCCAATAAAGCAATTTCAAAAACTCATTTTGAATTGTGGACAGGTCGTAAGCCAAGACTGGCTCATTTCAGAGTTTGGGGATGTCCAGCTAAAGTTAGGATTTATAATCCTCTTGAAAGAAATTAGACCCAAAATCTACTCCTGGTTATTTTATTGGGTACCTAGATAGATCAAAAGGATATAAGTTCTATTGTCCTAATCGTGGCACCAGAATTGTTGAGTCCATTACAGCTAAATTTCTGGAGAATGATGTTGGTGATAGTGGGAGTTCTGTATTGAAGAAACCTTTTGTTGAATCTAATCTGATTGTTGTTCCAGTTCCTGTCATACAAGAAAGAGTTTTCTCTCAAGCGATTGAAATTGTTAGTGAAGAAATTGGGCAACTAGAAGAAATTCCAACAGTGATTGAGTCAGTTTCTGAGCCACAAGTCAGAAGATCACAAAGGGAAAGAAGATCTGCATTGCCAAATGACTATATTGTCTATTTATTAGAAAGTGATTTTAATATTGGGCATATAGTTGATCTTGTTACTTTTAAGCAAGCCTTGACATGTCCTGAGTCAGATAAATGGTTAATTGCTATGGAAGATGAAATGAATTCTATGGAGAATAATAGAGTCTGGGAACTTGTTGAACTTCCTCCAGATGCTAAGGCTACAGACAACAAGTGGATTTTCAAAAGTAAACTGGACTCAAAAGGGAATGTTGAACGAAAGAAGGAAAGATTAGTTGCAAAAGAATTTACTCAGCGAGAGGGCATTGACTATACTGAAACATTTTCACCAGTTTCATCAAAAGATTCTTTTAGAATTATCATGGCACTTGTAGCACATTATGATTTGGAGCTTCATCAGATGGATGTGAAGACAACATTTTTGAATGGAGATCTTTATGAAGAGGTTTATATGAGACAACCTGAAGATTTTATTGAAAAGGGAAAAGAGAACTTGGTATGTAAATTAAATAAGTCCTTATATGGCCTCAAGCAAGCATCTCGACAATGGTATTTGAAATTTGATGAGATTGTAACTTCTCTCGGTTTTGTTGAAAAGCAAGTTGACTAGTGCATATATCGAAAGACCAGTGGGAGAAATTTTATTTTTCTCATTCTGTATGTTGATGATATTTTGCTTGCTAGCAGTAACTTGGGATTACTTCAAGAAACAAAGAAAATGTTATCTGCTAATTTTGAAATGAAAGATCTTGGAGAAGCTTCTTTTGTGCTTGGCATTGAAATTTGTTGTGATAGAGGTCGTGGTTTGTTGGGACTTTCTCAGAAAGCTTATATACGGCGTGTACTACAGAGGTTTGAAATGCAAAACTGTGCACCCGGTGATGTACCCATCATAAAAGGAGATAAGTTTAACAAAACTCAATGTCCTAGAAATGAGCTCGGAAAGGAATCTATGAAGAATATTCCGTATGCTAGTGCTATAGGGAGTTTGATGTATGCTCAAGTTTGCACTAGACCAAATATTGCCTATGCAGTCAGTGTTCTTAGTAGGTTTCAGTCAAATCCAGGGCAAGAGCATTGGAAAGCAGCCAAGAAAGTTATGAGATACTTGAAGAAGACTGAATGTTATATGCTTACTTTCCAGCGTTCAAATCACCTTGAGGTGGTAGACTACTCAGATTTTGATTTTGCTGGATGTCAAGATGATTTGAAATCAACCTCTGGTTATATTTTTATGTTAGCTGGAGGTGCTGTTTCTTGGAAAAGTGTTAAGCAAACTCTGGTGACGTCTTCTACTATGCAAACTGAATTTGTGGCGTGTTATGGAGCTACCGTCCAAGCTGTTTGGTTGAGAAATTTTATTTCTGGACTGAAAGTTGTTGATTCCATCTCGAGGCCAATTACTATTTATTGTGATAATAGTGCAGCGGTGTTCTTTTCAAAGAATAATAAAAGCTCTAGTGGGTCCAAACACATTGACATCAAGTATTTGGTGGTCAGAGACAGAGTTAAGGAAGGACAGACAAAGATAGAGCATATAAATACAGAGACGATGATTGTAGATCCTTTGACTAAGGGACTTGCTCCTAAAGTTTTTAAAACACATGTTGCTAATATGGGTATTGTGGAAACATTTTATGTTTTTGGTTAGTGGGAGTTACTTATGTAAAAAGAACTACGTTTTGGCTTGATCCCTTTACGGGGTACGTAGGCAACCCATATGTTTTTTTTTTTTTTGGTACAGCTTCTTTCAATAATAATATATATCTCCCCTATCCATAAACTATGTTTTAAGCATGCATATGACTCATATCTTTTATTATAATATTATTGAAATCTTGAGATACTATGAATAAAGACATAAGATGAGTCTCTTTAAGAGACATGTGGCTTCTTTTTGAAGCATTATGAGGACTGATATGAATTAGCATAGCTTTTGATCACATTGGTGCTAAGTTCATACTA
Source organism: Carya cathayensis (assembly GCA_011037825.1). Taxonomy (NCBI): domain Eukaryota; kingdom Viridiplantae; phylum Streptophyta; class Magnoliopsida; order Fagales; family Juglandaceae; genus Carya; species Carya cathayensis. Next base: position 1,298,985 of record QGSO01000234.1, on the reverse strand, counting down.
CATACTACCACATTTGGTCGGAGGATGGGGATCCATGTCGAAGAGGATATTAGCATTTGTAACTGTGGAGTGGTCTTACATCATTTAAGGGGTGTAACGACTTCCATGTTCATTGTTGATATTCTTGTTGGACTGGATCGTGTTTTCTAAGCTGCTATCATTTGAGCTATTTTCGTGGCCACTTATGTTGTCTAACCCGAGAGTCTTTTTCAAAACAAGTTTTTTATTTTTATTTTATAGCAATCAATATTCGCCCAAGTGGGAGAATGTTAGAATAATTTCAAATATGGGCTATTATTGATTGCATGCTTAATAAAAACAGGTTAGATATAAATAGCTCATAATGGTACTTTGGTTAAACCCACTAAGTTAAAGTGATCATTATGGGGTTTATTGCACCTTAGTAAAATAGGATTAAATCCTATTTAAAATGTGGTTTATTGTATGTAGGCCTAGAAGTTTAAGGGTTTTATTCCTTTTAGACCTATTGGGATTTGGAGTTTTTAATGGGAGGACTCCACATAAGACTTCTATATATATGGCTAGGTCCCCTCTCCTCTCCATGTGTGTCTATTGGCTTGCCCCATTGATAGTTAATACTATTATGAGGAGAAGGAGAGGAAGATTTAGCCACTAATATTTTCGTGGGATTTCAATATTGCTTTCAAGATGACTTCCGCAGGTATGAATTCTATATTTTATAATCTTTTTGTCCATTAAGATTCTTCTTTCTAGCATGTGTTTACAGTGTTTTACATTGATCCACCAACACACATACAATATACATAAACCATCTTCTCTTCATGTCCTGTCCAAAAATAGGCTGCTAACTCCAACTCCCTCGTGAAGTTCTCCTAGAATTTTTAGAGCAACTGCTAGCTAATGACTGTCTTCTTTCATGGAATGGTATACTCTTGGCACGAAAGTCATCCAAACTACAAAATTCTAATTCCCTGAGTAACCTATCCAATTCCTCACGTTTCTTTAGGAGTTCTTTCGGGTCATGAAGCCCACGGTAGTGGTGGAATGCCCTGCCACAAACATGAACAAACCGTCAAACAGAATTTCGTAAAGCCACTGCTCAATAGAGCTTCATAAAACCAGGCTGATAAAACAGAATTTCAGGTAAATCGTCACGAGCTTAGTCAATTTTTTGTGGCTGAATTTGCAGTTGTTGTATGGAGTATATGTGAAAAGAGGAATGAATTTATTTTTAGCAAGAATTTTACTCATCCAAGTATTTTTCTAAAACATAGAGTCAAAAAGTTCAATTGAAAGAGCAACATAAAGATAAGGCTGCAAGCAAAACTGCTATTCTAAGTAAATGGGAAGCTCCTCCAGAGGATATTTGCAAGATCGAATTGGGCTGCTGATATCTACAAGAGTCAGTGCAAAGTGGGACTATGAGTTGTTTTCCGTGACTGAGAGAGAAGGGTTCCAGCAACCATGAGAATAAATAGCCATCTCCTTGTTGAAACATATACAGCTCTACAAGCAACAAGATTTTCCAATGATCTGGGATTTCTCTTTTACCGTTTGCGTTTCGTACGCTTGAATGCTTATCTTTTTATCTTTTCGTTTTCGTTATCTAATACCTTTTAATTCAAGACTTATCCTTCTTTCTTCACTACTTCTATGCTAAATAGAAGTCTATTTGCACACCCCAATCTCATATTAGGGGCTTATAAATAGCATTCACGTCCTCTGCTTTTGGACCTCACCTCTTCTTCTCTCCTCTGCACCCAGCCCCACCCCACAACCTCTTCCAACCTTCTTTGGAATCCGAAACAGAAATAAAAGGTTCTTTGTCTCATTTTCCGTCGTCCAAGATCTTGATCCTCAGCTACACTTCAATTCTTTTATCTTTGTTCCTCGATCCGTGCCTTGACACTACCCGTTTTCAGAAATCAGTACTAGATATCGTCTATTTTATGTTTTCTTCGCAAGGTTCATTCTTGGTAAAATGTCATGTTTTTGGTTGATATCCAAGTACTGCTTCGCGATCACCCTCGCTAATTGATAATTCCCAGCTTGATATATGCTCTCCTTTTGGGGTCACAACTCTTAAAACAGAGCTCAACCGCTCTTTGAATTTCCTCACTCGCGTTCACATACGTTGTATTATATATGCCTGCATGCATCGCGCGCCTCTTGATCCTATATCACACCCGCCATACCTTTGAGTCTCTGGTACGTATGTATATGTTTATTGGCCTTTCCAAACAACATTGTTTTAATGTGATGTTACGGGCGAAGTTTTCTAAAAAGACATCGATGCATATATATATATATATATGCTTCATTGCAACAGCAGGCGAGAAACAGGAATGTATCCTTGATTTCGAGTCAAGCCAGGAGCTAGCTAGCTAGCTAATGGTCCGGTGCCTGGAGTTGTTAGCGGCCTTCTGGTACTGCAAAATTAGCGGCCATGCATGCGACCTCCAAGAACAGGCCGGTTTTTCGGAATTTCTTCTCACCATTAACATGGTGCAGACGAACATACTTGAGACGATGTATGAAAGATATTTCATCTCACGTCCTCTACTTTTGGACTTCACCTCTTCTTGTCTCCTCTGCACCCTGCCCCATGCCACAACCTCTTCCAACCTTCTTTGGAATCAGAAACGGCAAGAAAAGGCCCGTTTATTCCTTTCTTTATCTTTCTGGTTTCTTGTTGGCGTTTCTCTCTTCTTATTTGGGATTTTTATTTTTCAGGGACATTTTCCATTGTCCAAGATCATGATCCTCAGGTACAGTAAAATTAATTTTTCTTTGTTCCTCGATCCGCGCCTTGACAATCCCCGTTTTCAGAAATTAGTACCAGATCTGGTCTATATTATGTTTGCCCAGAAAAGAAAAGATGAAAGGATCCGGATTCCGGATTGTATTTTTTTTATAAAATATTTCGTGAATGTTTTTAAAATGGTTAAGAAATTAAAAAAATGTGTGGGAAAAAAACTGCACGTCTCGACAAGAACGTAGACGAAGGTCCAAAAGAAAATAGTAGAAGCTAGTGCAGTCCGATTGGACTTTTTGGTATATCTTTCTTGCATTTTCTCGGGATCTGAACAGCTAGAAATTATTATTTTTTTTTAAAAAAAAAAGAAAATGGGACTCATTTTGAGTCTCTGGTACGTATGTATATCTTCTCGGATAATATTGAAGCCCCCTACCACAAGCCAAGGGGACTCATTGGCATCAACCACCTCTAAACTTTGCCATAGCTCTCCATGTTCCATGCTATTACACTTCGCGTAGATAAAAGTGATGAGCTTCTCTTCACCCAACTGAATCCCCCCAGGAAGTAAAAGATTAGTCATAGACAACACCTCCCACTCACAATTGTCACTCCAGAAAATCCATATTTTACCGTCAACTTCCGCAATAGTAGAAAAATTTGGTAATCCCATCATACAAGCCAAGTGATTCATTTTTGTCAACCTCAACAAAAGGTTCCAAAATCCCAACAATAGACACACCATACTTCCTTACTAAACTTTTTAAATGATTACGGGAACTACATAACCCTCGCAAATTCCACACCAAAATTTTATCAATCATAAATTGAGTTTAGCGGGTTGAGAAAAAATCCGTTGTGATTGTCTCACTGCGGTTTTCTTTGCTTCCGTCATTTAGCTGGCCTGGCTACTCTCAGGATCAGAGTTGTAATGCTTTTGTCAAACTAGTGCACCAGGAACACCTTCATCCTCTGGATCTGAAAGTGAAGCTGTTTGTTCCTACCCCACAATAACGACATTGTCAAATGGTATTTGAGTTATGCATTCCAACTCTAGTATTGAGGAGACCAAATCCGTGGGACCCCGTCCCCCCTCAAAGAAACCTCTACTCGGACCCTCTTCCATGCCCAAAAACTCAACAGTAGGACTCCCAACGTCAACCTTCACTACATGACTCCAATCCTTTTTTCCATGCGTAATAACCTAGTCCACTTCAACACATAATTCCTTCAACGGAGAATTCCTTTTCAGCACGTCGATTCTGGCTGCTGTAATGTCGTCATGTCATTGCCCTGCATCTCCACAGCCCCATCTGCAACCAAGGCCATCTGTTGTTCTATCACATGCGCTTTCTCCCCCTCCTTCGCTACCCCATCTGCAACTCCATCCGCAACCAAAGCCATGGTTGGGTCCGTCATGTGTTCTTTCTCTCCCTCCTTCCCAACGCCACCCGCTACCCCATCCGCCACCAAGGTGACTTCCTCCTTCTCTCCCTCCTTCTCCCTGGTTTCTTCTTTCTCTCTAGTTTTTCCTTCCATACTTGCTGGCTCTTGATCTACACACGATTACTTGTCCCCTCTCCTATCTTGCGCTGCGTCTCCCCCATACGACAAACCACTTTCATATGCCCTTTCCACATCAGCTTATCTATTCAACATATACCACTTAAATGTTCTTTCTGAAAGACGAATGGGCTCTTGCCCCAAACAGGCTGAGCGCACACATGTGGTGACGCTTCAATTAACAAGGGAAAACCCTAAATTATGACTTGAGAAATCGTTAGGTAGGGCGCCCGGGCTTGTCCCAAAAAAGAGGAAGTCCAGGAGAGCCCTATGGGAATAGGCTGACTACAAAAAAATAGACGCACCAGAGATCTCGATCGGCGTGGGAAAGTGAGACAACAATTTGACAAATAGGCCCCAGCCTAGAAAATCCGCGAGAAGCCACACCACATTAAATAACCCATATAGGATCAAAGCCCGGAGTAAGATCTTGTCCCTGATGGAACACCTAGAGAGACACCACACCTCACAACCCGTCTCGACTCAAGGTACGGGCAAGAGAAGTAGAATTAAATGGAATCACATGGCACCCCGTACAAGAAACGAGCACTCTAGGCTCAAAGGAGAAGGAGAGGCTCAACCTTAAGGGGAAAATATAATGCTAAAATGTAGGTAAAACTACCTGCTCTAACTCAATATTTTTTTGGATGATTCTCCAAGAAATATTCTAACTTAATCATTGGAGGCAACCCGGGGGACTCCAACCCAATCTACTTTCTGATTGCAAGTTACAAGAAGACATGGTTGAAATTTCGGAAAATTTCCTTAACATTTAGCACCGTCTATGGGATTTTTCATTTCCTTATCTTAACATACTTTTTGTAGGCCTACAGAACACATGCTTTTCGTATCGGGAATGGAAACCATACAAAGCCATTACCTTTTGCTAGAGAGAGAGAGAGAGAGAGAGAGAGAGAAAGCATTCATGTTGTTCGATGGTGCCCAAACATTGATTTTGCAAGGATTAGAACACCTTGTCACGTTGTTCACACAGATTCAAGACACCGAGAAATGAAAAATCACATAACCGCTAAGATGCATGACATTTTTGAACTATTTCGACATTTTTCATTGATAAACAAACTAAGTTGAACTATTTAGACATTTTTAAAAAAAAAAACATCGATCTCAAGGATTCAATATTTTTCATTTTTTTATAGGTAAAACTACTTTATGCGATATAATATTTGTAATCTTAATAGTGTGTCACACCTAGAGAGAGGCCACTCCCCATCACCTATCCCAACCCAAGGTACTGGCAAAATAGGGTTTTAGCTTTATGATTTTCAATTCATTTTGACTATTTTAATATTTATACAATGGGTATTGTGGGACTAAAAACATAATGTTTTAATTAAAATAAAAACAAATAAGGGTGATTGCCAACTTACCCAAGAGTTCTGCTAGGGACAATCGTCATGCGAAATAGACGGGCAACCGGCAGCTTTTCACAATGCTTCATGTAATGTCCCCGACTTCCCACGTAAAAAAACGTAGGAACCGTGACATCAAGATTATGACAACATGGGTCACACACCCCTATTATGAGTTCAAAGTGTGTGTAAATGTAAAAAGTGTACAACAAAGGTCGCAGAGGATAATTAAAAGTTAGTCAACCAAGTACCAGAATTTTAAATGCATATTTCCCAAAATAAAAATGCCTTCAAAGTTTATACAGTAATATGATAAAATATAATACAAACCCAAAATACATAATAAAAGTTGGAAATCAATCCCAAAACACGAAAAGCGACGTAGGTCACTCCTCTGGTGGAGCCGATCCCTAAGGCTCAATGTCCTCACCTGCCTCAAAATTTACGATTCCAGAAAACAGAACCGTAGGGTTTGAATACCACGTGAGATTGTGAATGAGGTAAGTACTAACCAAACAACCCACGATATAAAAATACATTAATGCAACCAACATATATGCGTGCATATGCTGAAGTATACATGAAACCCAAAATGTCATTTTTTCCGAAAATGAATATTTTTCCAACACACCCCAAAATTTCCATTTTGCCTTAAACCATTCCATTAAAATAAACCACCATTTTTCCAGAAAACGTCCCGAGTTTAAAACTACCATTTTCCCAGAAATGGTCCAGATAATCGTTTATCAAGAACCCGCCATTTTCCAAAAAATGGCTCATTATCCAATAATCCTGTATGCACCATGGTCTCCCTTAGGGACCATCCACATACCCTAGCTCCCTTCATCCCACCACAGGTAATGACCATGTGTGTGACTTTGTAACGAGTGATACCCAGTTCAGCACCCAATGTGTTCGTGGCAAAGAATCCACTAGCCCCCGCCAACAGAGGGGCCACGAAGTCGGCACAAGACCCTTACCATCTCATCTGATTCTTTTGTCCCCTAGCGACAACCCAGGGGACGTCACTCAATATATTACACTCCCGAGTGACAAGAGGAGATCCATCAAGATAATGCCCCATCTCAGCTTGTGGTCGTGATACGCATGCACCCAAAATCAATTTTCCACACAAAAACTCATTTTTCATTACAACACATGAACATGCATGAAATTATGTAATGAATATCATGATGCCAAAAACATCACTAAGGCACCAAGCATAAACCAATTTCCACAAACAATCCCATCCTTCAATCCAACTTGACCCCCATACTCCTCGGACTCAAGCTCCGGGACAACCAACACATTGCAGAAAATATGTCAGTACAAAAATATATTCAAATCTCAACAAAATTCTTTGAAAAATTACTTACAATGGTGGAAGGAAATTCTGGAAGATCAAGGGTGACGCCAAAAGTGGCGGTGCGACAGCGGACAATGGTTTTCCAAGTGTGGGCCCTGGGTCTAAAAGCACAAAAAATGGAGGGGAAGCTACAAGGTGGTTAAGGCTAGGCATGGAAGAGCTAAAGGAGTTTTGTGAAGCTGGTGGTGGAGGCTGGGGGTCGTGGGTGGCAGTGCACGGTGTTGGATCTAGAGATCCAGTGTGTGTACAGGGAGGATTTAGGATAGCGGTTCGAGGCCACTACGTGTTGTGTGAGGGAAGGGGGAGGTGCTAGGATGCTAAAGGAGGTCGTGGTGGTCTGGTATGGCGGCAGAGCTAGCTCATGGTGGCACTAGGCCGTGTGAGAGGGAGAAACCCATGGGAGATAGGTTTGTGCATGGCGGAATATGGAGGAGCTAGGGTTGGTTGGGGTCCAAGAGGGTGGTCGCTGGAGGGAGGGGGAAGTTGCTGGTGGTGGAGAGGTGGTGTAGGGCTTTAACACAGTGGCGCATGGAGGAGAACCCCTAGGTTCTAGTGTGTTGCGAGAGAGATAGTGGCTGAGAGATAGAGGTGGGTTCCAGTGGGGTGGCAATTGCCGGCATAAGGGGAAGTCGTCGAGAGGTGAGGTGACGACCATGGTGCACGACAGCATTGGGCTGGGGGAGGGGGAATGCACGGAGAGAAGAAAGAAGGGAGAATGTGGGTCGCGCGGGAGGCAGGGGAAAAAGGAGAAGAAGAGAAGAAAATGAAGAAGAAAAGGAGAAAGAGGAAAGGAAAAGGGAAAAAGAAAAGGAAGGGAAAGAAAAGAGATCCAGTCTTTTCATCATGGGTCTCAAAACTGATCCACCAAAAATAGTTTAAATGCAGTGACTAAGTAAAATAAAATAATAAAATCCAACAATAAAATAATTTAAAATAAAGTGCAATTTAAATAATAAACAATAATTAACAACAATAATGCAGATTGAATTTAAATTTCACAGTTAGAAATAATAAAATAATACAACTAAAATCATATAAAATTTTGAACAAGAAAGCCAATAATCTTATTAAATGAAATAATTATTTAATTAAAATACATGTAAATATAGTGTATCATACTACGTCAGCTGATTTCACAATAAAAAAACAAGAAAAGGGAAAATGCAAAAAGAAATACACAGATGTAGCTCTCGAAAATCGAAATTTCAAGTTGAAAGTTTTTAATAAACAAACATATGTAGCCAATATAAATCAAATAAAATAAACAAAAGTAAACCTTAGTAATAAAAAAATCAAAATGATAAAAACAAAAATAATTAATGTCTTCCTTTTTTCATTATTTTTGGATATATGTTAAATTATGTTTTATAATTGAATATAATTTCATAGAAATAATTTCATTTCTTTGGTGAAATTATTTTAATGTATGGTTTATCTCAATAAATTTGTCTTTTTAATTGTTTTTCTATGTTAAAAAAGTTAAATTATGTAAGTCTATAGTTCGAGCTTGTAACATATTTATTTGAATGAAGAAGAGAAAATAGAAATGGTGGCCAAATTTGTTAGATCAGTTCGAACGATATACTATGTTTGTGCTACTTTTGGGACAAAACATGCACATCATCCCAAATAACCATCTTTTAGGATGAAATTTTGTTCAAAAATTTTGTTCGTTCCACACACATTTTGTCCCAAAACGAAAGTTTTGTTGTAGCCTTTTTTTTTTTTTCTCATTTTTTAGGGAAATTTCTAATTTTTTTCTTTTTAAGGTTTGTACTTTATTTATTTTTACTAAATTTTTTTTTTTGCAAAGTATAGTTTTAATTTTTATATTTTTGTATTCATTCTGACATTTTTAATGTTTATACTATGGGTATTGTGGGACTAAAAACATCATGTTATAATTAAAAGAAAAACAAATTAACAAGGTTGATTCCTGACTTACCGAAACATTGTTTGGGTTGCCCAATGTGGCATAGCCTTAGGCCATGCATGTTTCCCATTGGTTCCATAACCTTGGCGGCAGTCACCCATGGGTTATAATAATATATATATTACAAGGAGTTGGCCACACCCTTTTCTTTTGTTTTCCTTTTCTTCATAACCAAAGGACATGAGAAATAACATCAGGGAATGATCCCCACTGTTGAACCCAAGGTTTCAAGTTTCTTGTAATTAAAAATCTACACATGGATTTTGATGATAACAAATGAATTCAAAGAATAAAGGAGTCTCAAGCTCAAGTTGTCCACACAATGAAATCAAGTACATCAAGGAACCAAGCATGAGCAAGAAGGGAACAAGTTCACATTAAAGTCATAGAGTAATGTTGTAAATCTCTTAAAAATTTAAAATTAGGATTAAGACTCAAAATTAATATTTTATCATAAAGCATTAAAATACATTTTTCACATGTGCATGAATATTTTTGAAAAATTAAATTTGAAAATTTTGAAAGATAATTGATTGTCATCTTTCACATGTGCATGCCATGATTAAAGGTTTGAATTTTGAAAATATTAAAGATGATTGATTGTCATCTTTCACATGTACATTTTTTATTTGAATAATTTCAAAAGTGATTGATGCTTTTCTTGACTTATGCAAAATGAAGATGTCTTTGTTTGAAAAATTTGAAAAGTAAAATGTGCTCCTTTTGTCATATGCAAAAAGTAAAAGATTAGGTTTGAAATTTTTGAAAAACAAAGTGTGCTCCTTTTGTCATATGCAAAAAGTAAAAGATTAGGTTTGATTTTTTTTAAAAGCAAAGTGTGCTCCTTTTGTCATATGCAAAAAGTAAAAATATTAGGTTTGAATTTTTGAAAAGTGAATGATGATGTCCTTAACATGTGAATCTTTTTAAATTTGAATATGAAGTCTCATATGCCTATAAATAGATCATTTGAGAGCTTCACATTCACAACATCAAGAGTATACAATATTCATTCAAAACTTTCATTCTTTCTTCTCTAAGTATTGAGCCTTAACTCTTATTCATTTTGAGAGATATAGTTTGTGCTGTATTGTTCTTATTTCACTCATTGAGGAGTGTTTTCTGATATCCTACCCACTATCAATTCTTGTATCAGTAAAAGGGTGTGTATAACCCTTGTGCGTGTAGAAAGTATTCTACATAGGGAATAGTTGAATCACCACGTGTGAGATGATTGCAAGTGTAGAGGGTGTTCTACACGGATCCTTTGTAGCGGTGTTGTTCAAAGGTGTAATAGGTTTCTATCTCCACCTGAAGCAGGTTGAACAGTGAATTCGGGCTCAAGGGATAGCTTGAGGCGAGGACGTAGGCGGTGGGGCCGTCGTTAACATACTGAGTTTGCTTCTCTCTTACTCTTACTCTTTATATTTATTTCTGTTTCATATTTTGTTTATATTTTATATTGTATATTTGATTTATAATTGTTATATTTTTAAATACAACTCAATTCACCCCCCCTCTTGTGTTAGTCATCTGGGCAACAATTGGTATCAGAGCTAAAGCTCTGTTATAAGATTAACTATCTTTTGAATTAAGATCTTATGGCTAACATTGCAGCTTCATTTGGTGAAGATCAATCTAGCAGTCGGCCTCCACTTTTTTGTGGAGATAATTACTCATTCTGGAAAGTTAGAATGAGAATATTCCTTCAGGCTCAAGGTCGAGAAATCTGGAAATGCATTGTAAATAGACCTTATATTCCAACAAAAGTGGTTGATGGAGTAAAGGTCAAAAAGGAAGAAGAAGAGTTTAATCGTGAAGACGATAGACTTTATACTTTGAATTTAACTGCTATGAATTTATTATATAATGCTCTCAATGGTAATGAGTTTAATAGAGTAATGACTTGTGCTACGGCAAAAGAAATTTGGGATAACTTGGAAGTTACTTATGAAGGAACTTCTCAAGTTAAGGAATCAAAAATTTATATTCTTACTCATGAATATGAAATGTTTAAGATGAATGATGATGAATCTATTTCTAGTATGCACACTCGTTTTACTAACATCATAAACAGCCTGACAGCTTTTGCCAAAATTTATTCCAAAGTGGAGATAATAAGAAAAATTCCCAATTCTCTTCCAAAACGTTGGGAATCAAAAGTGACAACGATTCTTGAAGCTAGAGACCTCAAGAAGCTCGAAATGAATGAACTCATCGGGTCACTTATTACCCATGAGTACACATTTATTGAGGCAAAAATGAGTTGATTGGCATATTCTTGTGAAAACCTGTGTAAAATAGTGTTGTAACAAGTGTTGAAGTGAAAGGATTGAAGTGTGCTGATCACTGGTCAAAACAGGTGTCACCGCTCGACACTCGCTCGACACATGGCTCGAGCGAACTCAAGCAGATTGCACCGCTCGACACTCGCTCGATAGGCCGCTCGAGCAAACTCAAGCAGATTGGACCGCTCGACCCTCGCTCGACACATGGCTCAAGCGAACTCAAGCAGATTGTACCGCTCGACCCTCGCTCGACACTTGGCTCGAGCGAACTCAGACAGATTTCGGCGCTCGACCTTCGCTCGACACTGCGCTAGAGCGAATGTTCCAGATGACTTAAAACCTAGGGTTTTCATGCGCCTCCTTTGAGTTGTACTATAAATAGAACAACTTCTCTGATGTTCTGTATGTGGAGAATCAGAGCAAAAACCCTAAGGGCTTCCAAGATATTTTAGATCTCCCCCATTTGGTTGATTCTCTCTTGGATAAACACATCTCCACCACACTACATTCAACATCAATCTTCAATTGAGTCCATTGGAGTGGACAAGTTCATTGGCCGGAAGAGTCCGGAGCTGCTGGTGATGCAGAGATCGAGAGGTTCTCGTGGGAAGCTATAGAAAGGTCGGAGTTCCGACACTACATGCGTGTAGAGATCGAGTGGGTCACTCGCGATGTTGTAAGCCAAGTTTAGCTACTACAAAGGTTTTGTGAGTGTCTCTAAATTGGTTGTAACAAACTAAATTTTCAGTAGTGGATTTAAGGTGGTGTCTTACACCCGGAGTGGTTTTAGATTTTAAAGACGTTCTTCAAATGAGTTTCCACTCCGTGAACAAAATCTTGTGTTGATTATTTGTGTGATTTATTGCTTTGATTAATTGTTGTTTAACAATCTTTTTAAAAAGACAAGAAAAATCGGATTACACCTATTCACCCCCCCTCTAGGTGTAGTGTTGTGTAGAACCAATGCTTTTTCAATTGGTATCAGAGCAGGTTCACTCCGCTAGGATTCAGTTCCTGAGTGTGATCCTGCTGTAGTGGTTTAAAATTGATAGGTCTCAATCACTCACAACTCCACCATATTTTGATGGAAACAACTACGCTTATTGGAAAGTTCGAATGAGAACATTCCTGAAATCTGTGGATGAACGAGTGTGGGTTTCCATAACAAATGGTTGGACAGAACCAAAGGTTGTTGTTGATGGAGTTCAAACTCCAAAAAGTGTAGAAAACTATTCTAGGGATGAGATAAGTGAGTGTGGTTGGAATAGCAAAGGGCTAAATGCAATTTTCATGGCTGTGTCTCAAGAAGAGTTCAAACGGATATCAATGTGTCAAAATTCCAAAGAGGCTTGGGATATCCTTGAGATTACCCATGACGGTACTAAGGCTGTCAAGAACTCTAAGCTTCAAATGTTAACCACTAGCTTTGAAGAATTGAAAATGAGGGATGATGAAATGTTTGATGTCTTCTATGCCAAACTTAATGATATCGTCAACTCTCGCTTTAATCTAGGGGACAGAATTCCTGAAAATAGAGTTGTGAGAAAAGTTCTCAGATCCCTTCCTGAGAGATTTCGCCCTAAGGTCACGGCTATTGAAGAGAGCAAGGATGTGGATGCTATGAGAATAGAAGAGTTGGTGGGCTCCCTCCAAACCTATGAACATACTCTTCTCGTGGATAAGAAAAACAAGTCCATAGCCCTAAAAGCTATGAGAGAGGAGTTTGATGAATCCTCTGATGAACTTGCCATGAGTGACAAGGAAATAGCTTTTTATGCTAAAAAATTCAGGAAGATGTTTATTAAGAAAAACCCGGGACAGGAGAGGAGAAGGTTCAAAGGGTTTAACAGGGGTTCAAGTTCTAAAAACCGAGAAAGGAGATATAAGCGAGACACTGGAGCTGACAATGACAGTATTCAGTGCCATGAATGTCACGGTTTTGGTCACATTCGATTTGAGTGTGCAAATTACAAGAAAGCAAAAGAGCAAGCTAAGGTTGCTTCCTTGACTGAAAGTGAGTCTGAGTCAAGTGACTCACAAGAGAATTCTTCCATGAAGAAAAATCTCAATTACATGGTTTTCACTTCCTCTGTTGTAGGCAAAAGTCATAGCAATGAATCTAGGTTTGAAATTGAGAGCGTTTCTGAAAATGACTCTGTAAATGAAGATGAGTTGCAGGAAATCTATGAGAAATTGTATAAAGAATGTGTGAAATTGAGGAAACTCAATAAAGCACATATTGAGGAAATAGATTTGTGCAAAAGAGAAAATGAAGAACTCCAAGTCAAACTAGGAGAAGCCATTGGTCTAACGGATGAGTTACAAAAGAGGAGTGTCACTTTGGAAGATAAAGTGACAACTCATGAAAGTGAGCTGACTTTGTTAAATACTAAGTTGCAGAAATTCTCCATCGGGACAAATCAGCTTGACAAACTCCTAAGTTTAGGAAAGTCCCCTTGTGATAAGAGTGGTCTAGGCTACTGTGAAGAGAATCCTGATGCTCCTTCAACCTCGAAAGCCTCCTATAAAAATGCAAGAAAAACAACGTTTGTTCCTGCAATGACTAAGAATAGGAAGACTCATACATCTGGAAAGGGTAAGAAGCATGTGAAAATGCAAAAATCTGCTCCACCTCCCAAAAGACAAAGAGCTCGCAACCCGAGCCCCATATGTCATCACTGTGGACAGATTGGCCATATTAGACCAGACTGCTTTAAATTAATGAAACACTTTGTGCATGCTCCTACTTTTGTTAATAGTAGAGCTGCTTATCCTTCTAGAAGGGATAAGAATTTCATTAATGGCTCTATGAATGTCTCAACTTTCTTGAGACGGAGAGTTCACAAAGCAAGCCCCGTGTGTCACCATTGTGGTAAGATTGGTCACATCCGACCAAATTGTTTTGAGCTAAGGAGGCAAACTAAGAGAATTGAAAAGCCCTACTCAAGAAAAGGGGTACCAAGGTGGATCGTCAAAAAGGGGAAGATGCAAGCCACACATGGTTTTTGTGTTGTAGACTAATAGTCATGCATTACATGCATTACATACTTACATGCATTTTTGTTTCTTTTTGTTGTTGGTGTTTGTTTTGTGTTCTTGTTTATTCATTTTCTTGTGTCGTCCTTTTCGTGTCGTTGATTGCTGTCCATACATGCACTCCATGACTGTGCTATATAATGGTGGGGCTGTTAATTCTAAAATCTAAGGGCATGCATCGTTTGAGATTTGTATCATATACTTATGGTTTACAAAGATTTGGAACATGAGTATCTTGTGTAATTTATGACTAGCATCACACACTTCACTCCTGGCTCAGTTAATTGACATTTCGCCACTTGTGAGTATTGGGGAGGCAATCAAAGGTGGTAGGAAGCTCTACTTGCACACAAAATTGACCACGGGCTAGATGACCTCATCATGATTCTCTTGTGTAAAAATATGGCATATCAAAAGGAAAAGAAAAAGCGATGTTGGTAAAATAAAAAAAAATAAAAAAAGAAGGGGGTGAAAAACAGAATATGCTGAAACAAATACTCAAACAGAAGGATTTAGGTCCTAACAGCATTGGGTTTGACTTTTTGTGTCTTGGAAGAGCTTCCCAAGCATTTATGATTTCTTGTTCAGCCCAACCCCGCTCACGCTTATCGGTTGAAATTTCTTGATTGAGCAAGGACCAGTTAAACACGCATGTCTACATTACGTAAGATACTTTGTTTTTACCTGCGTATTTTGTGAGAATATGATGCTTCTCTTCATTTGATATGTATTCTTGGGTTGAAAATTGACTTCTCAAATGTTTGTCAAAGTCATGTGAGTCTTGTGAGTGGTGTGTGTTTCAAAACTGGGCAAATTTGCAAAATCTGGAGGTCTCGCTCGACACTCCGCTCGAGCGAACTTCGCCCGACAGTTTGCTCGAGGGTTTAAATTCACTCGAGCGAATATCTAGTATAAAGCCAGCGCCGCTCGAGCTTCAGTCGCACAGTTTTCTCCCAAAGTTCATTCCATGCGATTTCTCTTCCTTTCTCAAATCTTTTCATTCTCAACTTGTTTTTCCTTCAGAAATCTTCTCCAAATCATGGTAAAACACTTTCTCCTTGTTTTTCTTTCGTTTTCATGGTTTATTTTATGGGTTTTTCTGTGTAGTTTTGTGGGTTTCGGATTGCTCTCTTAGGAGTGAAATCCTTGAAAACCCTCCATTTTTTTTGGGTTGATTGAAACTCCTATGGAGTTTTCTTGGTTGTTTGGTTGTATTTTGGAGGTTTTTGAACCTCCCATGGGGTGTTGGCCGAATTTCTCACTTGGATGCACTCCAAGTGTTTGATGAAATGCTTCTATGAAATTTATTTACTCTTTTTCATCATGCATTGGCATAGCATTGTTCATATACCTATTTCATGCATATCCAAGTGTTGGGTAGTCATTTGACTTGGAATTGCATTGGGTTTGAAGGGTTTTTTGTTAGAAAGGGCATGGGTCGTGTTTTGAAGTTAAATTTCCCAGCCTTGTCTTAGTAGGGATTGCAATATGGTGTTTGTCTCTTTTTCATGAGCATGATTGGTTGGTATTGTTGTTTTTTCATGGTCGGCATGATTGGCATTATCGTGTTAGCATGTTCATCACATGGTTAGTTGGGATTGGCATGATTGGCATTGTCGCTTTCTCATGGTTAGCATGGTTGGTGAAACATCCACTTGGTTAGTTGGGATGGGCATGAAGGTCAAGTTTTTGAGTTTTATCATTCTCATGCATTTGGCATTTTAGACATGCATCCATCAAGTCGTCACATCACCTTTAGCCTTGTCTAACGTCACTGACTCTATCTACAGCCTAAAGCCATGTCGTCTCGACATGTTCGTCCTCGCCAAAACCCTCCTGCACCCGCTCACGCTCAGTTCCATAGTGCACAAGCTCAAGAGCTGTATACTCAGAACTTCTCTCAACGTACCCCTATTGTTGAGCGTGATGTCTCTCTTGGTGAGCTTTCTGAGACTATAATCCCTCACATCTTTGAGTCTCGCCAGTGGCAGGCCTTGACCACTGGTTATCCCACTCCTTCTGTGGAGATGGTTCGGGAGTTTTACTCCAACATTCATGCTATTTCTATTGATGACTCCTTTGAGGTTAGTCTCCGGACCATTTCCTTCCGGGTGACTCCGGGCATGATAGCAAACTTGCTAAATGCCCCTCGTGTGCCTTATCCTGACTATCCATATACACGGACATCTCCTCCTACTCCACAAGCTATTGCTAGCTGTCTATGTGGTGGGATCAGTCATTGGGAAGGGAAGAGCCCTCTCCAAACTATTATTTTTACGCCCGACAATCTCATTCCGAGTAGGATTGTTCTTACAAATCTATATCCTACTGGTCATTAGAGTGACGTGGGTCTTGACCGCGCCATTCTTCTGTATGCCTTGATCAATGATGTCCCTCTTGATCTAGGGTCTCTTCTCTGTCGGGTCATTATTGAGGCTTTTCAGTCCTCCAAGAAACGGACTGGCTTGCCGTTTGCATGTCTCATCACCCGAATCGCACTTTCCCAGTCGGTTGCCTTTCTACCACAAGAGCCTAGAATAGCTCTTAAGGCTCCCATAGGTCGTAGGACGGTGCAACTCAGTCGTGCTCACACCACCCCGCATCCTATCCGTGTTGAGCATCCTCCCGCACCTTCCTCTCAGCCTTCGAGTTCTCGGCCTTCGAGCTCTCAGCCCTCCAGCTCTCGGTCATCCACTTCTCAGCCGTCTGGCTCGGCCCCCTTCCCTTCGGCACCCGGCTCGACCGAGCCCAGTATTCAGCAGGTTCTTGAGTATTTAGCACGCCTTGACACCCGGTTTGATACTTTGGATGCCCGGTTTGATACTCTAGATGCTACTGTTCATGCCCGGTTTGATACTTTGGACGCCCGGTTTGATAGCCTGCAGCAGCATGTGACCCAACGCTTCCATGACATTGAAGAGCTTCTTAATGAAGATGATGAAGATGGTGGCAGTCCTGCAGATGATTGAGACCCTTTGTCAGATTGTGACAAAAAGGGGGAGTAGTACAGTACTGATTAAGGGGGAGATTGGGGGAGTTTTGGATACTAACTCAGGGGGAGTGTTAGTTGTTAGCAACACATTTGTTTTGGGAACAGCAGCCTTTGGTTTTTATCTTTTGGTTTTATATCTCATGTTTACTGCTGCTGTGTGTCTAATTGTTCTTGAACTCTTCTTCTGATTAATTGTTTAATGAAATATTTTGTCTCTAAAGCCTATACTTGTCATATCTATTCATGAATTGTGGTTTTTGATTTGCAAACAATTCTTTGTGCGATATGTTTAACCGTTTGCTAAGTATGTGTAGAAATATTTCATCTTGTTCAAGAATATGAATCTACTGATGGGTGTGCTAGGATTAGGTCATATGTATAGGTTAGAGGTTTTGTCACAGAAATTCCAAAGGGGGAGATTGCACCGCTCGACACTCGCTCGACAAGGCGCTCGAGCGAACTCAAGTAGATTGGACCGCTCGACCCTCGCTCGACACATGGCTCGAGCGAACTCAAGCAGATTGGACCGCTCGACCCTCGCTCGACACTTGGCTCGAGCAAACTCAGACAGATTTCGGCGCTCGACCTTCGCTCGACACTGCGCTCGAGCGAATGTTCCAGATGACTTAAAACCTAGGGTTTTCATGCGCCTCCTTTGAGTTGTACTATAAATAGAACAGCTTCTCTGCTGTTCTGTGTGTGGAGAATGCAAAAACACTAAGGGCTTCCAAGATATTTTAGATCTCCCCCATTTGGTTGATTCTCTCTTGGATAAACACATCTCCACCACACTACATTCAACATCAATCTTCGATTGAGTCCATTGGAGTGGACAAGTTCGTTGGCCGGAAGAGTCCGGAGCTGCTGGTGATGCAGAGATCGAGAGGTTCTCGTGGGAAGCTATAGAAAGGTCAGAGTTCCGACACTACATGCATGTAGAGATCGAGTGGGTCACTCGCGGTGTTGCAAGCCAAGTTTAGCTACTACAAAGGTTTTGTGAGTGTCTCTAAATTGGTTATAACAAACTAAATTTTCTATAGTGGATTTGAGGTGGTGTCTTACACCCGGAGTGGTTTTAGATTTTGAAGACGTTCTTCAAATGAGTTTCCACTCCGTGAACAAAATCTTGTGTTGATTATTTGTGTGATTTATTGCTTTGATTAATTGTTGTTTAACAATCTTTTTAAAAAGATAAGAAAAATCGGATTACACCTATTCACCCCCCCTCTAGGTGTAGTGTTGTGTAGAACCACTGCTTTTTCAACATTGAAAAGAGGAGGAGAAGAAGGAAAGCCAAAGAAGAGCTTGGCACTTAAAGCTGTTCCTCATGAAAGTGAAAGTGATGAAGATGAGGAAAATGACGACAAAGATGAAGAAGTTGCGATAATAACAATAAGAATTCAGAGGTTCTTAAAGAAAAATAAAACTCTTTCGAGGAAATCCTTCAAAAAGTTTTTCAAGAAAGATTCAGGTAAAAATGACACTTTAATTTGTTATAAATGCAATAAGCCTAGTCATATCAAGCCAGATTGTCCTCTACTAAAGAAAGATCGAAACAAAGGCAAGAAAGCAATGAAAGCTACATGGGATGATGATTCAAGTAGCTCGGATAGTGAAGCAAGTAATGGAGAATCAGCAAATTTTTGTGTTATGGCTAAAGATGACATTGAGGTAACAAATCTTGATAATATTGAAGATCCTTAATATGAAGAATTGCCAAATGTTTTAGAAGAGGTATATGAGGAATTTGAAAAATTGGGTATCAAGTATACTGCTTTGAAAAAGAAAAATTCTTCTTTAACAAACGAAATTGATATTTTAAGAAAAGAAAGTATTGTTTTGAAAGACAAAAATCTTGAGTTGAAGAAGAAGAAAACTGATTTAGAAAATATTATTGAAAATTTTACGAATGGAAAAAGAAATTTTGAAAAACTTCTTGGTAGTCAAAGATGTGTTTTTGACAAGGCAGGTTTGGGATATATGCCAAAACAAAAATACAAATCTTATAAAAACTTCTTTGATAATCCTTCTACATCAAAGTCCAATATTCAAAATTCTTTTCATAATAATTTTGTCAAAAAAGGATACTATTATAATCGCTCAAGTTCTTCATATATACCACATGTTATTTGCAACTTTTGTAATAGAAATGATCATAATTATCATGCTTGTCCTATTAGAAGAAAGCATACAATGACTATTAGGGCCATATAGGTACCTAAAAATCTTGTTTCTTCTAATACTAATAAATAAATGACCCAAGGAACTTGGGTACCAAGAAAAATTATTTTAATTGTTTTTATAGGTATGCATGAAGTCCTCCACAAGCAAAAACAAATGGTTTTTAGATAGTGGATGTTCAAGACACATGACGGGAGACAAGACTAAGTTCTTTGATCTTAGATCTAAAGAAGAAGGACACGTGACATTTGGAGACAACTCGAAAGGGAAGATCGTGGGAATAGGTAAAATTGGTAATAAATCTTCTCTCATAATTGAAGATGTTCTACTTGTTGAAGGTCTAAAACATAATCTTTTGAGTATAAGTCAATTATGTGATAAAGGATTTACAGTTACTTTCAAAATGGATAAGTGCATTATTTTGAATGATCATGATTGTAATATTTGTTTTACTGCTTTTAGAAGCAACAATGTTTATACAATCGATTTTGAAGAAATTACTTCACAAGATGCTATTTGTTTTTCAGCTCAAAATGAAACTAGTTGGCTATGGCATAGAAGACTAGGTCATGCCAATATGGAACTTATTTCTAAACTTTCAAAAAATGATCTTGTAAGAGGTTTACCAAAGGCAAATTTTCTTAAAGACAAAATTTGTGATGCATGCCAACTTGGTAAACAAACAAAAACTTCTTTTAAAACCAAGAAACATATTTCCACAACTAGACCACTGCAACTGATACACATGGATCTTTTTGGACCAAATAGAGTTGCAAGTCTAGGAGGAAAATATTATGCTTTTGTTATTGTTGATGATTTCTCTAGATATACTTGGGTCATCTTTCTTGCTCATAAAGATGAGGCACATAATGCCTTTACCAAGTTATGCAAGAGAATTCAAAATGAAAAGGGCTATACTATTTCAAGTATCCGAAGTGATAGGGGAAAAGAGTTTGTTAATAAAAATATTGAAACATTTTGTGATGAAAATGGTTTTGTGCATAATTTTTCTGCTCCTCGAACTCCTCAACAAAATGGGGTAGTAGAGAGGAAAAATAGATCTCTTCAAGAGATGGCAAGAACAATTCTTAATGAGAACAACTTGCCTAGTTATTTTTGGGCCGAAGCGGTAAGTACTGCATGTTATGTTATAAATAGAGTTATGTTAAGGTCTAAATTAGATAAAACCCCCTATGAGCTTTGGAATGAGAAAAAGCCCAACATTGGTTACTTTCATGTATTTGGATGCAAATGTTTTATTTTGAATGACAGGGATAATTTAGGCAAATTTGATGCAAAATCGGATGAAGGTATTTTTCTCGGGTATTCTACAAATAGTAAAGCTTATAGAGTATTCAATAAAAAGACTTTAACTGTACAAGAATCTATGCATGTAGTATTTGATGAATCTAATTCTCTACTCTCCAAGAAATCCATTGATGAAGAAACAGGAGGTATAAATAATACAGAAAGTCTCAATCTCAACAAAGAGAACACAATAGAGGAAGTCCAACATGGAGACATCAGGAAAGATCATCAAAATTTAATACGAGATGCAACCAAACAGTGGAAATTTGTGAAAGATCATCCAGTGGAACAAATTCTGGGAGAACCTTCACAAGGTGTAAGCACTCGATCATCTCTTAGAAATATTTGCAATCATACTGCTTTTTTATCTCAGATTGAACCTAAAAATATTGATGAAGCACTTCTTGATGAATCTTGGATTCTAGCTATGCAAGAAGAGCTTAATCAATTTGAAAGAAATGATGTTTGGACACTTGTTCCTAAACCCAAAAATCATACTATTATTGGAACAAAATGGGTTTTTAGAAACAAGAAAGATGAGTCCGGAGTCATTACTAGAAATAAGGCTCGACTTGTAGCCCAAGGTTACAATCAAGAAGAAGGAATTGATTATGATGAGACATATGCACCAGTCGCAAGATTAGAAGCTATTCGAATGCTACTTGCATATGCTTGTTATAAAGATTTCAAACTTTTTCAAATGGATGTTAAAAGTGCTTTCTTAAATGGTTTTATAAATGAAGAGGTATATGTTGAGCAACCTCCAGGTTTTGAAAATCATATTTCTCCAAATCATGTTTTCAAACTCACAAAAGCACTATATGGACTCAAACAAGCTCCTAGAGCGTGGTACGAGAGACTCAGTGGTTTCTTGATTAAAAAAGGTTTCTCAAGAGGAAAAATCGACACAACTCTTTTCATTAAATACGAAAATGATGATATTCTTTTGGTTCAGATTTATGTTGATGATATAATATTCGGTGCTACTAATGAAAATATGTGTCAAGTTTTTGCTAAGACTATGCAGGATGAATTTGAAATGAGCATGATGGGAGAACTTACATTCTTTCTCGGATTGCAAATTAAGCAAGTAAAAAGTGGGACATTCATCAATCAATCAAAATATATTAAGGAATTGCTGAAGAAGTTTGGGATGGAAGGTGCTAAGGAAACTGGAACACCAATGAGCCCATCTACTAAACTTGATAAAGATGAATCCGGTAAGACAGTTGACTCGAAAGTATATCGAGGTATGATTGGTAGCTTATTATATTTGACAGCCAGTAGACCAGATATTATGTTCAGTGTGTGTTTATGTGCACGTTTTCAATCATCTCCAAAAGAATCTCATTTAATTGCAGTTAAGCGCATTCTTAGATATCTTAGTGGTACAATTAACCTAGGGTTATGGTACCCTAAACACACATCTTTCGATCTAATCAGCTACACAGATGCAGATTATGCTGGTTGTAAAATAGATCGAAAAAGCACTAGTGGAGCATGTCACTTCTTAGGTCATGCATTAGTTTCCTGGTTTAGTAAAAAACAAAATTCTGTTGCACTATCTACTGCTGAGGCAGAATATGTTGCTGCGGGTAGTTGTTGTGCTCAAGTTCTTTACATGAAGCAACAACTTGAAGATTTTAAACTCATGTATAATCACATTCCAATCAAATGTGATAATACAAGTGCTATAAATCTTTCAAAAAACCCAATACAACATTCTAGAACTAAGCATATTGAAATAAGATATCATTTTCTTCGAGATCATGTGCAGAAAGGCGATATAGTACTAGAGTTCACAAACACACACGATCAGTTAGCAGATATATTCACAAAACCTTTACCAGAAGATAGATTATCTATGATTAGAAGAGAAATAGGTATGATGCATATTATGAATATCTCTTAAAAGACAGATCAAAGTTCATAAAAATAGATAGATTTTTCTTAAATACTTTTACATAAACTTGAGGTTCTTAGCCTCATGTTTGAGACGCTCATTCTCTTCATACAATATCATGTCATCCCTATTCATGGGAACTGGCAAGCGGAATGAAGAATCCAATAGAGATTTCAACTTTTTATTCTTCTGCCGAAGGATTCCTTCCCTTGTGTGAGACTCTTGAACAATTCGTTGAAGTACAACAATTTGTTCCTTAAGCTTTTCAACCTCATGGTTTTTTGCTTGAACCCGCTGGGAAAAAGCAACAATAGAGGATGAGTAGCGAGTCCCGAGACTCACCAAGTCGTAGATAGCATCGGAGTCTGACTTATTTGCCATACTATTATTTTCTTGCTGCAACATAGCACCAATGGCAGCTGCAGAAAGGACAGGAGGTTGAGATGTAGAAGAATGAGCCATTGAGAAAGGAATTGAAAACTTAAAGCGAGAATGTTGAAGGAATGCAGATGAGTTATAGAGATAAGAAGAAAACTTGATGCGGATTGGATGAACTTTAAGACTGTTTTTATAGAGATAGTATAAAGAACAAGACGAGCTATCATCCAAGTCAAAGAGCAATGTGTTTTTTTTTCCCGATCAGTGAAAATGACTTTTTTTAGAAACTCGGAGCCTTCAATCTCGTTTGTCAACAACATCAGGCGATTTGTTTCTATCTTCAACCGCACTAAATTCATAGAGTTAGGCCTCGAGGCTTTGCAGGACTTGTCGGGTCACGGACGACTCTCTTTTTCAACTATCTACAGTGTATTTTAACGCACCGTTTTCTTCAGTCTATTTACTTGCTGCCGATCCTTTTTAATGATGCCAAAAGGGGGAGAAGTTTTAGACTAGAACATTAACATTGTTTAAATTGCTAAACTTGTTATATATGCTTGGAATTATATTTATATTTTTGCTTGAAAAACTAACGCACATTCTCAGGGGGAGCTTAAGTATTAATACAGGCTTCAGGTTCTATCAAGTATTTGTCATCATCAAAAAGGGGGAGATTGTTGAACCCAAGGTTTCAAGTTTCATGTAATTAAAAATCTACACATGGATTTTGATGATAACAAATGAATTCAAAGAATAAAGGAGTCTCAAGCTCAAGTTGTCCACACAATGGAATCAAGTACATCAAGGAACCAAGCATGAGCAAGAAGGGAACAAGTTCACATTAAAGTCATAGAGTAATGTTGTAAATCTCTTAAAAATTCGATATTAGGATTAAGGCTCAAAATTAATATTTTATCATAAAGCATTAAAATACATTTTCCACATCTGCATGAATATTTTTAAAAAATTAAATTTGAAAATTTTGAAAGATAATTGATTGTCATCTTTCACATGTGCATGTTTTATTTGAATAATTTCAAAAGTGATTGATGCTTTTCTTGACTTATGCAAAAAGAAGATGTCTTTGTTTGAAAATTTTGAAAAGTAAAGTGTGCTCCTTTTGTCATATACAAAAAGTAAAAGATTAGGTTTGAAATTTTTGAAAAACAAAGTGTGCTCCTTTTGTCATATGCAAAAAGTAAAAGATTAGGTTTGATTTTTTTTAAAAGCAAAGTGTGCTCCTTTTATCATATGCAAAAAGTAAAAAGATTAGGTTTGAATTTTTGAAAAGTGAATGATGATATCCTTGACGTGTGAATCTTTTTAAATTTGAATATGAAGTCTCATATGCCTATAAATAGATTATTTGAGAGCTTCACATTCACAACACCAAAAGTATACAATATTCATTCAAAACTTTCATTCTCTCTTCTCTAAGCATTGAGCCTTAACTCTTATTCATTTTGAGAGATATAGTTTGTGTTGTATTGTTCTTATTTCACTCATTGAGGAGTGTTTTCTGATATCCAACCCACTATCAATTCTTGTATCAGTAAAAGGGTGTGTATAACCCTTGTGCGTGTAGAAAGTGTTCTACACAGGGAATAGTTGAATCACCACGTGTGAGGTGATTGCAAGTGTAGGGGGTGTTCTACACGGATCTTTTGTAGCGGTGTTGTTCAAAGGTGTAATAGGTTTCTATCTCCACCTGAAGGAGGTTGAATAGTGAATTCGGGGATCCTCAAGGGGTAGCTTGAGGCGAGGACGTATGCAGTGGGGCTGAACCTCGTTAACATACTGAGTTTGCTTCTCTCTTACTCTTACTCTTTATATTTATTTCTGTTTCATATTTTGTTTATATTTTATATTGTATATTTGATTTATAATTGTTATATTTTTAAATACAACTCAATTCACCCCCCCTCTTGTGTTAGTCATTTGGGCAACACCGACCATATACTTATAATACTTATCAATTCTCAAGCATCTTTGATTATATTACCAAGCAGAAAGATAGAATCTTATGTACATAGCAGCTCTACCACCATTAAAAGTGAATCACTTTCTAAAATAAGATCCTTAATTCCCAAGTGAACACTTAGCATTGCTAGCAATTCAATCTTTATTGGATCATTCACCTCATGCTCCTTGCTGCTTGCTACCATAATCATTGCCCCTTGCTCATCACGAAGAATAATCCCTACACTTGCACTGTGTTGATCAGCAAACATAGCACCATTAGTTTCATAACCCTTGTGGTGGAGGCTCCCATCGACAACAACTCTGTTCATCTTCAGTGGCCTACCTTTGACTTCTTTATAATTCTTCTGCAATGCAAGGGCATGACCAATCACTTGATTAGGTGACAAGTTCTTATCCTCATAGACCATCTTATTTCTTCTATACCAGCAACTCCATCCAATTAGAAAGAAAAGCTCCATTTCCTCTCTGCTACATTTTCCACTTACCTTGCTGGCCATCCCCACAAACTCTTGATGAGAGTCATTTAATTGAAATGTAGGAAAATCTTTTCTCCATCTTTCTTGCAGCGTAAGACAATAATATAAGGCATGAGCAGTATCTTCCATCACACCTTTACATAGCTAACAGTTTATCCTCAAACAACACCTTCCTCTTCTTCGGATTGTGTTTAGTTGGTGGCCCCTCTTTACAATCTCCAAGCAAAAACTTTCACCTTATTTGGAATTGTGAAAGTGATTCTCCTATCTTTCTTCAGATTGTGTTTAGTTCTTGAAGAAACATCACCATTTGCTTATGATATCTTTTACTTTCTCATTTTTTTAAATGTCGACCTCTAAAATGGCATTCAAATTTTTTGTTTTGCCCATTTTCTTGGACATTTAGTTTTTTTTTCTATTTTTTTTTTTTTGCTTTATAAATAATTTTAGGCTTCTTATAATGATTTTTACTTTTTAAAAATTTTTTCTATATATTTTCATTATTTTATAGCACACGATGTGCTATGTGTTGACGCGTGGGGTGCCATATCAGAGATTTGTTAGGATCCGAGACTATTATTCAACATAACCCTTATAAATTCTTAAACTTAAAAATATATTCTTATCGTGGGTTAAAATTCAAGTTAAATGTAGGGGTGCGTACCAACTTAGTCAGAGTTGGATTCCCCCAAATCCAACTCTGACTCCAACTTTGTTAGAGTTCAAATCTATATATATTATATATATATAATAAATTAGGCTCAAACTTTTTGTTTGAACTTTTGCAATTTGAATAACACCTTTTAAAGGTGTTAAAAATTGCCCATAGAGGAGCGTTACCTTAAAAAATGTCATCCCCATTGTTGCCAAATCTCTTTACAACTTGGTATCTCAGCTAGGCTTTGAATCCTATATTTTCTCTTTCCAACTTGTTGTCAATCTTTCATTTGGGAGACTTCTAGAACATTAAAATATCTACCCATTTATTTATTGAACCTAAAAACTTCAAAACAAAATTCAGTCTTTTATTCTTCAAATTTCACAAGGTCTAAAGTACAACATTTTTTTTTCTTTAGTTTGTTTTGGGGTTTCCCAATGTACAGGTTACAATCCGAGAGGGAGGAAGCACATAGAAAATGCGCAAGCACCTCTTCAAGCTTGCAGACAGCCACAAAAATGCAAGTATACCAAAACTAGAAAGCTCTAAAACAAAACTCTGCCATCAGCAGCCCTGATCCACTAACACACATACAATATACATAAACCATCTTCTCTTCATGTCCTGTCCAAAAATAGGCTGCTAACTCCAACTCCCTCGTGAAGTTCTGCGAGAATTTTTAGTGCAACTGCTAGCTAATGACTGTCTTCTATCATGGAATGGTATACTCCTTGGCACGAAAGTCATCCAAGCTACAGAGTTCTAATTCCCTGAGTAACCTATCCAATTCCTCACGTTTCTTTAGGGGTTCTTTCGGGTCATGAAGCCCACGGTAGTGGTGGAATGCCCTGCCACAAACACGAACAAACCGTCAAACAGAATTTCGTAAAGCCACTGCTCAATAGAGCTTCATAAAGCCAGGCTGATGAAACAGAATTTCAGGTAGATCGTCACGAGCTTAGTCAATTTTTTGTGGCCGAATTTGCAGTTGTTGTATGGAGTATATGTGAAAAGAGGAATGAATTTATTTTTATCAAGAATTTTACTCATCCAAGTATTTTTCTTAAACATAGAGTCAAAAAGTTCAATTGAAAGAGCAACATAAAGATAAGGCTGCATGCAAAACTGCTATTCTATGTATATGAGAAGCTCCTCCAGAGGATATTTACAAGAACGAATTGGGATGCTGATATCTACAAGAGTCAGTGCAAGGTGGGACTATGAGTTGTTATCCGTGACTGGGAGAGAAGGGTTCCAGCAACCATGAGAATAAATAGCCATCTCCTTGTTGAAACATATACAGCTCTACAAGCAACAAGATTTTCCAATGATCTGGGATTTCTCTTTTACCGTTTGCTTTTCTTACGCTTGAATGCTTATCTTTTTATCTTTTCGTTTTCGTTATCTAATACCTTTTAATTCAAGACTTATCCTTCTTTCTTCACTACTTCTATGCTAAATAGAAGTCTATTTGCACACCCCAATCTCATATTAGGGGCTTATAAATAGCATTCACGTCCTCTGCTTTTGGACCTCACCTCTTCTTCTCTCCTCTGCACCCAGCCCCACCCCACAACCTCTTCCAACCTTCTTTGGAATCCGAAACAGAAATAAAAGGTTCTTTGTCTCATTTTCCGTCGTCCAAGATCATGATCCTCAGCTACACTTCAATTCTTTTATCTTTGTTCCTCGATCCGTGCCTTGACACTACCCGTTTTCAGAAATTAGTACTAGATATCGTCTATTTTATGTTTTCTTCGCAAGGTTCATTCTTGGTAAAATGTCATGTTTTTGGTTGATATCCAAGTACTGCTTCGCGATCACCCTCGCTAATTGATAATTCCCAGCTTGATATATGCTCTCCTTTTGGGGTCACAACTCTTAAAACAGAGCTCAACTGCTCTTTGAATTTCCTACTCGCGTTCACATACGTTGGCATATATGCCTGCATGCATCGCGCGCCTCTTGATCCTATATCACACCCGCCATACCTTTGAGTCTCTGGTACGTATGTATATGTTTATTGGCCTTTCCAAACAACATTGTTTTAATGTGACGTTACCGGCGAAGTTTACTCAAAAGACATCGATGCATATATATATATATATATATATTATATATGCTTCATTGCAACCGCAGGCGAGAAGCTGGAATGTATCCTTGATTTCGAGTCAAGCCAGGAGCTAGCTAGCTAGCTAATGGTCCGGTGCCTGGAGTTGCTAGCGGCCTTCTGGCACTGCAAAATTAGCAGCCATGCATGCGACCTCCAAGAACAGGCCGGTTTTTCTGAATTTCTTCTCACCATTAACATGGTGCAGACGAACATACTTGAGACGATGTGTGAAAGATATTTCATCTCACGTCCTCTACTTTTGGACTCCAACTCTTCTTCTCTCCTCTGCACCCTGCCCCATGCCACAACCTCTTCCAACCTTCTTTGGAATCAGAAACGGCAAGAAAAGGCCCGTTTATTCCTTTCTTTATCTTTCTAGTTTCTTGTTGGCGTTTCTCTCTTCTTATTTGGGATTTTTATTTTTCAGGGACATTTTCCATCGTCCAAGATCATGATCCTCTGGTACAGTAAAATTATTTTTTCTTTGTTCCTCGATCCGCGCCTTGACAATCCCCGTTTTCAGAAATTAGTACCAGATCTGGTCTATATTATGTTTTCTGCACAAGGTTCTTTCTTGGTATAAGTTTTTTTTTTTTTTTTTGTTCTGTTAGGCACTGTTTGTTTGCCCAGAAAAGAAAAGATGAAAGGATCCGGATTCCGGGTTGTATTTTTTTTTATAAAGTATTTCGTGAATGTTTCTAAAATCGTTAAGAAATTAAAAAAATGTGTGGAAAAAAAACTGCACGTCTCGACATGAACGTAGACGAAGGTCCAAAAGAAAATATTAGAAGCTAGTGCAGTCCGATTGTATATCTTTCTTGCATTTTCTCGGGATCTGAACAACTAGAAATTATTATTATTATTTTGTTTAAAAAAGAAAATGGTTTGAGTGCATCTAATAGTTACCTTTGTAGCAATTTTAAAGTAATTTCTTGGACTAAGTTTTTAGAAACTTCTTGGGATCGAAAATAATTGAGTTTTTAGTTTCTATTTTGTTATCCTATATCGTCTCGGGTAACTACGCAATAGTTAAACAGCACATTCTAATCCTATATTGTCTTTTACGGTAATTTTAGTGATTCTTGCACATATTTATTTGGGTTTGAAAATTATGGGGTAAACTGCAGATTGAAGAACAGATTCAGAAAAATGGGTGTGGGTATTATGCTGGAATCTGTGCAATATGTTTAAATATGGTAATGCTTCAAGAGACGACTCTTAAAGATTGCGAACGTGCTTACTGGTTTGTCTCATCAATCTATTTATCTGATTGTCATTATTATACTGGAAATTGTCTCTTGCCCGATGCTAATTTTTTGCATGCCTATGAAATTATGGTCATAGTTGTTAGCCTTCATGTATGAGATGTCAGATAGTTCCTACAATGGTATGTGGCCTGTGTATAATCTAAATATAGTATTGGTGCCTATTATGCCTCAGCTCATAGATCTTGATTGGTTTGAGTTCTACGTCGAGCCTCATAAGTGCTGATACTATCTATATTGAACTACCAAATTTTTGCATCGAGCTAGTGCTAGAGAAGAAAATCAATATATTGCTTATGTAGCTAACCCCACAGATCAATGAAAAATAAGACAAATGACACAATCTTAGGTTGCAACCTTAGAGTTCTTGGTACTTTACGGTGTGAAGTATGATTTTTACATTTGACAACATCTCATTTCCTCTTTTGTCATCTTCTCATTTTTGGATAAATGGTGAAAGACTGTGGATTGGTGGCTTGCAAGTTTCTTTTTGTGTTTACTCAAACTTTGTAGTCCATGATCACTTCTCCTTACATGTAGAATAATATGAGGGCTATATGTTAGTCTGACTTTTGTCAAATTTAGTCTTTAGGTGTAACTATAAGGATATCATGAGTTTGGAGAATGAAAAGGTGGGAATGGGTTTCATGGTCCCTTGATTGGCTTTTCTATGTATATTATTAATTTTTTTTTTATATAAAACTTGGTTTATGGCTTCTGGCAAGGACAAAATTTATGACAAGCTTAATCGTTCCTTTTTCATTAAATAGAGGGATCTCATTGTACTATGTACGATGTTCTTATCATGAATATGCATGCTTCAATGGTCCAGTTATGGTGGCAAACCAACATGCCCAGAGTGTAAACATCCAGTTGAGATTTTAGGATACGACCTTGAAACTTATTATGTTTATATATATATATAAATATATAAATAAAGGGGTGGAAGATTTCGAATTCAGGTTTCTGATTTGGAGAACCTCAGGCTCTTAATTGGCCTTTTCACCCTAGAAAATTGTTTAGTTTATAAAAATGATTTAAATACGATTTTTTTAGGGCGAGGGGGAAGCTTGATTTTCTAGTGTATATTCTATTGGTCTGTTATGAATTACTAATTCATGTAGAAAACATCTATTTGCATGCCCTTTTTTTACATCCCCAACACACAAAGTGAGTCTCACACAATGATAAAAAAATTATAGGTGTTTTAACTTTTTTATTACTATAGTGGGTCCCACAATAATTGGCATAAAAGCTTGTAAGTAACAAATAATTAGTGAAGCATCTTGAATGAAAGCATCAACAATTAAATGTTTGAGGAGAGTGTCTGCTATTTCTTAGAGCCAATTGGTTTTAAACCTTTGATTTTGGGGGACCAAGTAGACTTTTATGATGATGCTGGAGATTATTATCCATAGGAAGAGGAAGAAGACGATCTAGATGTAGTTTACTTCAGTAGTTTAACAAGTCTTGTATTGAGAATCGAAAGTGGGGTGATAATGGTTACGTCAAGTCAGGACGCCAAGAAGCGAAGCCAGTCTATCAACCAAATTTTCAGGGCTCTGGTGCAGGTTCATCCCGAAAACCTTAGGAGCATGTGAAAAGTGAAACCGGCCGACTGGCAAAAAGGGCACTCAAATACGAAGCAGCTGATAAATATGGTGAAGAAAGCAGCAGCAACATTTGGTGAGTTTGGGCCAAACTTGAGCCCATTTCTGTAAGTACCTAAGTTGGGTCTCAAACTTGATGGTAGAACCCATGGCCATAACAGCTACAGAAACTTAAGTGACTATGTTTAAGGCCCAACTTAGGCACTTGTAAAAAAGGACTCACGTTCGACCCAACCTTAGTAGATGTTGCTAGTGCTTTCTTGCATTAGCTTTATCCGCAGCTTCATATTTGAGTGCCCTTTTTGCCCCTCGCCCGGTTGCACTTTTTGCAACCTCGTAAGGTTCTTAGGATGATCCAGCACCAGTGTCTTGGAAATTTGGTTGATAGACTGCCTTGCTTCTTGGCGTCCTGACTAGACATAATTATTATCTCCCCACCTTCGATTCCCGAAGATTTTTTGAACTGCTGAAGTAAACTTCATCTAGTCGTCTTCTTCATCTTCATATGGATAATAATCTTCAGCATCATCATAAATGTCTTCCTGGTCCTCCAAAATCAAAGGTTTAAACCAACTGGCTCTAAGAAGTAGGCAGACACTCTCCTCAAACATGTAATCGTTGATGTTGTCATTCAATATGCTTCACATATTATTTGTTACTTACAAGCCTTATGCCAATTATTGTGGGACTTGTTATGGTAATAAAAAAATTTAAAACAACAATCATTTTTTTTTTTTTAATCATTGTGGGAGACTCACTTGAGTTGTGTGTTGGGGCTATAAAAGAAGGGTATGCAAATAGATGTTTTTCACATGAACTAGTAATTCATAATAGTCCAACAGAAAATATACAAGAAAATTAAGCTTTTGCCCCCTCGCCAAAAAAAATCATATTTAACACATTCAATAAACCTGATGAGAAAAGCCAAAAGATGTAAATACATTCAATAAAAATTGCCAATTTACGTGATCTTAGGCCATATCAATCTTCACCATAATGTTGCCACCTTTTGTTTTCCTATTTAGAGAGTGAACCAATTCCTAAGCCAAAGTGATGTTTTCAAAGATGCTGCGGCCTGGAATAAATGTTCCTTTTTCATGAGAAATCAACTGAGATAAATAAGGTGTCATCCTTTGCAGGAGAACCTTAGAAATAATCTTATCCGCAACTGAACAAAGGCTGATAGGACGGAACTTGTCAAAACTCTTAGGATCCATTACCTTCGAAACCAACAACAGATAAGATGCCG
This sequence comes from Carya cathayensis, assembly GCA_011037825.1. Taxonomy (NCBI): domain Eukaryota; kingdom Viridiplantae; phylum Streptophyta; class Magnoliopsida; order Fagales; family Juglandaceae; genus Carya; species Carya cathayensis. The sequence continues at coordinate 1,266,573 of QGSO01000234.1, read as the reverse complement.
TGTAAAATCTAGGTAAAGCATAACCCGAAAAGAACTCCTTGGCTGCCTCAACAACATCCTCTTTGGTCAAATCCCAACAACTTAAATAGAAACCCGAGACAAACCCATCCGATCCAGGGGAGCTCTCTTTCGAAATTGATTTCAAAGCAGCCAAAATCTCAGTCTCTGACGGGGCTATAGCAAGAGCCAAATTATTTTCCTCAGATATAGAGCACTGTAAAAGAGGTGCGAGATCCACCTGTTCAACAATAGAATCATTTGAAAGATAGTTCTGAAAATAATTTAAAGCTTCTTGATGGACCTGTTCTGACGAGTTCAAAATGACTCCATTCTCTAGCTGCATGTTCTGTATGACATTATTTTTTCTCTGTTGGTTAACAATTGCATGGAAGTATTTTCCATTCTGGTCGCCCTATAAAGGCCACCTCTTTTTTGCCAATTGAGAGAGTCTATATTCTTCATGTCATTCCCATATATCCAGTTCAAGTTTAGTCACCAAGAAATCACGTTCTACCTCACTATCATAGCCCCCTTGTAACTGACTCTCTAAGACCTCCAATCTCTCTTCTAATTCTTTAATGGTCTGCCCCACATGCCCAAATACCAGTTTAATCCAAGCTCGTAGTGAAAGCTTTGTTTTTTTCAATTTTTCCGCCAACCTTACAAGACTCGCAGATGTAGTAGGTTGCTTCTATACTTCTTCCACGCATCGCAAAAAGTTTGCATTAGATACCCATATATTTTGAAAGCAAAAAGGATGAGGGTCGTAGCTTACCACTAGTTTTTGGGAGTGAATGAGCATAGGACAACGATCCAATGTCTTCCGTTGAAGATATTCAAAGAAAGCTGAATGAAACCTATTTGCAAAATGGTATCAATCAGTGCTTTATCAAGCCTTGCCCAGCTTCGAGTCTGTCCCTCATGGCCATTACACCACGACAGTTCGTGTCTGAGAACCTGAAGGTCCAATAAACCATAGCGGTCAATACAATTATTAAAATCTACCATAGAAGCTAAAGGCCTTGGATGGCCACCCACTCTTTCGCTATCTTCTCGGATAATATTGAAGTCCCCTACCACAAGCCAAGGGGACTCATTGGCATCAACCACCTCTAAACTTTGCCATAGCTCTCCATGTTCCATGCTATTACACTTCGTGTAGATAAAAGTGATGAGCTTCTCTTCACCCAACTGAATCCCCCCCAGGAAGTAAAAGATTAGTCATAGACAACACCTCCCACTCACAATTGTCACTCCAGAAAATCCATATTTTACAGTCAACTTCCGCAATAGTAGAAAAATTTGGTAATCCCATCATACAAGCCAAGTGATTCATTTTGTCAACCTCAACAAAAGGTTCCAAAATCCCAACAATAGACACACCACACTTCCTCACTAAACTATTTAAATGATTACGGGAACTACATAACCCTCGCAAATTCCACACCAAAATTTTATCAATCATAAATTGAGTTTAGAGGGTTGAGATAAAATCCGTTGTGATTGTCTCACTGTGGTTTTCTTTGCTTCCGTCATTCAGTTGGGCTGGCTGCTCTCAGGATCGGAGTTGTAATGCTTTTGTCAAACTAGTGCACCAGGAACACCTTCAACCTCTGGATCTGAAAGTGAAGCTGTTTGTTCCTACCCCACTATAACGACATTGTCAAATGGTATCTGAGTTATGCATTCCAACTCTAGTATTGAGGAGACCAAATCTGTGGGACCCCCTCCCCCCTCGAAGAAACCTCAACTCAAACCCTCTTCCATTATCAAAAACTCAACAGTAGGACTCCCAACGTCAACCTTCACTACATGACTCCCATCCTTTTTTCCATGCGTAATAACCGAGTCATGTATTGTCACGGGTTCATCAGAGTCCTCTTCAACACAGAATTCCTTCAACGGAGAATTCCTTTTCAGCACGTCGGTTCTGGTTACTATAATGTTGTCATGTCATTGCCCTACATCTCCACAGCCCCATCCGCAACCAAGGCCATCTGTTGTTCTGTCACATGCTCTTTCTCCCCCTCCTTCGCTACCCCATCTGCAACTCCATCCGCAACCAAAGCCATGGTTGGGTTCGTCACGTGTTCTTTCCCTCCCTTCTTCCCAACGCCCCCCGCTACCCCATCCACCACCAAGGTGACTTGCTCCTTCTCTCCCTCCTTCTCACTGGTTTCTTCTTTCTCTCTAGTTTTTTCCTTCCATACTTGCTGGCTCTTGATCTGCACACGGTTACTTGTCCCCTCTCCTATCTTGCGCTACGTCTCCCCCATACGACAAAGCACTTTCATATGCCCTTTCCACATCAGCTTATCTATTCAACATATACCACTTAAATGTTCTTTCCGAAAGGCGAATGGGCTCTTGCCCCAAACAGGCTGAGCGCACACATGTGGTGACCCTTGAATTAATAAGGGAAAACCCTAAATTATGACTTGAGAAATCTTTAGGTAGGGCGCCTGGGCTTGTCCCAAAAAAGAGGAAGGCTAGGAGAGCCCTATGGGAATAGGCTGACTGCAAAAAAATAGACGCACCAGAGATCTGGATCAGCGTGGGAAAGTGAGACAACAATTTGACAAATTGGCCCCTGCCTGGAAAAGCCGCGAGATGCCACACCTCATTAAATAACCCATATAGGATCAAAGCCCAGAGTAAGATCTTGTCCCTGATGGAACACCTAGAGAGACACCACACCTCACAACCCATCTCAACTCAAGGTATTGGCAAGAGAAGTAGAATTAAATGGAATGACAAGGCACCCCATACAAGAAACGGGCACTCGAGGCTCAAAGGAGAAGGAGAGGCTCAACCTTAAGGGGAGAATATAATGCTAAAATGTAGGTAAAACTACCTGCTCTAACTCAATATTTTTTTGGCTGATTCTCCAAGAAATATTCTAACTTAATCATTGGAGGCAACCCGGGGGACTCCAACCCACTCTACTTTCTGATTGCAAGTTACAAGAAGACATGGCTGAAATTTCAAAAACTTTCCTTAACATTTAGCACCGTCTATGGGATTTTTCATTTCCTTGTCTTAACATACTTTTTGTAGGCCTACAGAACACATGCTTTTCGTATCGGGAATGGAAACCATACAAAGCCATTACCTTTTGCTAGAGGGAGGGAGAGGGAGAGAGAGAGAGAGAGAGAGAGAGCATTCATGTTGTTCGATGGTGCCCAAACATTAATTTTGCAAGGATTAGAACACCTTGTCACGTTGTTCACACAGATTCAAGACACCGAGAAATAAAAAATCACATAACCGCTAAGATGCAGGACATTTTGAACTATTTTGACATTTTTCATTGATAAACAAACTAAGTTGAACTATTTAGACATTTTTCCAAAAAAAAAAAACATCGATCTCAAGGATTCGATATTTTTCATTTTTTTTATAGGTAAAAGTACTTTATACAATATAATATTTGTAGTCTTAAATAGTGTGTCACACCTAGAGAGAGGCCACTCCCCATCTCCTATCCCAACCCAAGGTACTGGCAAAGTAGGGTTTTAGATTTATGATTTTCAATTCGTTTTGACTATTTTAATATTTATACAATGGGTATTGTGGGACTAAAAACATAATGTTTTAATTAAAATCAAAACAAATAAGGGTGATTGCCAACTTACCCAACAGTTCTGCTAGGGACAATCGTCATGCGAAATTGAGGGGCAACCAGCTGCTTTTCACAATGCTTCGTGTGATGTCCCCGAATCCCCACGTACAAAAACGTAGGAACCGTGACATTAAAATTATGACAACATGGGTCACACACCCCTATGATGAGTGCTAAGTTTGTGTAAATGTAAAAAGTGTACAACAAAGGTCACAGAGGATAATTAAAAGTTAGTCAACCAAGTACCAGAATTTTAAATACATATTTCCCAAAATAAAAATGCCTTCAAAATTTATACAGTAATATGATAAAATATAATACAAACCCAAAATACATAATAAAAGTGGGAAATCAATCCCAAAACATGAAAAGCGACGTAGGTCACTCCTCTGGTGGAGTCGATCCCTAAAGCTCAACGTCCTCACCTGCCTCAAAATTTACGATTCCAGAAAATAGAACCGTAGGGTTTGAATACCACGTGAGATTGTGAATGAGGTAAGTAACCAACCAAACAACCCACGAGATAAAAATACATTAATGCAACCAACATATATGCGTGCATATGCTGAAATATACATGAAACCCAAAACGTCATTTTTTCTGAAAATGAATATTTTTCCAACACACCCCAAAATTTCCATTTTGCCTTAAACCATTCCATTAAAATAAACCACCATTTTTCCAGAAAACGTCCCAAGTTTAAAACTACCATTTTCCTAAAAAATGGTCCAGATATTCGTTTATCAAGAACCCACCATTTTCCCAAAAAATGGCTCATTATCCAATAATCATGTATGCACCATGGTCTCCCTTAGGGACCATCCACATACCCTAGCTCCCTTCGTCCCACCACGGGTAATGACCCTGTGTGTGACTTCGTAACGAGCGATGCCCAGTTCAGCACCCAATGCGTTCGTGGCAAAGAATCCTCTAGCCCCCGCCAACAGAGAGGCCACGAAGTCGGCACGAGACCCTTACCATCCCATCCGATTCTGTTGTCGCCTGACGACAACCCAGGAGACGTCACTCAGTATATAACACTCCCGAGTGTCATGAGGAAATCCATCAAGATAATGTCCCATCTCGGCTTGTGGTCATAATACGCATGCACCCAAAATCAGTTTTCCACACAAAAACTCATTTTTCATTACAATACATGAACATGCATGAAATTATGCAATGAATATCATGATGCCAAAAACATCACAAAGACACCAAGCATAAACCAATTTCCACAAACAGTCCCATCCTTCAATCCAACTTGACCCCCATACTCCTCGCACTCAAGCTCCAGCACAACCAACACATTGCAGAAATATGTCAGTACAAAAATATATTCAAATCTCAAGAAAATTCTTTGAAAAATTACTTACAATGGTGGAAGGAAATTCTGGAAGATCAAGGGTGACGCCAAAAGTGGCGGAGCAGCAGCGGACAATGGTTTTCCAAGTGTGGGCCCTGGGTTTAAAAGCACAAAAAATGGAGGGGAAGCTACAAGGTGGTCAAGGCTGGGCATGGAGGAGCTAAGGGAGTTTTGTGAAGCTGATGGTGGAGGCTGGAGGTCGTGGGTGGCAGTGCACGGTGTTGGATCTAGAGATCTAGTGTGTGTACAGGAAGGATTTAGGATAGCGGTTCGAGGCCACTACGTGTTGTGTGAGGGAAGGGGGAGGTGCTAGGATGCAAGAGGAGGTCGTGGTGGTCTGGCGTGGGGGCAGAGCTAGCTCATGGCGGCACTAGGCCGTGTGAGAGGGAGAAACCCATGGGAGATGGGTTTGTGCATGGCGGAATATGGAGGAGCTAGGGTTGGCTGGGGTCCAAGAGGGTGGTCGTTGGAGGGAGGGGGGAGTTGCTGGTCGTGGTGGAGAGGTAGTGTAGGGCTCTAACACAGTGGCGCATGGAGGAGAACCCGTGGATTCTAGTGTGTTGCGAAGAGAGATAGTGGCTGAGAGATAGAGGTGGGGGTTCCAGTGGGGTGGCAGTTGCCGGCGTAAGGGGAAGTCGTCGAGAGGTGAGCTGATGACCATGGTGCACGGCGGCATATGGCTAGGGGAGGGGGAACGCACGGGGAGAAGAGGAAAGGGAGAGTGTGGGTCACATGGGAGGTAGGGGAAAAAGGAGAAAAAGAGAAGAAAATGAAGAAGAAAAGGAGAAAGAGGAAAGGAAAAGGGAAAAAGAAAAAGGAAGGGAAAGAAAAGAGATCCAGTCTTTTCATCTTGGGTCTCAAAATTGATCCACCAAAAAGGATTTCGAAACAGCAATTTACATAAAATAGTTTAAATGCAGTGACTAAGTAAAATAAAAAAATAAAATCCAACAATAAAACAATTTAAAATAAAGAGCAATTTAAATAATAAACAATAATTAATAACAATAATGCAAATTGAATTTAAATTTCACGGTTAGAAATAATAAAATAATACAACTAAAATCATATAAAATTTTGAATAAGAAAGCCAAGAATCTTATTAAATGAAATAATTATTTAATTATAACACATGTAAATATAGTGTATCACACTACGTTAGCTGATTTCACAATAAAAAAACAAGAAAAGGGAAAACGCAAAAAGAAATGCACAGATGTAGCTCTCGAAAATCAGAAATTTCATGTTGAAAGTTTTTAATAAACAAACATATGTAGCCAATAGAAATCAAATAAAATAAACAAAAGTAAACCTTAGTAATAAAAAAATCAAAATAATCTAAGTTTTAGAATACTAATCCTCTCCTAGGGTTTCCTTTGTAGAGGTTCTTCTACTGCCTAGTGCAGTCTATTCCGTTCCTTGCCTACAATATGATTACGGAAGATGATCTTCCAATCCTTTATACAAAGCTTTCTTTCCTAGAGGAGGAAAGTGTTTGTTTACGAAACTCTTTACGAAGAAATACTTTAATAGGGAAGCGTTCAAGCGTACGATGCGTAAAGCTTGGCGAACCGTCATGGGTGTTCATTTTCAAGATCTCTCGGCAACGTTATTTCTTGCAGAATTTGAGGACACCAGAGACAAAGAGAAGGTCTTGCGGGAGGGGCCATGGACCTTTGATAAGCATCTGGTTTTGGTAGCAGAGGCAGATGGACGGCTTCAAGTTCAACAGATCAAATTGGAAACTACTTCATTCTGGGTCAGACTCCATGACCTTCCGATTATCGCTCACAACGTTCATGTTGGTCAGAAACTTGGGGAAAAGATTGGGTCCGTTAAAGAGGTGGATTTGGATAATGGTGAAGTGGAATGGGGTGAGTATCTTCGAGTGAGGGTTAATCTCAATGTACATGATCCTCTTTTACGAGGGTCCAAGTTATCTATTGGAGGTGGAGAGTCTGTTTGGATCCGATTTTCCTACGAACGATTGCCAAATTTTTGCTACTGGTGTGGAAGGATGGGCCACATAGACAAAGAGTATCATTGTAGGGAGGTCAGTCCTGGGATGGAAAATCAGGAGGCTATTCAACCATATGGGATGTGGTTACAGGTAGGAAGTTTCAGTGATAGGAAGACTACAATGTGGGGTCGATCCTCAGGGGTCATGAAGAAGGACTCTGTAAAAAGGACCTTTGTCCCGTCTAGTTCGTTGAAAGATCCTGCTCCAACAACAGCGAAAGAGTCCACAATGTCAGATGACCACTATTCAGATGGAGGTGGATCCGGCGACGGAGCAAACGTAACGGGTACAGAATCTACGGAAGGAAGTTTAGTGGAGAGGGCAGCTGATTTCCAGGCATGTTCGTTACATATTAAAACCTGTAATGCAGGTAAAACAGAAACGGTTATTATGGGGAGAGAGAATGGGGTGAATGGAGGAAGGGGGAGGCTAACGGGGTTAATAGAAAGGCTTTTGAGAATGGGCTTGTTGAGGTCCAGGTCATATCTGGGCCTAAGCTCATGGAGAGTCATGAAATGCTGAGGAAGCCTGATCTACTGGGTGCACGTAGATGGCGTCGTCAAATGTCGTTTAACTCTGAAACGAGCAGCCCTAACTTTACAAGTGAAACCATAGTTCTGGAAGAAACGAAGAAGCAAAAACAGAGGACTGCTAAGACTGAAGCTGTGCGGCAGGTGCGAAGGAGGAGTGATCCTGAGAGGAGCGAAGATGAACTTGGTTCCGATAAAGCGAAGGTGGCAGAAACTTCTATGCTATCGGCAGTGGCTATTGAACAGCACCCCCGGCAGCCATGAAAATCTTAGCATGGAATGTCCGTGGGCTTGGGAACCCACGTGGCATTCGTCACCTCTATGACTTGATGAAGAAGGAAGCTCCCGATGTTTTGTTTCTTCAAGAGACTTGGCTTAGTGTTCGTGATGCTGAAAACTGTAAGTTCAAACTTGGTTTTTCGAATTGTTTAGCAGTGGGTGCAAATGGTAGAAAAGGGGGTATTGCTTTATTTTGGGGAAGGGATGTAGGTCTTTCAATTGTTAACTATTCTGCATGTCACATTGATGCTATAGTTAGCGATGATTCGATTGTTGGGGGTTCTTGGCATTTAACGGCTATATATGGGTTTCCTGAAACTCACTTGCGTCATAGGACTTGGGCCCTTCTTAGGAGTCTTAGACGCTTGAATGGGGAGGCATGGTTGGTTATGGGTGATTTAAATGAAACTATGTTTCACCATGAAAAACTGGGGGGAAATCCTAAGCCAGAAAGTCAACTTGCTGCTTTTCGGGATGTGGTGGAAGATTGTGAGCTACGTGATTTGGGGTTCCATGGTTATAAATTTACGTGGTCGAACAGAAGGGAAGGTCACTCCTGTGTTAACGAACGTTTAGATAGGTTCCTTGCCAATTCAACTTGGTGGAATTTTTATCCTAATGCAAAGGTTATTCACGGGCTTGTGGCCTATTCAGATCATTTACCAATCTAGATAGAATTGGAAGGTGAGGCCGATAATTTAATTCAAAAGAAAAGATTTTTTCGGTTTGAGGAAATGTGGGTTGGAAATATAGAGTGTGAAGCCATTATTCAAGATCAATGAAGGATGGGCACTCCACAATCAACTATGGAGGATGTGGAGGGGATGATTCGGGAGAGTGGTGTTAAGCTACAGTTATGGAACAGAAACAGTTTTGGGAATGTCCAGAAAAAGCTTCAACAAGACAACTTACAATTGAAACGTATTTATAAAGATGCTAGAGGGCTTGATATTTCAGCATTAAATGTTGCTAGAAAGGAGGTTCAGATTTGGATGGAGAGGGATGAAGTGATGTGGAGACAGCATTCTAAGGTTTTATGGTTAAGAGAAGGGGATCAAAATTCAAGGTATTTTCACATGAAAGCATCTCAAAGGAGGAAAAAGAATAGATTGAGAAGAATTCAGGATAAGCAGGGGCAGTGGCATGAGCGGTCTAGCATGGATAATGTAATTCTTGATTACTTTAGAGAGTTGTTTACTTGTTCAAGTCCAAATGATTCTCTAGAGTTTCTGCATGTCTTAAGGGGAAGAGTCACTCCTCACATGAATGATGATTTAAGAAGAACATATACTGAAGAGGAGGTTAAGGCGGCGTTACAGCAGATGCATCCTTCAAAGGCTTCGGGTCCGGATGGCATGTCGCCAATTTTTTTCAATAAATATTGGTATGTGGTGGGCGGATCAGTGACTGCAGCTGTTTTGAATGCCCTCAATTACCACGTGGTGGGATTGTATTCCAGACTTTTTATCTCAAACCTTATGATTTGATTTATGTCTATAATCTTCTCTTTGTTTAATGAAGGTTGAAGTTTGAATATAAAAAAAAAAAAAAACATAAATGAAAAAAACAAAAATAATTAATGTCTTCCTTTTTTCATTATTTTTGGATATATGTTAAATTATGTTTTATAATTGAATATAATTTCATAGAAATAATTTCATCTCTTTGGTGAAATTATTTTAATGTATGGTTTATCTCAATAAATTAATCTTTTTAATTGTTTTTCTACATTTAAAAAATTAAATTATGTAAGTCTATAGTTTGAGCTTGTAACATATTAATTTGAATGAAGAAGAGAAAATAGAAATGGCGGCCAAATTTGTTAGATCAGTTCGAACGATATACTATGTTTGTGCTACTTTTGGGACAAAACATGCACATCATCCCAAATAACCATCTTTTAGGATGAAAGTTTGTTCAAAAATTTTGTTCGTTCCACACAGATTTTGTCCCAAAACATAAGTTTTGTTGTAGCCTTTTTATTTTTTTTTCTCATTTTTTAGGGAAATTTCTAATTTTTCTTTTTTTAAGTTTTGTACTTTATTTATTTTTACTATTTTTTTTTTGAAAAGTATAGTTTTAGCTTTTATATTTTTGTATTCATTATGACTTCTTTAATGTTTATACTATGGGTATTGTGGGACTAAAAACATCATGTTATAATTAAAAGAAAAACAAATTAACAAGGGTGATTGCCGACTTACCGAAACATTGTTTGGGTTGCCCAATGTGGCATAGCCTTAGGCCATGCATGTTTCCCATTGGTTCCATAACCTTGGCGGCAGTCACCCATGGGTTATAATAATATACATTACAAGGAGTTGACTACACCCTTGTTTTCCCTTTCTTTATAACCAAAGGACATGAGAAATAACATCACGGAATGATCCCCACCATATACTTATAATACTTATCAATTCTTGAGCATCTTTGATTATATTACCAAGCAGAAAGATAGAATTTTCTATACATAGCAGATCTACCACCATTAAAAGTGAATATCTTTCTAAAATAAGATCCTTAATTCCCAAGTGAACACTTAGCATTGCTAGCAATTCAATCTTTATTGGATCATTCACCTCATGCTCCTTGCTGCTTGCTACCACAATCATTGCCCCTCGCTCATCACGAAGAATAATCCCTACACTTGCACTGTGTTGATCAGCAAACATAGCACCATTAGTTTCATAACCCTTATAAATTCTTTAACTTAAAAATATATTCTTATCATGGGTTAAAATTCAAGTTATATCTAGGGGTGCGGACCAACTTAGTCAAAGTTGGATTCCCCCAAATCCAACTCCGACTCCAACTTTATTGAAGTTCAAATCTATAAATATATATATAAATATAATAAATTAGGCTCAATCTTTTTGTTTGAACTTTTGCAATTTGAATAACACCTTTTAAAGGTGTTAAAAATTGCCAATAGAGGAGCGTTACCGTAAAAAAAGTCATCCCCATTGTTGCCAAATCTCTTTACAACTTGGTATCTCAGTTAGGCTTGTTTTTTTTTCTAGAGTACAACATTTTTTTTTATTTAGTTTGTTTTGGGGTTTCCCAATGTACAGGTGACAATCCAGAGAGGGAGGAAGCTCATAGAAAATGCACAAGCACCTCTTCAAGCTTGCAGACAGCCACAAAAATGCAAGTATACCAAAACTAGAAAACTCTAAAACAAAACTCTGCCATCAGCAGCCATGATCCACCAACACACATACAATATACATAAACCATCTTCTCTTCATGTCCTGTCCAAAAATAGGCTGCTAACTCCAACTCCCTCGTGAAGTTCTACTAGAATTTTTAGTGCAACTGCTAGCTAATGACTTTCTTCTTTCATGGCATGGTATACTCCTTAGCACGAAAGTCATCCAAGCTACAGAATTCTAATTCCCTGAGTAACCTATCCAATTCCTCACGTTTCTTTAGGGGTTCTTTCGGGTCATGAAGCCCACGGTAGTGGTGGAATGCCCTGCCACAAACGCGAACAAACCGTCAAACAGAATTTCGTAAAGCCACGGCTCAATAGAGCTTCATAAAGCCAGGCTGATAAAACAGAATTTCAGGTAGATCGTCACGAGCTTAGTCAATTTTTTGTGGCTGAATTTGCAGTTGTTGTATGGAGTATATCTGAAAAGAGGAATGAATTTATTTTTAGCAAGAATTTTACTCATCCAAGTATTTTTCTAAACCATAGAGTCAAAAAGTTCAATTGAAAGAGCAACATAAAGATAAGGCTGCAAACAAAACTGCTATTCTAAGTAAATGGGAAGCTCCTCCAGAGGATATTTGCAAGATCGAATTGGGCTGCTGATATCTACAAGAGTCAGTGCAAAGTGGGACTATGAGTTGTTTTCCGTGACTGAGAGAGAAGGGTTCCAGCAACCATGAGAATAAATAGCCATCTCCTTGTTGAAACATATACAGCTCTACAAGCAACAAGATTTTCCAATGATCTGGGATTTCTCTTTTACCGTTTGCGTTTCGTACGCTTGAATGCTTATCTTTTTATCTTTTCGTTTTCGTTATCTAATACCTTTTAATTCAAGACTTATCCTTCTTTCTTCACTACTTCTATGCTAAATAGAAGTCTATTTGCACACCCCAATCTCATATTAGGGGCTTATAAATAGCATTCACGTCCTCTGCTTTAGGACCTCACCTCTTCTTCTCTCCTCTGCACCCAGCCCCACCCCACAACCTCTTCCAACCTTCTTTGGAATCCGAAACAGAAATAAAAGGTTCTTTGTCTCATTTTCCGTCGTCCAAGATCATGATCCTCAGCTACACTTCAATTCTTTTATCTTTGTTCCTCGATCAGTGCCTTGACACTACCCGTTTTCAGAAATTAGTACTAGATATCGTCTATTTTATGTTTTCTTCGCAAGGTTCATTCTTGGTAAAATGTCTTGTTTTTGGTTGATATCCAAGTACTGCTTCGCGATCACCCTCGCTAATTGATAATTCCCAGCTTGATATATGCTCTCCTTTTGGGGTCACAACTCTTAAAACAGAGCTCACTGCTCTTTGAATTTCCTCACTCGCGTTCACATACGTTGTATTATATATGCCTGCATGCATCGCGCGCCTCTTGATCCTATATCACACCCGCCATACCTTTGAGTCTCTGGTACGTATGTAAACGTTTATTGGCCTTTTCAAACAACATTGTTTTAATGTGATGTTACCGGCGAAGTTTTCTCAAAAGACATCGATGCATATATATACATATATATATATATGCTTCATTGCAAGAGCAGGGGAGAAGCAGGAATGTATCCTTGATTTCGAGTCAAGCCAGGAGCTAGCTAGCTAGCTAATGGTCCGGTGCCTGGAGTTGTTAGCGGCCTTCTGTCACTGCAAAATTAGCAGCCATGCATGCGACCTCCAAGAACAGGCCGGTTTTTATGAATTTCTTCTCACCATTAACATGGTGCAGACGAACATACTTGAGACGATGCACGAAAGATATTTCATCTCACGTCCTCTACTTTTGGACTTCACCTCTTCTTCTCTCCTCTGCACCCTGCCCCATCCCACAACCTCTTCCAACGTTCTTTGGAATCAGAAACGGCAAGAAAAGGCCCGTTTATTCCTTTCTTTATCTTTCTAGTTTCTTGTTGGCGTTTCTCTCTTCTTATTTGGGATTTTTATTTTTCAGGGACATTTTCCATCGTCCAAGATCATGATCCTCAGGTACAGTAAAATTATTTTTTCTTTGTTCCTCGATCCGTGCCTTGACAATCCCCGTTTTCAGAAATTAGTACCAGATCTGGTCTATTTTATGTTTTCTGCACAAGGTTCTTTCTTGGTAAAATTTCTCTTTTTTTTATAAAGTATTCCGTGAATGTTTTTAAAATGGTTAAGAAATTAAAAAAAATGTGTGGAAAAAAAACTGCACGTCTCGACAAGAACTTAGACGAAGGTCCAAAAGAAAATAGTAGAAGCTAGTGCAGTCCGATTGGACTTTTTGGTATATCTTTCTTGCATTTTCTCGAGATCTTAACAGCTAGAAATTATTATTATTTAAAAAAAAAAAAAAAAAATGGTTTGAGTGCATCTAAAATAATTTTAAAATAATTTCTTGACTAAGTTGTTAGAAACTTGGGATCGAAAATAATCGAGTTTTAGTTTCCCCTTTGTTATCCTGTATCGTCTCGGGTAACTACGCAATAGTTAAACAGCACATTCTAATCGTGGAAGAGAGTTGAAGGCAAATAAATATTTAGTACATTTTGTGTATGCTGGTTTTGTCTTTTATGGTAATTTTCATGATTCTTGCACATATTTATTTGAGTTTGAAAATTATGGGGTAAACTGCAGATTAAAGAATAGATTCAGAAAAATGGGTGTGGGTATCATGATGCAATCTATGCAATATGTTTAAATAAGGTAATGCTTCAAATGACGACTCTTAAAGATTGCGAACGTGCTTACTGGTTTTTCTTATCAATCAATTTATCTGATTGTCATTATTATACTGGAAATTGTATCGTGCCCGATGCTAATTTTTTGCATGCCTATGAAATTATGGTCATAGTTGTTAGCCTTCATGTATGAGATGTCAGATAGTTCCTACAATGGTATGTGGCCTGTGTTTAATCTAAATATAGTATTGGTGCCTATTATGCCTATGCTCATAGATCTTGATTGGTTTGAGTTCTACGTCAAGTCTCATAAGTGTTGATACTATCTTTATTGAACAATTAGAGGCTCTGAAATTATAAGGGCAATCGTGAATGTTAATCGTTCACTCATAGGAGTTTTGGCTGCTTACTTTTTTGATATATTTTCTTTTAAACTATTATGAATTACTTATGCATGTAGAAAAAATCTATTTGCATGCCCTCTTTTTACACCCCGACGCACTACTAAATTGAATCTCCCCACAATGATGAAAAACGATCAATGTTTTAACTTTTTTGTTACTATTACGGGTCTCACCATAATTCGGTTACTCACAACGCTTGTAACTAAGAAATAATTAGGGAAACATTTTGAAGGACAACATCAACGAAGCAAGACTTGTGAGTAACTGAATTGTCGACATTGTGCGCCCTAAACTACCAAATTTTAGCATCAAGCTAGTGCTAGAGAAGAAAATCAATATATTGCTTATGTAGCTTACCCCACAGATCAATGAAAAATAAGACAAATGACACAATCTTAGGTTGCAACCTTAAGAGTTTTTGGTACTTTACGGTGTGAAGTATAATTTTTACATTTGACAACATCTCATTTCCTCTTTTGTCATCTTCTCATTTTTGGATAAATGGTGAAAGACTGTGGATTGGTGGCTTGCAAGTTTCTTTTTGTGTTTACTCAAACTTTGTAGTCCATGATCACTTCTCCTTACATGTAGAATAATATGAGGGCTATATGTTAGTCTGACTTTTGTCAAATTTAGCCTTTAGGTGTAACTATAAGGATATCATGAGTTTGGAGAATGGAAAAGTGGGAAAGGGTTTCAAGGTCCCTTGATTGGCTTTTCTATGTATGTTATTATGGGATTTTTTTTATTATTTTTTATTTTTATTTCTTTATAAAACTTGGCTTATGGCTTGTGACATGAACAAAATTTATGGCAAGCTTAATCGTTCCTTTTTCATTAAATAGAGGGATCCCATTGTACTATGTACGATGTTCTTATCATGAATATGCATCCTTCGATGGGCCAGTTATGGTGGCAAACCAACATGCCCAGAGTGTAAACATCCAGTTGAGTTTTTAGGATACGACCTTGAAACTTATTATGTTTATATATATATATAAAGGGGTGGAAGACATCGAATCTTGGTTTCTCATTTGGAGAACCTCATGCTCTTAATTGGCCCTTTCACCCTAGAAAATTGTTTAGTTTGTAAAAATGATTTAAATACGATTTTTTTAGGGCGAGGGGGAAGCATGATTTTCTAGTATATATTCTATTGGTCTGTTATGAATTACTAATTCATGTAGAAAACATCTATTTGCATGCCCTTTTTTTACATCCCCAACACACAAAGTGAGTCTCACACTTTTTTATTACTATAATGGGTCCCACAATAATTGGCATAAAGCTTGTAAGTAACAAATAATTAGTGAAGCATCTTGAATGAAAGCATCAACAATTACATGTTTGAGGAGAGTGTCTGCTATTTCTTAGAGCCAATTGGTTTAAACCTTTGATTTTGGGGGACCAAGTAGACTTTTATGATGATGCTGAAGATTATTATCCATAGGAAGAGGAAGAAAACAATCTAGATGTAGTTTACTTCAGTAGTTTAACAAGTCTTGTATTGGGAATCTAAAGTGGAGTGATAATGATTACGTCAAGTCAGGACGCCAAGAAGCGAAGCCAGTCTATCAACCAAATTTTCAGGGCTCTGGGGCAGGTTCATCTCGAGAACCTTAGGAGCATGTGAAAAGTGAAACTGGCCGACTGGCAAGAAGGGCACTCAAATACGAAGCAGCTGATAAACATGCTGAAGAAAGCAGCAGCAACATTTGGTGAGTTTGGGCCAGACTTGAGCCCATTTCTGTAAGTACCTAAGTTGGGTCTCAAACTTGATTGTAGAACCCACGGCCATAACAGCTACAGAAACTTAAGTAACTATGTTTAAGGCCCAACTTAGGCACTTGCAACCTTAGCAGATGTTGCTAGTGCTTTCTTGCATTAGCTTTATCAGCAGCTTTATATTTGAGTGCCCTTTTTGCCCCTCGCCCGATTGCACTTTTTGCAGCCTCCTAAGGTTCTTTGGATGATCCAGCACCAGTGTCTTGGAAATCTGGTTGATAGACTACCTTGCTTCTTGGCATCCTGACTAGACATAATTATTATCTCCCCACATTCGATTCCCAAAGATTTTTTGAACTGCTGAAGTAAACTTCATCTAGGTCGTCTTCTTCATCTTCATATGGATATTAATCTTCAGCATCATCATAAATGTCTTCCTGGTCCTCCAAAATCAAAGGTTTAAACCAATTGGCTCTAAGAAGTAGGCAGACACTCTCCTCAAACATGTAATCGTTGATGTTGTCATTCAATATGCTTCACTAATTATTTGTTACTTACAAGCCTTATGCCAATTATTGTGGGACTTGTTATGGTAATAAAAAACTTAAAACAACAATCATTTTTTTTTAATCATTGTGGGAGACTCACTTGAGTTGTGTGTTGGGGCTGTAAAAAAAGGGTATGCAAATAGATGTTTTCCGCATGAACTAGTAATTCATAATAGTCCAACAGAAAATATACAAGAAAATTAAGCTTTTGCCCCCTCGCCAAAACAAGTCATATTTAACACATTCAATAAAACATGACGAGAAAAGCCAAAAGATGTTGACACATTCAATAAAAATTGCCAATTTACGTGATCTTAGACTTTGGCCATATCAATCTTCACCATAATGTTGCCCCCTTTTGTTTTCTTATTTAGAGAGTGAACCAATTCCTAAGCCAAAGTGATGTTTTCAAAGATGTTGCGGCCTGGAATAAACGCTCCTTGTTCATGAGAAATCAACTGAGATAAATAAGGTGTCATCCTTTGCACGAGAACCTTAGAAAAAATCTTATACGCAACTGAACAAAGGCTGATAGGACGGAACTTGTCAAAACACTTAGGATCCTCTACCTTCGAAATCAACACCAGGTAAGATGCTGTGTAAAATCTAGGTAAAGCAGAACCTGAAAAGAACTCCTTGGCTGCCTCAACAACATCCTCTTTGGTCAAATCCCAACAACTTAAATAGAAACCCGAGACAAACCCATCCGGTCCAGGTGAGCTCTCTTTCAGAATTGATTTCAAAGCAGCCAAGATCTTAGCCTCAAACGGGGCTATAGCAAGAGTCAAATTATTTTCCTCCGATATTGAGCACTGTAAAAGAGGTGCGAGGTCCACCTGTTCAACAATAGAATCATTTGAAAGATAGTTCTGAAACCTGTTCCGACGAGTTCAAAATGACTCCATTCTCTAGCCGGATGTTCTGTATGACATTATTTTTTCTCCGTTGGTTAACAACTGCAAGGAAGTACCTTCCATTATGGTTGCCTTATAAAAGCCACCTCTTTTTTGCCAATTGAGAGAGTCTGGATTCTTCACGTCATTCCCATGTATCAAGTTCAAGTTTAGTCACCAAGAAATCACATTCTACCTCATTATCATAGCCCCCTTGTAACCGACTCTCTAAGACCTCCAATCTCTCTTCTAATTGTTTAACGGTCTGCCCCACATGCCCAAATACTTGTTTAATACAAGCTCGTAGCGCAAGCTTTGTTTTTTTCAATTTTTCCTCCAACCTTACAAGACTCGCAGATGTAGTGGGCTCCTAATTGAGCTCAGTTATTACATATTCTAATGCTTTTGGAACCAATATATCTTAATTCTTTCCTTAATTTATCATTGGTTTTATATGGAAAAATGAATTAATCTAAGTTGTGATTTTAATTGATTAAAAGCATGAATTTCTACTGGATCACTCACTCACACTGCAGCAAATTGAAGATCTCCTTGAGGGGTCCAATTTCTACTGCAGCTCAGCCTCCTCCACCGCTTCGAATCTTCATCTCTATTCAATTGGCTTGATCTTTTCATTTCCCTACTTGTTATTTAATTTCAGTTTTAAGTTTGTAGAATATTTTTGAGATTTTTGGTTTAGAAGTTTGAGAAATTTATTTGTTATTCATTTAGTTCATGTTATTTATTTTTCTCGTTTGGTTAAGCTTTCATTTTAACAGTGATTACAATTGCTATGGATTAATTTTGATAAGTTGTGGTTTGAATACAATGATGAACCCTAAAACATTGATTTTGGGGCTTTTCAATTTTTAGTGCATGTTTTATCAATTACTTTCTAGTCTTGTTTAATTCTTATCTTAGTTTTATTAATTTCTTAGTTTAATCTCTTAGTCTTTTACATTTCAATTCGACACTAAAAAATCTAAGATATCAATCTAGTCCATGACTAGTATCCTTTTCCATCCATTGCACATACTATCATCCTTATTTTCTCTTTGTGAAGATTTTCACCATTTTCAACGGGTTTGAGTTTAAGTAGCTTTCCCTAAGGAGACAATCTAAGAATTTATTCCTAATAATTACACGACATCCTCCTACACTTGGGATAGTCTTAGTGCTACTCATTTTTTAGTGAGTCAAGTTTTTGGCGCCATTGCTGGGGAAAGTAATTTAACTTAAATTTAAACTCGTTATTTTCTTTTATGCTTTTTACACTGATGTTTCATGTCATGGGTGAGAGACAATTCAAATAGGTTGCTTAGAGTCACATCGAGTGTTGAGAGTAGTATACACAGCTTGGAGATAGATAGCTCTTCTGTCTTTTCTATGAGTGAGTCAGGTGAGGAAATTGAAATTGAACCAGAAAACATGGCTGCACCTGCACTACGCACTCTTAAGGATTATTTGCAACCCACTCGCACCACTACACCTTCATGCATTTTTTTACTTGAAAATGCATCTAATTTCTCTATTAAGCATGGTATGATGTCGGTGATACCTCAGTTCCACGGGATGAATTCTGAGAGTTCTTACCAACACTTGATAGATTTTGAGTTGGCTTGCACTACTTTTATTACTAGGGTTGTTACTGATGAATTTATTAGACTTCATTTATTTCCTTTCTCTTTAAAGGATTAAGCGAAGATTTGGTTTAATTCTTTGAGAGCTAACTCTATCTCTAGTTGGTATGATATGCAGCGTGAATTCTTACAAAAAAAATTTCCTTTTCAGAGAACTTAGTTTTTGCAAGCACAAATCAGGCAATTCAATCAAAAACCTTATGAGACCTTTCAGGCCAGTTGGGAAAAATTTAAAGATTTGGTGAACATATGTCCACATCATGGTTTTGAATCTTGGAGGCTGGTGAGCTATTTTTACACTGGTCTCACTCCAGAATGCAAGCAGTTTGTTCAGACAATGTGCAATGGGGAGTTCTTTAGCAAGGAACCTGATGCAACTCTATCTTTTTTTGACTATCTTGCTGAGAGCGCACAACAGTGAAACACTCGTACTGATCAAGTGTCGTTAACAGCACAGCCACTGAGGGCTATTTCTGGAGAGGGTAGATATGAGCTCAAGAAAGACACTGATGTCCAAACCCGAATAGCTGCATTGACTAGAAAAATGGAAGTCATGGAAATTGAAAAAGTGAAGGTTGTGAAAGTAGTAAAGGCATGTTCTATATGTGCTAATTCGAACCATAAGACCCAAGACTGCCCAATTTTGCCAGTATTTCAAGAAGTGGGTTTGAGCAGATGCAATCAGCTAACTGGGTTAATAGAGCACAGAATCAGCCTTTCTCCAACACATATAATCCGAGGTGGAGGAATCACCCAAATTTCTCATGGAGAAATGATCAGCCTGGTTGGTCTCCACCACCTGTGCAACAGCCATTTCATCAGGGTGCTCCTCAGCACCAGTATCCGCCATATGAGAGTTCTCAGAGCTATCCTTTTGTAGCTCCTCCTGGATTTCAGCCTTATGTAGCTGCACAGAGTGCTCAGCCTTCATCATCTGCAAAGAAGTCTCTAGATGACAATATGGCACAGATGGCCAATACACTTCAGCAATTCATGCAGATTCAGGCCACCACAAATAATCAGAACACTCAGGCCATAAATGAGTTACGAGGCACTATTAATAAGATGAGCACGACCTTGAGCACCCTAGAGAAAGGGAAATTTCCAGCACAGCCTCAGCCTAATCCTCAAGTATACAGGCAACAACAACAACAAGTGCATAATGTCTCAGGGGATGTTATTGAGACAGCGAAGGCAATTCTTACTTTGAGAAGTGGGAAGGAAGTTCCCCAACCAGAGATGCCTATGGACACATAGGTAGTTGTTCCTACACCTGAAGATGTAACAGAGACTGATGAAGTTGAGAAAGAACCAGAGATAGTGAGACCATAGCTGAAGAAGCCTGTGAGTGTAGATGCTGAGACTAGTAAGGGATACCAACCTGTGGTTCCCTATCCTCAGAGATTGGCAGCTGGCCAAAAGAACAAATATCACACAGACATTCAAGAGATTTTCAAGCAAGTAAAGATCAATATTCCACTCTTGGATGCCATACAACAAGTGCCTTCATATGCAAAATTTTTGAAGGACTTGTGCACAGTGAAGAGGAAGTTGAATGTAAAGAAGAAAGTTTTCCTGACGAAGCAAGTTAGTGCATTGATATTGAGCGACACTCCTCAGAAGTTTGGAGATCCTGGCTCTCCCAAAATTTCTATTATGATCGGTGAATCACGCATTGGGAGAGCTTTACTTGATTTGGGGAGTAGTGTGAACTTGCTACCATTTTCAATGTATGAGCAGTTGGGATTGGGTGAGCTGAAAAAGACCTCCATCATGCTACAGTTGGCTGACAGATCAGTTAAGGTACCGAGGGGTATTGTAGAGGACGTGTTGGTCCAGGTGGACAAATTCTACTACCCAGTGGATTTTGTGGTTCTTGATATGCAGCAGCCAATCTCCACTATTTACCAAACTCCTGTCATCCTTGGAAGACCATTTCTAACTACATCAAATGCTTTGATCAATTGCAAAAGTGGAGTTTTGAAGCTTACCTTTGGGAACATGGCACTTGAGTTGAATGTTTTCAATGCTTGCAAGATGCCAGTACATTTTGATGACACAAGTGATTTGAATGCTGTGGAGAGTTTGACACCAACAGAGTTTATTTGCTTAACTTCTCCCTTCTCTGATAATGATTATATTTTTCAGACACCTGAATTTTTACTTGATGAGAAAATTGATCATATCAATGAAGATGACTTTGAATTTTTTGATTGTTTTGCAGATTCTTCTTTACCACTTGAAGTACAATTTGCAGGAGCAAAATGGAAACCCCAGTTTGAAGCTCTACCACCACCAGACATGCTTAAATCTTCAGAAGAAGAAGTTCCCCACTTGGAACTAAAACCACTTCCTCAAGATTTAAAGTATGTGTTTCTTGGTCCTGAAGAAGGCACTTTTCCTATGGTGATTTCCTCAAAGTTAAATCAGAAGGATGAAGCCCAGTTGATTGAAGTATTAAAAAAGCATCGAGGCGCAATTGGTTGGACAATAGCCGACATCAAAGGTATTGATGCCACTGTATGTACCCACAGAATCCATCTTGAAGATGATGGTAGACCGGTTTATGATGCTCAACGTAGGCTCAATCCTACCATGAAGGAGGTTGTGAAAGAGGAAGTGCTTAAGCTGCTCGCAATGGGTATCATTTACCCCATCTCAGACAGTAAGTGGGTAAGTCCAACTCAAGTGGTACCAAAAAAATCTGGTTTGACTGTTATAAAAAATGATAAAAATGAGTTGATTCCAACTAGAATGGTTACTGGCTGGAGAATGTGCATTGATTATAGAAAACTTAATTCAGCCAGTAGGAAGGATCATTTTCCTGTACCATTCTTGGATCAAATTTTAGAAAGAGTAGCTGGTAATGCATTTTTTTTTTTATGGATATTCTGGTTATTATCAAATTGCTGTAGCGCCTGAGGACCAGGAGAAAACCACTTTCACCTATCCTTTTGTCACTTTTTCTTTTACTAGAATGCATTTTGGTTTGTGTAATGATCCAGCCTCTTTTCAGAGATGCATGATGAGTATTTTTTCTAACATGATTGATGATATTTGTGAAATATTCATGGATGACTTCTCTGTTTTTGGAAAATCCGTTGATAGTTGTTTGCATAATTTAGCACATATTCTCCAGGAATGTAAGGAAAAAAATATTTTACTTAATTAGGAGAAATGTCAATTTATGGTTACTCAGGGCATTGTCTTGGGACATATTGTTTCTTCTGATGGTATAAAGGTCGACAAGGCAAAAATTGAATTAATATCTAAACTTCCTATCCCTAGGACGGTTAGGGATATTCGTTCTTTTCTTGGTCATGCTGGCTTTTATAGGCGGTTTATTCAAGGGTTTAGTTTTATTGCAAAACCTTTATGCACTCTTTTACAAAATGATATTGAATTTGTTTAGATTGATGAGTGCCAAAAAGTTTTTGATACCCTTAAAAAATCGCTTACCACTGCCCCTATTGTGCAACCCCCGCAGTGGGACCTTCCCTTTGAAATCATGACAGATGCTAGTGATTATACCTTAGGAGCTGTTTTGGGGTAGCGTGTGGATAATAGACCTTTTGTGATTTATTATGCCAGTAGAATCTTGAATGATGCCCAGAAAAATTATACCACTACTGAAAAAGAATTGTGTGCAATGGTTTTTGCACTTGATAAATTTTGGACTTATATTCTTGGTTCTCCTATTACTATTTTCACTGACCACTCTGCTCTAAAGTATTTGTTGGCTAAGAAAGATGCAAAACCACGCTTGATTCGCTGGATTCTATTACTTCAAAAGTTCAACATCAACATTAAGGACAAGAAAGGAGTTGAAAACGTGGTAGCTGACCACCTCTCTAGATTGCCATCATCCTCCTTTTCAAATGTCAGCCTTCCTCTTGATGATAGTTTCCCGGATGAGCAGCTGTTTGTGGTTAATAGAGCTCCCTGGTATACTGATATAGTCAATTATCTGGTGACTGGGCGAATGCCTTCTGAATGGTCCACCCAAGATAAGCGTCGATTTCTCTCTAAGGTACGACACTTTTACTTTGATGATCCATATCTTTTCAAATATTGTTCGGACCAATTGATTCGAAGATGCATTCCTGGTGATGAGCTTTCTTCGGTTTTGAGATTTTGTCATATGGATGCATGTGGTGGTCATTTTTCAGCAAAGAAAACAGTCGCTAAAATTTTGTAAAGCAGTTTTTACTGGCCTTCCATGTTTAAAGATGCTTATAATTTTTGCAAGGCTTGTGAGCCTTGTCAAAAATTAGGATCCATTAGCAAAAGAGACATAATGCCTCTTTCCCCTATTCTTTTACTTTATAAATTTTTTATTGTTGGGGAATAGACTTCATGGGACCTTTTCCAGTTTCCTTTGGAAACACATATATTTTATTAGCTATAGATTATGTTTCAAAATGGGTGGAGGCCGTCACTTGCAAAAGAAATGATCATCGTATTGTCCTAAAATTTTTGCAATCTCTGTTTACTCGTTTTGGCATGCCAAAAGTTATCATAAGTGATGGGGGTACCCATTTTTACAACAAACCATTTTTTACACTCATGAAGAAATATGGTATCACACACAGAGTTTCTACCCCTTATCACCCTCAAACAAATGGGCAAGCTGAATTGGCAACAGAGAGATAAAAATCATTTTAGAGAAAACTATCAAGTCTAATAGGAAAGATTGGTCAATTAAGCTTCTTAATGCTTTATGGGCTTATAGGACAGCTTTTAAACAAATCTAGGGATGTCTCCTTATCGATTAGTTTATGGTAAAGCTTGTCATTTACCTGTTGATATTCAGCATCGAGCTCTTTGGGCCATAAAACATGTTAACATATCACTTGATGAAGCTTCAGGGTTGAGAAAATTGTAGATCAATGAATTGGATGAAGCTCGTCGGAATGCTTATGACAATGCTCAGCTGGCAAAGGAACGCATGAAAATTCTACATGATCAGAAAATCCATCCAAAGCATTTTACACTTGGCCAGGAAGTTCTCCTTTACAACTCTCGCTTGCATATTTTTCCTGGTAAGTTGAAATCCCAATGGAGTGGGCCGTACATTGTAAAGAACATTCATCCTCATGGCGTGGTAGACATTGTCAATCCAAAGAATGGTAATAGCTTCACTGTCAACGGATAACGTCTAAAGTCATTTCTGAAGGTCTTTGATCCACATGAAGAGATCTTGCTTGTGCAAGACCGCAGGGAAGTGTTTTGATTTGTTTTTCCTTCTTTACAGTTTTCTTTTTTTGCATTTTCTTTTATTATTATTTTGTTATTTTTCTTTGATTTTATATTTCATGTTGATTTTTGTTTTGCTTGCTTATTTCTGTGCACTTTATTTTCTTTCGTTCGATTCATTGAGGACTATGTCTCTCACTAGTTGGGGGGTAGCATGTGTGCACAGTTTTATAAAAAAAATAAAAAAATAACATGATGTCCGTTGATACTTTTATGATTGAGCATCTTGGTGAAATTTGAGCATCTTGGTGGAGTAGTTGAGCGGGATCATTTGTGAAGATTTATTTTCAAGCTTAAACATAGAGCATGATTTTTGATGCATCATATTTTGTTAATGTGTGGATTGAAACACCAGGATGTTATACCTATTGAGATGAAACTTGATAAAGATTTTTGTAGAACGAAAGGCAAAGTTTGAAGGACATTTTGCACATGCTTACGCTTGTAGTGTTCCTTATTTACCATTCATTGATTTAACATAGGAGAAGTAGACTGCATGACTACCGAGCCATGCCTAAAGAAAATGAAAGAAAAGAAAAAGGATTTGAAAAGATTAGAAAGAAAAGAAAAAAAAAAGAGAAAAAAAGGAATAAAGGCGACTTAGTGAACTTTCCTAAGTAAAAGGGCTAGAAACAGTTACCCAAGACTTTGGGGGTTGAGTGTTCAACCTTTAAAAACAGAGCTGGCGTAAAAACTGCTAGTCCCTTGGGCTTTGAGGTAGTTAGAATCAGTAATGATTAATCTTAAGGTTGAAAAATCCTATGACAAATCATGGCTAGTAATGAGGAACACACAACCAATTTAGCTCCACACACACATTTGAGTCCTGAGATATTTGCCTCAATTCTTTGTGAAAGATTGTTGAGATAGTCTTGGTGGGTATAGCCCCTGGGGGTTGAGTAGTAACGTGTCACTTTTGTGAGAATTCAGAACTGTGTTCGATTGTTTCTATTGGAATTTCGATCTTTATGCAATATTCATCTCAATTAATTTTTACTATTTTGCTCAAGGATTAGCAAAATGCTAGTTGGGGGGTGTGATTGAGCTGAGTTATTACATATTCTAATGCTTTTGGAACCAATATATCTTAATTCTTTCATTACTTTATCATTGGTTTTATATGGAAAAATGAATGAATCTAAGCTGTGATTTTATTTGATTAAAAGCATGAATTTCTGCTTAAATTTTATCAACTGTTGATTAATGTGGAATCTGGTCCACATCGCTCGAGCGGAGGCTTTTGCCCGCTCCAGCGAAGTCAGGCAGATTCAAACGCTCGACTGCCGCTCGATAGTGAGCTCGAGCGGGTTGCGGGAAAGGAGATCACTCGAGTGGAGGCATTTGGCCGCTCAAACTAATTCAGGCAGAGTCAAATGCTCGATATTCCACCGTTAGGGTATATATATGATTTTTTACATCTTATGGCAAACTTTTGGCCTGGAAAACACTGCTTTGATTACAAGCAACACTTAGAATTTTCCCTTGATATTTTTGACTCAAATCCGGAAAGGGGGATTCACGCAAGCGATCATTCACGCAGCATCACAAATTCTACTGGATCACTCACTCACACTGCAGCAGATTGAAGAGCTCCTTGAGGGGTCCAATTGCTACTACAGCTCAGCCTCCTCCACCGCGTCGAATCTTCATCTCCATTCAATCGGCTTGATCTTTTCATTTCCCTACTTGTTATTTAATTTCAGTTTTAAGTTTGTGGAATATTTTTGAGATTTTTGGTTTAGAAGTTTGAGCAATTTATTTGTTATTTATTTAGTTCATGTTATTTATTTTTCTCGTTTCGTTAAGCTTTCATTTTAGTAGTGATTACAATTGCTATGGATTAATTTTGAGAAGTTGTGGTTTGAATACAATGATGAACCCTAGAACATTGATTTTGGGGCTTTTCAATTTTCAGTGCTTGTTTTGTCAATTACTTTCTAGTCTTGTTTAATTCTTATCTTAGTTTTATTAATTTCTTAGTTTAATCTCTTAGTCTTTTACATTTCAATTCGACACTAAAAAATCTAAGATATCAATCTAGTCCATGACTAGTATCCTTTTCCATCCATTGCACATATCATCATCCTTATTTTCTCTTTGTGAAGATTTTCACCATTTTCAACGAGTTTGAGTTTAAGTAGCTTTCCCTGAGGAGACGATATAGGAATTTATTCCTAATTATTACACGGCATCCTCCTGCACTTGGGATAGCCTTAGTGCTACTCATTTTTTAGTGAGTCAGTTCCTTCCATACTTCTTGCACACATCGCAAAAAATTTGCATTAGATACCCATATATTTTGAAAGTGAAAAGGATGAGGGCCGTAGCTTACCACTGGTTTTTGGGAGTGAATGAGCATAGGATAACGATCCGATGTCTTCCGTTGAAGATATTCAACATATACCACATAAATGTTCTTTCTGAAAGATGAATGGGCTCTTGCCCCAAACTGGCTGAGCGCACACATGTGGGGTGACCTTTGAATTAACAAGCGAAAGCCCTAAATTAGGACTTGGGAAGTCATTAGGTAGGGCACCTGGGCTTGTCCCAAAAAAGAGGAATGCCAGGAGAGCCCTATGGGAATAGGCTGACAGTAAAAAAAAAATAAATGCATCAGAGATCTAGATCGGCGTGGGAAAGTGAGACAACATGTTGACAAATAGGCCCCTACCTGGAAAATCCACGATAAGCCACACCGCATTAAATAACCCATATAGGAACACAACCTGGAGTAAGATCTTGTCCCTGATGGAACACCTAGAGAGAGACCGCACCTCACAACCCATCTTGACTTAAGGTACTGGCGAGAGAACTAGAATTAAATGGAATCACATGGCACCCAGTACAGGAAACGAATTCTCCAGGCTCAAAGGAGAAGGAGAGGCTCAACCTTAAGGGGAGAATATAATGCTAAAATGTAGGTAAAACTACTTGCTCTAGCTCAATATTTTTTTGGCTGATTCTCCAAGAAATATTCTAACTTAATCATCGGAGGCAACCCGTGGGACTCCAACCCCACTCTACTTTTTGATTGCAAGTTACAAGAAGACATGGCCAAAATTATGGAATATTTCCTTAATATTTAGCACCGTCTATGGGATTTTTCATTTCCTATATCTTAACATACTTTTTGTAGGCCTCCAGAACACATGGTTTTCGTATCGAGAATAGAAACCATACAAAGCCATTACATTTTGCTAGAGAGAGAAAGGCCACTCCCCATCACCTGTCCTGACCCAAGGTACTAGCAAAGTAGAGTTTTAGCTTTATAATTTTCAATTCATTCTGGCTTTTTTCATATTTATACAATGGGTATAGTGGGACTAAAAACATAATGTTTTAATTAAAAGAAAAACAAATAAGGGTGATTGCCAACTTACCCAAGAGTTCTGCTAGGGACAATCGTCATGTGAAATTGAGAGGCAACGGGCAGCTTTTCACAATGCTTCATGTGACGCCCCCCACTCCCACGTACAGAAACGCGAGAACCGTGACATCAGGATGACGACAACATAGGTCACACACCTCAACGACGAGTGCTAAGTGTGTGTACATGCAAAAAGTGTACAACAAAGGTCGTAAAGGATAATTAAGAGTTAGTCAACTAAGTACCAAAAATTTAAATACACATTTCCCAAAATAAAAATGCCTTCAAAATTTATAGAGTAATATGATAAAATATAATACAAACCCAAAATACATAACAAAAGTGGGAAATCAATCCTAAAACGGGAAAAGCGACCTAGGTCACTCCTCTGGTGGAGCCGATCCCTCAGGCTCAACGTCCTCACCTACATCAAAATTTACGATTCCATAAAACAGAACATTAGGGTTCGAATACCATTTGAGATTGTTAGGTGGTGAGTAACCAACCAAACAACCCACGAGATAAAAATACATTAATGAAACCAACATATATGCGTGCATATGCTTAAATATACATGAAACCCAAAACATCATTTTTTTCATAAATGAATATTTTTCCAGCACACCCCAAAATTTCAATTTCGTCTTAAACCATTCCATTAAAATAAACCACCATTTTTCTAGAAAATGGCCCGAGTTTAAAACTACCATTTTCCCAGAAAATGGTCCACATATTCGTTTATCAAGAACCCACCATTTTTCCAAAAAATGGCTCATTATCCAATAATCCTATATGCACCATGATCTCCCTAAGGGACCATCCACATATCCTGGCTCCCTTCATCCCACCACAGGTAATGACCGTGTGTATGACTTCGTAACTAGCGATGCCCAGTTCCACGCCCAGTGCGTTCGTGGCCAAGCATCCTCTAGCCCCCGCCAACAGAGAGACCATGGAGTAGCCACGAGACCCTTACCATCCCATTCGATTCTATTGTCGCCCAGCGACAACTCAGAGGATATCACTCAGTATATTATGCTCCCGAGTGACAAGAGGAACTCCATCAAGATAATGCCCCTTCTCGGCTTGTGGCCGTGATACGCATGCACCCAAAATCAATTCTCCACACGGAAACTCATTTTTCAGTTACAACACATGAACATGCATGAAATTATGTAATGAATATCATGATACCAAAAACATCACAAAAGCACCAAGCATAAACGAATTTCCACAAACAGTCGCATTATTCAATCCAACTTGACCCCCATAATCCTAGGACTCAAGTTCCAACAAAACCAACAAATTGCAGAAAATATGTCAGTACAAAAAAATATTCAAATCTAAGGGAGTTTTGTGAAGCTGGTGGTGGAGCTGGAGGTTGTGGGTGGCAGTGCACGGTGGTGGATCTAGAGATTTCGTGCGTGTAGAGCGAGGATTTAGGATAGCGGTTCAAGGCCACTACGTGTTGTGTGAGGGAAGAGGGAGGTGCTAGGATGCTAGAGGAGGTCATGGTGGTTTCGTGTGGCGGTAGAGCTAGCTCATGGCGGCACTAGGCCATGTGAGAGGGAGAAACCCATGGGAGATGGGTTTGTGCATGGCGGAATGTGGAGGAGTTAGGGTTGGTTGGGGTCCAAGAGGGTGGTCTCTGGAGGGAGGGGGAGTTGCAGGTGGGGTAGAGGTAGTGTAGGGCTTTGCCACAATGGCACATGGAGGAGAAAGAGGAAAGGAAAAGGGAAAAAGAAAAAGGAAGGGAAAGGAAAGAGATCCAGTCTTTTCATCTTGGGTGTCAAACTGATCCAATAAAAAGGATTTCAAAATGGTAATTTACATAAAATAGTTTAAACGCAGTGACTAAGTAAAATAAATTAATAAAATTCAACAATAAAATAATTTAAAATAAAGAGCAATTTAAATAATGAACAATAATTAATAACAATAAAGCACATTGAATTTAAATTTCACAGTTAGAAATAATAAAATTACACAACTAAAATCATATAAAATTTTGAACAAGAAAGCCAATAATCTTATTAAATGAAATAATTATTTAATTAAAATACATGTAAATATAGTATATCACACTACGTCTACAGATTTCAGGAAAAAAAAAACAAGAGAAAGGAAAACACAAAAACAAATACACAGATGTAGCTCTTGAAAATCAGAAATTTCATGTTGAAAGTTTTTAATAAACAAACATATGTAGCCAATATAAATCAAATAAAATAAACAAAAGTAAACCTTAGTAATAAAAAAATCAAAATGATAAAAACAAAAATAATTAATGTCTTCCCTTTTTCGTTATTTTTGGATATATATTATATTATGTTTTCATAATTGAATTTAATTTTAAAGAAATAATTTCATCTGTTTAGTGAAATTATTTTAAAGTATGGTTTATCTCAATAAATTAGTCTTTTTAATTGTTTCTCTACATTTAAAAAATTAAATTATGTAAGTCTACAGTTCAAGTTTGTAACATATTCATTTGAATGAAGAAGAGAAAATAGAAATGGCGACCAAATTTGTTAGATCAATTCGAACGATATACTATGTTTGTGCTACTTTTGGGACAAAACATGCACATCGTCCCAAATAAACATCTTTTGGGATGAAATTTTGTTCAGAAATTCTATTCGTTCCACACACATTTTGTCACAAAACATAAGTTTTGTTGATGTCTTTTTATTTTTTTCTCATGTTTTAGGGGAATTTCTATTTTTTCCTTTTTTAAATTTAGTACTTTATTTATTTTTACTATTTTTTTTTTTTTGCAAAGTATAGTTTTAGTTTTATATTGTTGTATTCATTCTGACATTTTTAATGTTTATACTATGGGTATTGTGGGACTAAAAACATCGTGTTATAATTAAAAGAAAAAAAAATTAACAAGGGTGATTGTCGACTTACCGAAACATTTTTTGGGTTGCCCAATGTGGCATAGCCTTAGGCCATGCATGTTTCCCATTGGTTCCGTAACCCTAGGCCATGCATATTATTATAACCTTGGATTATAATAATATATATATTACGAGGGGTTGGCCACACCCTTTTTTTTTCTTTTCCTTTTCTTTATAACCAAAGGACATGAGAAATAACATCACGGAATGATCCCCACCATATACTTATAATATTAGTAACATTCCAAGCAAACTTTCTAAGCCTATGTGCGGCTTCATTTCCCAATCTCCCAACATGCTGAACTTTTCAGCTGCTAAACCTCTGTATCAATTCTCGAGCATCTTTGATTATATTACCTAGCATAAAGATAGAATCTTCTGTACGTTGCAGATCTTGCACCATTAAAAGTGAATCACTTTCTAAAATAAGATCCTTAATTCCCAAGTGAACACTTAGCATTGCTAGCAATTCAATTTTTATTGGATCATTCACCTCATGCTCCTTGCTGCTTGCTACCATAATCACTGCCCCTTGGTCATCACGAAGAATAATCCCCACACTTGCACTATGTTGATCAGCAAACATAGCACCATTGACTTGTTCTCAAATGTGTTCTTCCAAGTGCAGAAGTGTCAAGTTGTATCAAGGACAAGTCCAGGATCATATTCCATAAGGACAAAGGGTTATCAAACTATTGGTGACATTTTTTATGTAAAAGAGATATCGACTATGAGAAATGAAAATAAATGTGAACCTACATTTCTAAAATTACCAAGAACCAAGAGATTTAAGGAAAATGTGTAGAAGTCAAATTAAACTTGTAAGAAGCAATAAAACAAACACTTGGGATGCAATTTTCGCCAATTTTTAATTTAAAGTTGGATTTACCTCTAATTTCACATTCTCTCAACCATTTTCTCATTCTAAGAGATTATGATCGGTTAATTAAACAATAAGCACACTTTTCAATATAATCAAGGTACTTGACAGATTTTATAACAAGTGTAAAAGTGAAGAAAGCCATCAAAATCTTGTTACAAGTTCAAGCATCAATCGTGCCTTTATGTCTGCCACTATGAACTTTAATCCTTCCCATAGGCAAAATGAAATACAATCTATCAAGTTAATCATTCAAAATTCCATAACCTTGAAGAAAACCCAACTCAAAACAGTCATGAGTTACTCATTGAATCTCAAGTTAAAAATCTAGCCTATCATTTCTAAATTAGCAAAATGCCCAAAAATGATGAACCCTAACATTTCAAGTTATTGTATGGAAATAAATGCAGAAGAATAAAATTAACCAAGTGACAGAGGTGCCTAAAATCCCCAATAAATGAAAACGTAAAGTAGAGAAAATGATCCAGCTGCCAACCACTAAGAATCAAGAAGTAAAAACTGAATAACATAAAAACGTAAAACGTAAAGCAAGATAGAATATAACTAGCCGTCCCAGATCTTAAAAAAAAAAGAACAAAAGGAAAAAAAATAAAATCGGGCCAGAAAAAAATTGGGAAACGTAAAAAATCTAAAACTAGGAAAAGAAAAGAAAAAGACTAAAAATGAGAGAGAGAGAGAGAGAGAGAGAGAGAGAGAGAGAGAGAGAGAGCGTCCTTATCATGCCGACTCTCAGGTTCTCCTCCAAAACGAAAACGTCAACTGCTCAAAAGAAAAGAAGACAGGCCATCACCAAGGTCTGCATCTCCACAAGACAAAGAAAAGAAACCAAAAAACAAAAACTAAATGAGAGTATGTGTCCCCTGGCTGAACCTCTCAACCAAGTCAAGCCAAAACCCCCCACCGACTTCCAAGTCTATACCCTGCATTCCTTGCATTTCCAAAAATGCCCTACATCAATTCAAATTTAGTGTTCATAATGAGAGGGATAAAATTGAGATATTAATTCTTATGTGGACTAACAACTGCATTATAAATCTTTTCAAGTGCTTATCAAAATTTATCAATTGATTAATCAAATGCATAATTAAGTGCTTAACTACTTTTTAGTTACACAATTTATCTACTTAAATAGCTTAATCATGCTTATTGCTAGTCTCTAGCAAATAATGCGAAAACAAATGAAGGATCCAAGAATGAGCCACTGAACTCAAAAATCTCTACAAAATATCAAATCATATTGAAATCCTGGGCATTAGAATGTAGTTAGGTCAGGTTATAGTTCAACACAAAGACCTATAAAATTCTCAAGAACTCAAACATGAGGAATGTATCTAAGCTGTAGATCTTTGAGTACATCAAGTGTGTGAATAGAATGCCATTCATTGGTTTCAAGATTTCTCACAATAGTTTCAGCCTAGCAACTTTTCAAGAAAAACCAAAAAGGTCTTTACTATTCAAAACCATTACATTGACGGCTTTCACGCTATCACACTTTGAAAGATCCATTTTTTTCTTTTTTTTTTAAACATATCCCGGTGATAGGCAGTCTTTCCCAATGTACTTGCACCATTTATTTTTTAATCTCTGGTCTGTCCATTTTCTCATGTATTTTTACCTCCAGTTTTTTTTTTTTTTTTTAGTTTCTCATTCACTTTTCCTAGGCCATTAAGATATGGTTCATTGTAGTTCTTGCTAGTTGCTTAGATGAAAACCAATGATTGACGTCAATCAAACAACAAAAGTATATATCTTGTGTCTATTAAGGTCATCAATCAATAGCTTTGAAATACATTGCCTAAGTTTGAGTTGCTAAAAACTATCATAAGGTCCTATGTTGAACTTAAACCTAAACCAGTGGGAATTAGTGTAACCCAAGACTGCAACCATCTGATCTTAAGTACAGAAGTGTGAAATCAGTAACTTGTCAGAAAAAACAAATTCAAACCCCACAATTATAAATCCTGAGAGACTAAGTGGTAGAATACTCTCCTTACCCTCTAACTAAAAATGGGCAATGTCCTCACTACAAATCATGAATAAACAAGGCAAGAAAGAGAATAGGGCCGAAGGAAATACCTGAGATGGCTGAGTGGATCATGAAAGTAAAAATGAAACCAGAAAAAAAAATGAACTAAACAATGTAGAACCTAAAAAGATAGAATGAAAGAAAGAAAGAAAGAAAAAGAAAAACAAAACAAAGGAAAGAACAAAATATAGAAGTGAAATAAACAAGAACAGAAAAAGAAAAGAAAGAAAGAAAAAAAATTTAAAGCAAAACAAAAATAAACTAAGGATCACGATAATAAGTAGGATCTTCCAAAGGAATGGAAGTATCCTAAGGTGAAATTTTTCCCGAAAAATGTTTAAGTCGTTGGCCATTCACTTTGAAAGTGTTTCCATTTTGAGGATTGGTAATCTCAACAGTTCCATATGGAAAAACAGTTTGCACCACATAAGGCCCACTCCACCAAGACCTTAACTTACCAGGATCAAAAATCTTACATTGGATGTGTTTGTTGGGTATACATCTTCGAGAAATTTGGTCAGAACAATATTTAAACAAGTAAAGGTCATCATAAAAAAATGATTTAACCTCAGATTTGAACTTTCGAATGTCTTGAATGCTCCAATGAGATGGTGTTCGTCATCTGAAGATGGCTTTATGGGTGCTGTCCAAGGTTGTGACACCCCCAGATTTCCGCTTGGGATCGAACAGACATCTTAAGCGTCGGGACATGCAACACATGGTTACCTACCCCCGTTCATGACATATAAGATGCAATATTCCTAACATGCATCTAGCATTATGCAATATTCACAACGGATAATTTTTTTTTTCTTTAGCAATACTATGCACCAAACTTATAATATCCCAAATAGTTAAATCGTAATCCAAGCATACTTAACAAAATAAACATCTACGATTTCAGTACGAGTCTTAGAAGATGTAACCTCAAAAACATGGGAGACCAGACTCCATATTTACATTACCAAAATACACTATTGAGGAAGATTGTCAAGTAACTCGTGTAACTAGACTAACGAGGCCAAAATACTATCCAAAAACTAACTATGGAAGTTGTAAGTTCCACGTCGTGTCTGCGACGTCTAGTCAACCTCCTTCAGTCTACCAATGTCTGCTCCCTGCTCTAATCCTGACACATCGCCTACCATTCGGGGGGAATGGTAATTGGGACTACCACGGTGAGATTTGATTACAAATCTCAGTGAATTAATAGGAAACTACCACACAGGTTAATTATGAATGCATGGCAGTAAAAGTATGAATGTATAATTAAAGTCGTAAGTAAGCATAGCATAACTTGACATATAACATGGCATAACTGACATAACCTGAACTGAAACGTGAACTGAACTTGATTTGACATGACATGAATTTGAACTTATAATATAACATGGGCTAGAAACATAACATGGACGTGAACTTGAAACATAACATGGACTTGAATCATAGCATGAACGTGAACATACATAACATAAACATGAACTTGAATTTAACATAAACCTGAGCATAACATGACATAAACATGAACTTGAGACATAATGTAAACATGAACATAATATAACATGAACGTGAACTTGAACATAACATGTACGTGAATATAACATGACATGAACGTGAACTTGAAACGTAACATGAACATGAACATAACATAACATGATATGAACATAAACTTGAAACTTAACGTGAACATGAACATAACATGTACATGAACATAACATAGCATAACATGAACATGAACTTGATCTGAAACTTAGTCTTATCTCATGGGGTCACCATGATTGCTTATTCTTAATTTCTTGACATAAACTTGGACTCTTGTTCAATTGACTTAATTAATAACGTGACCATATGGGTGCTACACAGGTCTCCTTAAGCCGTGTGTCCCTGCCGATTACCGCATCACAACATAGGTATCTACACCAGCTGTGAGTGCGTTAATACGTACTCCACAGTTGTTATGGCCCTACATATTCTACGTGTCACAATTGTTGTGTCTCACGTAGTGTATGCTCCACATTGTTGTGGCCCCATACTTTATGCTCCACAGTTGTTGTGGCCCCATGAATCGTTTGTGCCACACTTGCTGTGAATTCACGTAAAAATAAAATATGGCACCATCAATATTAGTGCTTGGTGCTCTCTGGTGACCAGCTACTTAAGCCCCATTCTCAACCTGTTGACTGTACTTCGTCAACCCAGGGAATTTCACACCTATTTAGACACTCCAGCATGAAAAAAAGAGTTCCACTAGGATGTTACCCTATCCTAGCACTTAGGGTCGTGATTGACATGAATAACTTAATTTGAACGTGATCTAAAACTTGACTTAACATAAACTTTATCTGACTTCTTTACTTAACATGACATACTTGCAATGGTGAATATTACATGATATGACATACATGTAACATATGGCATACTTAACATGGCATACTTATAACATATAGAAATACGTGATAGAATAGATTGTGTAACAGAAAAATATTCGTGAAAGAATAAATCATGCATAACAGATAAACATGTAATGACGTGGCATGGAATGGCAAATATGATAACATACATACATATATTGTAGTTCCCTTACCCATCATACATACACAATAAACTGATAGTAAGTTAGAAGTGAACTTACCTCGATCGTCACGTTCTATGAGAATAAAGCACGAAACACGAGGAACTGTAAGAGGGTATTCTAAAAGTTAGAAACTTAATTACTAACAATTAGAAACATGAAAAAATCTAACTTAGATTAAAATGACCATTTTACCCTTTACATGTGAAAAAATGACCATTTTTACCCCTAACTTAAGGATGTCACATCCTAACCCCAAAAATTTTCAAAATTTACATTCCTCATGCAAATTTTGTCCTAAACTTAAATATCAACTTAGAAAAATTTAAAACAAATCATAACTATGAAAAACACACTATGGCCGAAACATCCATAGGCCATTTCTCTTGATTTTTATTGCAATTCCTTCCAACTTCAAAACTCATGCTTAAACCAAAATTTTGGAACAAGGATCTTTCTATTATAAGTTTACAACCATACTTAAAACATCCATTTAGAAAAAACTAATAATCAACACCAAACTTTTTGTAAAAAGATCCAAACACTTAATCACAAGTTTTGAACCTAAATCAAAACATCTCCAAGAATTCCAAAAATCAAATCTTACTTCTAACATATTCATAACATAATTCTAAGATCAACCATGCTTTAAATCATCAAACTAAAGTCACCAAAATCACAAAATAACACTTGGAGTTTTTGGTTTTACACTTAGTCCAAAAACAGAAACTTTTTCCTCAACTAGCTTTGATAAATCTCTTTATCAATGGCTTAAGAAGGTGAGATCTTCAAAATAAAGCATCACATGGTTTAAGAATGTGTCTTAAATAGGATCCAACCATCAAACTTAAAATCACATGGCTAAAAATCAATAAAACATGGATCTAATCCAAAAACATCAAATCTTAGGCCTAACCGAAATCCTCTTGCATAGAAAAATCATATCTTTGAAACTAATACTAAATATCTTCAAAATAACATCCTAACATGAAAATAAGAGACTTAGGATCATCATATAAAAATATCAAAGCCTTTAGAGTAAGATCAAACCTCGAAATATTCAAACTTTCTCCAAATAAAAACTGTTTTGCCACTTCAGTTTTCAAGTTTCTAGATCTAAGAAAATCTATCATCAAAAGTTTTAGTCATGCAACAAAACCTCAATGAACACTCTTAAAAACATGCTAACAACACTCCATAAAATTTTCGGACCAAGATATGTCCATTAGCTTGGTCAAAAACTCCAAAATATAACATACTCTCCAAATTCACGCCCAGAATGACCTTTTCATAGTTAAAAATACTTTTGACCGACCAAATTACCATGGAATGATACGAATAATATATATACAGAAACCATACTCAAAGAGGAAAAACTTTTATGATGAGTCATCATGTGAAAATACCTACAAAGGGTCGAAAATCTCCACGTAAAAGGACACAGAAATCTGCCCGAGAGAGCTCTTTTGGGTTTCTCTCTAAGAACTGGGTGAAGAAGTGACTAAAGTGAAAGAAGTGTGTCTTGCACGACTCTATACTTCTTGAGGGGGAAGATATGGACTTGAATGACCATTGATTGGAGGTAGCTATGTGACATAAAGTGGAGAATAGAGAGGGGAAAGGACTGCCTGCTGAAGTTGTGACGTATGGAGGTTGATGGGGTGGGTTTCTCCATCTCATCAAGGCACTATTGGGTGCAGCCAAGGGCAGTGAATGGTCTACCATGTGGGGGAGGAACTTCTTCAAGAAGTTTTGCCAAGGTGGCCAAATTCGTGGGCCTTGGTGGGCCTCAACCAAGTGGGTTTCAATTTGGGGTTTAAAGAGGGTTTGGTTAGGGTTTGAGATGCTATCAAGCCCAAATCCAATTTTTCTTGGCCCAATCAAATTTTCAAGGTTTAAAAGGTTGGATAATTATGTCATAACAAGGATTTGAGAAATTAATAGCATGTGGAAGTGATTTAATCAAGTGATTAAACACAATGCTAGAAATTAGATCAAAAAGGGTTTGAAGGCCAACTTTAGGGTTTGGGGAAACCGTTTAGGGTTTCAGTTTCAACCTAGTTTTTGGGGTTTCAAATGGATTCCAACCATTTAGGGTTTCACTAGGGTTGAAACCCTATTTAATCTGGCTCAATTTGGTTGATCAGATGGAAAAGGTTTTATCCATCCAACTTTTACGTTGCATGCATGCTCTGCTAGGGTTACCATCCGTGCGGCGCAAGCTCTTCATGGGCTATGATGAACGGCCCTCCGATGGCCTCTGTTACCAGATGGTAGGATCAGAAGAAGTCGGCAGGGCCCCCTCTGGTGGGGCTGGAGCGATCTACCGGCGAAGGTGAGACTGAGTGCTGGACTTCCATGAAGGCCCTGCAGCGGCCGATTCCTCCTCCCAAATTCAAAATTCCTATCCGAAGGCCTGAGGTGATTAATGGGGATCTGGGTTTTGTGTTTTCTGATATTGAGATGGAAAGGGCTGCTGAAGATCTAAAGTTCGCGTTGGTTTTGAAGTTCTTGAATACAAGACCCTCCATTGATGTCCTTAGAAGCCATATTATTAAATCTTGGGGGTTCAATGAGGTGCCGATGGTCAGTTTTATGGATGACTTTCACGTCCTATTGCATTTAGCCAATGAAAGGGACTATTTTCATGCTTGGGCTCGTGAAGGCCGGGTGGTGGCAGGAGTGCAGTTTCGGTTGTTCAGTTGGTCCATGGGTTTTGACGTGAAAAAAGAACCCTCCATTGCTCCTCAATGGATCTTCTTGCCATGCCTTCCCCTTCACTTGTATTGGCTAGATTGTCTCCAGAGTTTTGCAACCAGGTTCGAACATTTTTTGGGCACTGATAACACCACCATATATAGAACCTGAGCCACAGGAGCAAGGATGTGCGTTGAAGTAGACCTTCGGGAAGAACAGATTGCTGGTTTTCAGATGATGGTTGGGAGGAGTTAGATATGGCAACCAGTTAGATATGAGAAGCCTGGGTTTTATTGCAACAAATGTTTCCGTTAGGGGCATACTACGATGGTCTGCCGGAATGGCCAACGTCCTACACGTAAGAGTGGTGTGATAAAACAGGGGAAAGATGGTGGAAAAACAGAGACACACGGGACGTGGAAGGAAGTGGGTCAGAAACATGTGGAGAATGAGGAAGAGAAGCAACCCGTTCGGCAGATCACAGACCAGATCAGTGGGGGAACTAATCCAACGGAAGACGCTACCATGAAGCAAGTGGCCCAGTCGGAAGGTGTGGAAGGGGAGAGAACTAGTGCAAGGGAGGGGGGTTCCATATCTCCTATTATTTTGGTGCCTGAACCGTCTGGATGTAGCCCAAGTTTGGTTTCGATTCCAGTCCTGCATGCTGCTATAGAAGACTGTGTTCTGAATGTTGAAGAAGCGAGAACGTGTACAGGGGAGGGGGGTTGTGTGCCGTCCGTTAGTCCACAGCAAGGGATAGAAGTGCAGGTGGGGAAAAATAATTTTATCATGGATAGTCTTGTTCCAACAGTGGTTTCAGGATCGGCTCAAGTGCATAACAGTGTGGTTGAGGAGGTGGTCGTCCAAGATATTACGCATGAGGAAGAAGGGGAAGGTTCGGGTAGGTTGGAAATTTTGTTATGTACGAATAAGTTTGATGCGTTGTCGGAAGAGGAAAATGTTCAGGTGTGTGATGGAAATAAGGATTACACCTCGGACCCTGGCGACTCGCGTATAGGGGAGGGAGTTTTCATTGATGAAAGTAATATTGTCCCAATGAGATCTAAGAGAGCAAAGGCTCTCCCTTTCAAACTTTTTAATGTTTGACAGTATTTTTGTGTGGAATGTCCGGGGTTTGGGCACTTCCAAGAGAAGGTTACGTGGGTTGATTCGAAAGATGAATATTTCGATCTTAGCTATTTCTGAGCTGTTTCAAGTAGTGGATAAAATTCAATCGTGGGCGCATCGTATTGGATTTCATAAATCTGCTTCAAATGTAGACGAGGGAGGTAAAATTTGGCTTTTTTGGTCAGAGGAGATAAATATGGACATGATTGCGGTGTCCAGTCAATCCTTTACAGGTTTGTTTTCTCTTAATAGGGAGACTTTGATGGTTTCTTTTATTTATGCTAAATGTTCTATGATCGAGCGTCGTGAGTTATGGGCCCATCTGAATAGTATCAATTGTACAGGTATTCCTTAGGCTGTTATGGGTGATTTAAATATTATTCGGGCTAACTCTGAAAGAAGAGGTGGTAATCCAAGATCTCAGCTAGCTATGAGTGAGTTTAATTATTGTATTGATAGCTGTAGTTTGTTAGATTGGAACCTCGCTGGTACACAATTTTCTTGGTGTAATGGCCAACAGGGCCTTGCCCGTAGTTGGGCTAAACTTGATCGTATTTTGGTTAATAATGTTTTCACAGTCAAATGTGCTGGAGTGGAGGCCAGACTTCAGAATCGTAACACTTCTGATCACTCACCCCTTGTCCTTCAATTGACTCCTTACTTGCCCAGGTATGGCCCGTCTCCCTTTCGTTTCCAGAATATGTGGTTATTGCATAAAGATTTTCTCAGGGTGGCTTGGGAGGCTTGGTCTATAGAGACTCCAGGTGAGAATAATCTGATTAAACTCGCCGGTAAACTGAAAAGGATGAAAGTCATCTTACGTGCCTGGAATAAGAATACTTTTGGCAGGGTGGATTTTTGCATTCGTGAATTGGAAGAACGTATTGAATTACTTGAGGAAAGTCTCCATAATGGCTTTTCTACCTCGGTTGACAATGAGTTGTTGAGGACCAAGATAGAGTTGGACTTTTGGATGCAACGGGAAAATGCGAGGCTCTCCCAACAGGCTAAGAAAAAATGGCTTCAAGGGGAGACCATAATTCCAAATTTTTTCATGCAGTTATTGCTCAACGTCGTCGGAGTTCGAGAGTTCATTCCATGAGTACTTCTTATAATGTTACTCTTTCTTCTCCAGATCAAGTCCATGAGGGAGCCGTGAAATACTTTGAGGACTTTCTGGGCCAAGCTGGAAATGGTACTACCCCTGACTTGTCTTCTCTCATTCAGCCATGTCTGGGGGATTGTGATTGGGAGGATTCCTTGTATGAGCCTCGGATATTGAGGTTAGAGAGGTGTTTGCTTCTATTGCCTCGGACTCTAGTCCAAGACCAGATGGTTTAGGTTCTGCGTTCTTCACTGCGTGTTGGGACTTCATCAAGCATGATATCATGGCTGTGGTGAAGGATTTTTTTCAAGGTACTAGCTTACCTCGCTTTTACTCTTCCTCTTTTATTGTGATGATCCCGAAGGTGCAGAATCCCTTGAGTTTTGA
The DNA here is from genome assembly GCA_011037825.1 of Carya cathayensis. Lineage (NCBI taxonomy): Eukaryota > Viridiplantae > Streptophyta > Magnoliopsida > Fagales > Juglandaceae > Carya > Carya cathayensis. The sequence goes on along the minus strand of QGSO01000234.1, from coordinate 1,225,337 downwards.
CAAGTTTCGACCGATTAGCCTGTGCAATGTGATCTATAAAGTTTTTGCTAAGTTGTTGGTTAATCGTTTATCTCCTGTCCTTGCAAAGATTATCACCCCTAAACAGGGTGCTTTCGTTAAGGGGCGAAGTATCTTTCAGAATATTTCGCTCACTCAAGAAGTGCTTAAAATGCTACATAAGAAGGTAAGGGGAGGTAATTTGTTCCTGAAAATTGATATGAGTAAGGCTTACGACCGAGTATATTGGTGTTTTCTTATGCTTGTACTTCGTTCTTTTGGGATTCCTGATCATTTCTGCAAGCTTGTGTGGAATTGTGTTTCTACTCCTTGGTTTTCTGTCGTGATGAATGGTACGTATAAGGGTTTCTTTAAATCAAAGAGGGGACTTTGCCAAGGTGATCCTCTGTCCCCCTATCTCTTTATTATGGTCTAGGAAGTTCTCTCTCAGCTTATCTCCATGAGGGTGAGGGAGGGGAGAATTAAATTTTTCTCTCTGCCTTCAGGTGCCCCTATGTTGTCTCACCTCCTGTATGCTGATGATATTGTGGTTTTTTCTAATGCTTCTAAGCGCACTGTTAGGGCTTTGATGGAGGTTTTCCGTACGTTTGAGGCTTGGTCGGGCCAACAAATCAATTATGATAAATCTGCAGTGTTCTGGTCTAAGTGGTTATTGCCTAGTCGTACCAGGGACATTCTGGCTACTACAGGGTTCTCTCAAGGTCATTTTCCTATAACTTATTTGGGAGCTCCGACAGTGGATGGTAGGCTCAAAGTTGCTCATTTTGATCCTCTTATAGACAGAATTGCTAAAACACTGGCGGGTTGGAAAAACAGGTTGTTATCGCAAGGGGGTTGGTTGGTCCTTTTGAGGCACGTCCTTACTAGCATGCATATCCATTTGCTTTCGGTGGTCCATATGCCTAAGACTGTGAAGAGGAAAATCTTCAACATGTTTGCTAATTTTTTCTGGGGTGTTGAGGACCAGAAGAAGAAAAGACATTGGAGGGCCTGGAACAAATTGTGTGTCCCATGTGATGAGGGCGGTGTGGGTGTTAGGGACCTTGATGAGGTCCAACAGGCCATGTTTTTAAAGTTTGGTTGGCAGCTTTTGACTCAAGATTCTCTTTGGGCCAATTTCTTCCGTGCTAAATATGTGAAGAATAGTCATGTTTCTCTGATGCAAGAAAGGAGGTTTGGTTCTCAGTTTTGGATGAATGTTCTTCATGGTATCCCGCTGCTTCTTCAAAAGTCTCAATGGAAAGTGACACAAGGTAATGTTTCATTATGGTATGATAAATTTATGGAAGATGGACCCCTTTGTTCAAGGGTGAACTGCATCACGGAGCCTCTTATTCGCGTGCAAGATTTGGTGGTTCAAAACTGTTGGGATGTGGAAAACTTAATGCCCTTGTCAGTCCTCAGCTGGCAGGTGAGGTGATTGGTTCAGTAGGTGGGTTTAAGAATAAAGAGGATATGTTAATTTGGATCCCTGATAAACATGGTAATTTTTCTACCAGATCGGCTTGGGATATTATTCGTGTTAAATTCCCAAAAATTGATAATGCGAATTGGATTTGGAACAACTTGTTGCCGGGAAAAATATCGATTTGTATGTGGAAAGCTTATTTTAATTGTCTTAGTGTGGATGAGCAAGTTCATAAGCTTGGTATTCCTATTGTCTCTTGTTGTAATTGCTGCGAGACTCGTTAGTGTGAAGATCTGAATCACGTTTTGGGGAGTGGTGACTTTTCAAGGTTGGAAGGAACGTAGTGTAGCATGGTTTTTCCGTGCTTCTCGTCAGTCCCAAGTTGGGATCCTTACTGGTTTACTTCCGTCCATTATAGTGTGGTGTTTGTGGCAACGTCGTTCTAAGGCTAGAATGGAAGATAGGAGGGAATTTGTTAATGATGTTTGGCAATCTATTAAATTCTGGTTGCATGCTGTGATGGAGAACATTTTCAAAATTACTAAACTCAGTTCAGGGGATACTAAGATTCTTGTGAAGCTGGAAATTCCCCCTATTTTTCCAAATCCAAAATATGATCGGGTATTGAGATGGTCCAAACCGTCTCAAGGCCGTGTTAAACTAAATATGGATGGGAGTAGTATCGGGAATCTGGGAAGTAGTGGTGGTGGTGGTGTGCTTCGTGACAGGGAGGGTAATCTTAATTTCACTTTTTCCAAGCCTTTTGGGAATTGTACTAATACTGAGGCGGAACTTCGTGCCTTGCTGGAAGGGATACGCCTTTGTAGTATTGCCGGCTGGAGGGTGGTGGATATTGATTGTGATTCTCAAGTGGTTGTTTCTTGGGTGAAATCCAAAAAATGCTCTCTTTGGTATTTATGGGATTTCTGGGACCAAATTGTGGATTACATTGAGGCGATGGATGTTGTGTGCAATCATTGCTTCAGAGAAGGAAATTCAGTGGCAGGTGCTCTAGCCAAGGCTGGTGCACAGGGTACGAACATGCTATTCTCGGATATGCAAAGTCTTCCTTGGGAGATTAGAGGCCTTGTGAGACTTGACAAATTGGCTATGGCTTACATTCGATCCTAGTTTTGTTGGGTTGGCACGACTAGGGCTCTCTCCAGGTATGTTTCTCTTTGCACTGTGTCTTTTATTTTCTTACTCTTTGGTTGTGCAGGTTTTTTTCAGGTTGCTGCATGTGGTTTTATTTCTTTGAGTATTATGTATTGTGGTTGTGTTTTCTTGGTTTTTCTGTTTGGAGGTCTGGGTTTTGGTTTTTTTGTAACCCCCTAGCCTCGGGTTGTAACCACGGTATTCCTCCGCCACAAGTGAGGGTTTATTAATAAACTTGGGACGGGGCTGCTATGTGGGTGGCTTCCGGCTCTTCTGGAAAAAATAAAAAAAAAAAAAGAAAAAGATGGAAAAGGTTTTGCTTAGGTGGTATGATCTTACACCTTGATTTCCTTCACAAATCCATCTAATGGCTCCTCTTTATGCCAAGTGTCTAATACTATTCACTATGTGTGGCTAAAATCTTACCAAACGTCCAAATAAAACTTCTCTAACCTAATTTGGACATTCCACATTGTGATTTTGAAAACACTGCACTTAATACGCTTGTTGATGTTACTATTCACTTCAAAAAAATCCGTAATAAACTTTGTACTAAAAATTCTAAATATTCAAATTAACCCACAGTAAAAACCGTTTACCAAAACTCAACCCCGAAGTGCCCCTATAAATAAATTTACAGTTTCGAACAGCCGTTCTGTCCAAAATTATGAAAATGGGTTATTGCGCCATGAAATCCTAAATATTCAATTGAGTCTAGTGGTGTAGACTATAACGTATTCTGACACTTCTAACTACCTCAAACAATTAAAATCGCATTTCTGGCACCATAGTGAGTGATAACACTAATTATGTTGACAGACTAAAACCTTTGGGATTAGCCGATTCGTGAAAACTTACGGAGTTTTCACAAGGTTCCTCAAGTCTATAGAAACTCTACCATTGAATTTCTAGTGAACTGTTACAAAGGTGGCGACTCTTCAAACATTGGTTGCCAACGCACCCCATGACCAGTTCCTGCAAGAGAAACATTAAAAGTATCATCAAGTATATTTACATCACTTAGAATACTTTCTAATGACAATTGTAAATTAGTGGAAGGAAGATTCAAGTAAAAATCCTCATCAGTGATATTTTCCAGCAAATTCACTTCCTGAACTTCTTCTAAATCCTGAGGTTGCCTGCAACTATTAAAGATATTCAGCTCCAATGTCATGTTTCCAAAACTCAATTTCAAAATTTTACTTCTACAATTAATTAATGCATTAGATGTAGCAAGAAATGGTCTACCAAGAATTACAGGAGCTTGGAAAGTAGATGGAGTCGACAAGTTCATATCAAGCACCACAAAATCCACAGGATAGTAAAATTTATCAACTTGAACCAAAACGACCTCAACTATACCCCTAGGAATTTTTATAGATCTATCAGCAAGTTGCAAAATGATAGGCGTGGATTTCAGTTCACCTAAACCAAGCTGTTCATACACAGTGTAACGCAATAAATTGACACTTGAACCAAAATCCAACAAAGCGTAACCAATTTTTTAATTTCCTATCACACAAGCAATTGTAGGTGCTCCAGGGTCCTTTTATTTAGGTGGTGTATTACTTTGAACGATAGCACTAACCTGCTCGGTAAGGAAAGCTTTCTTATGCACTTTTAATCTTCTTTTCATAGCATAAATCCTTTAAAAATTTTGCTTAGGCAGGAATTTCCTTAATAACATCTGACAAATGGATGTTAATCCTAACTTGCCTAAAAACCTCAAGAATTTCAACAAGATGCTTATCTTTATGCAACGGAACTAATCGCTGAGGAAAAGGAGCAAGTATAGGACAATCAATTTTCTCATGCTCATCGAACACATGCTCTCCATCTTTATTAGAAGGGTTAGAAACCTTACCAGAATTGTATGACTCGTGTGTTGAAATGTCTACCACCTTACTGCTTCTTAAAGTAATCACTGCTTTGACCGACTTTAAGTTAGGATCCTCACTTACAACTTGCACTTGATGAGGCTGCCCTTATGGATTTGGTTGTGATTGTGCAGGAAATTTACCCTTATCTTGGGTACTTAAAGATGTAGTCAGCCTTGTGAAGGAACTCCTTATGTCATTAATTGCCAATGAATTCTGGTTGTTGAGTGTTGCTTGACCTTGCATGAACTGTTGAAGTGTCACACTCAGCTGCTAAACCGTATCTTCAAATCCCTTCTTTTGCATTGGAGGTGCTTGAATTGTGAGTTGAGAGGGCCCAGGAGCCAAGGTTGCTGGAGCTACATGTTGGTCACCCCTCTAACTGAAATTTGGGTGGCTCCTCCATTCTAGATTATAAGAATTAGAGTAAGGAGCAGAATATGGTTTATGTATCATGTTTACAACATTCATTAGTTGAATGCCCATGATCCTCACATATGCCACACTTCTAAGAAAATTTAGGGACAGCATGCACTTCATTTACTTTCTTCAATTCCATGGCTTCCATTTTTCTAGACAGCAAGGTTAATTTAGCACGCAAATCATCATCTTCCTTTAAAATATATTTCCCATGACTAGAATCAACTTGCCTAGACCTATCATGCACATCAGTTGTGTCCCAAGATTGGGCATTTTCAACAAGATAATCAAAATATTCAGCATCCTCAAGCTCTTTGTCAAAAAATTCTCCATTACACATGGTTTGTACAAATTGGCGCATTTTAGGTGTCAAACTTTCATAAAAAAAACTAATCACAGGCCAATTTTCATAACCATGGTGTGGGCATGAATCTAATAAATCTTTGAACCTTTCGCAACATTGATAAAATGTTTCAGAATACTTTTGAGAAAAATTCATAATCTGTCTTTTCAAAGCATTTGTCCTATGTATTGGGAAGAATTTTTTCAAAAATCTTGTTTGCATCTCCTGCCAAGTGCTTATGGTTCTAGGTCTTAATGAATTTAACCATGTTTTAGCTTTATCTTTCAAGGAAAATGGAAACAACTTTAGTCTAATAACCTCCTCAGTGCAGGTCTAGTCCATGAATTTAGAACAAACCTCTTTCAAACTCTTTGATATGCAAATAAGGATTCTCAGAATCCATGCCATGAAAATGTGGAATTAATGGAATCATTCCAGGTTTGAAATTATAATTGTTTGCATTCAAAGGTTGAATTATAAATGAGGGTGTGCTAGTCCTGACAGGTTGCAAATAATCTCTAAGTGTCATGTTTTGATTCACCATTTCCCTATCATGATTCTCATTTTCAGCCATGGTGCTATGAGTGTCAGAAGATGATTCAAGAGAAAGAGATACAGAGTTAAAAGATGATAGTGATTATGTCCTAAACAATCGAGAAGTTTGGTCCCTAGTCCAACCAGTCATACAAATAAAAACAAAAAATAAAGCAAAATTTAAAATAAATAGAGAAAAGGGAAAAAAATCAGATGTGACCTAGCCTGTGAAGAGGTTCACAGCTCCACAAATGTCCTCTCAGCAGTAGAGGAATGCTCTGATAAGCACCAGTTGTCCCCGGCAATGACGCAAAAAACTTGACTCGTACTCAAATGTGTTCTTCCAAGTGCAGAAGTGTCAAGTTGTATCAAGGATAAGTCCAAAATCGTATTCCACAGGGACAAAGGGTTATCAAAGTATTTGTGACATTTTTTATGTAAAAGAGGTATCAACTATGAGAAATGAAAATAAATGTGAATCTACGTTTCTAAAATTACCAAGAACTAAGAGATTTAAGAAAAATGTGTAGAAGTTGAATTAAACTTGTAAGAAGCAATAAAACAAACACTTGCGATGCAATTTTTTCCCATTTCTAATTTGAAGTTAGATTTACCTCTAATTTCATCTTCTGTCAACCACTTTCTCATTCCAAGAGATTATGATCGGTTAATTCAACAATAAGCACACTTTTCAATATAATCAAGATACTTGACAGATTTTATAACAAGTGTAAAAGTGAAAGAAAGCCATCAAAATCTTGTTACAAGTTCAAGCATCAATCGTGCCTTTATGTCTATGACTGATCAAGTTCAAGAACATAGAACATAGAACTTTAATCCTTCCCCTAGACAAAATGAAATACAATCTATCAAGTTAATCATTCAAAATTCCATAACCTTGAAGAAAACCTAACTCAAAACCGTCATGAGTTACTCATTGAATCCCAAGCTAAAAATCTAGCCTATCCTTTCTAAATTAGCAAAATGCTCAAAAATGATAAACCCTAACATTTCAAGTTGTTGTATGAAAATAAATGCAGAAGAATAAAATTAACCAAGTGACGGAGGTGCCTAAAATATACAATAAATGAAAACTTAAAGCAGAGAAAATAATCCAGCAGCCAACCACTAAGAATCAAGAAGTAAAAACTGATTAACGTAAAAACATAAAATGTAAAGCAAGGTAGAATAAAACCAGCCGTCCCAGATCTGAAAACAAAAGGAACAAAAGGAAAAAAAAATAAAATCGGGCTGGAGAGCTGAAGCCCCTCTTCGTCGTCTCAACCCAATAAAAAACAAAAAAACTAAGCAGTCCGAAAGAAAAAAATTGGGAAACATAAAAGCTCTAAAACTAGGAAAAGAAAAGAAAAAGACTAAAAACGAGAGAGAGAGAGAGAGAGAGAGCATCTTCATCATGCTGACTCTCAGGTTCTCACACCGCCACCAAGGTCTGCATCTCCACAAGACAAAGAAAAGAAAAATAAATAAATAAAATAACTAAACGAGAGTGTCTGTCCCCATGCTGAACCCGTCGACCAAGTCAAGCCAAAACCCCCACCGACTTCCAGCCCTCTGTCCGTGCTCTGCGTTCCTTGCATTTCCAAAAATGCCCTACATCAATTCAAATTTAGTGTTCATAATGAGAGGGATAAAATTCAGATATTAATTCTAATGTGGCCTAACAGCTGCATTATAAATCTTTACAAGTACAAATTATCAGAATTTATCAATTGATTAATCCACTGCATTTTTTTTTTTAAATAGCCGGTAGCCACCCACATAGCAGCCCCGTCCCAAGTTTATTAAGAAAGCGCTCACATATGGCGGAGGAAAACCGTGGTTACATCACTATCAACAGGGATTTTACAAAAAATAAACCAAAAAACCCCTGTGATCAAAGGAAAACAAAACAAAGAAAGTGCTAACATAAAGGAGAGCACAATTACATCCTAATATAAGGAAGACCCCACATATCCGTACGTACTAAACCACGAAGGATTCCCCTATCAAGGGCCAATCCTGTAAAAAACTTACCTCTATTAAAAGCCCCCTCTTTGGCAAGATAGTCTGCAACCATGTTTGCTTCTCTAAAAATATGCTGGATGGAACACTGTAAATCAACAAACAAACTCTGGATGTCATCCCAAAAATCCCACAAATACCATAAACTGCATTTACCAGCCTGAATCCATTTCACAATAACTTCTGAATCGGACTCCACCAAGATGTCTTGAATACCCAACTGTTGTGCCAACTTTAACCCATCCGGTAAAGCTCTCCCCTCAGCAACATTATTGGAGACCTGCCCATAATCAATAGCAAAACCTGCCAACACTCAACCATCATGATCTCTAATAACCCCACCGCCACCTGCTAATCCAGGATTTCTGAGCGAACTACCATCAACATTGAGTTTATATTGACCTCTATTTGGCTTAATCCAAGCTATAACTTTCATACTTTTTTTTCTAACATGAGAAAAAGGGCAATTTAATTCATGTAAAACCTTGATATCATTTGCATGCAATCTATCAAATTTTCGATGCGGAGAAAAAATATCAATTAACATTAATTTAATCCTCCTTATCACACCCTTCCAATCAGTAATCTTTCCTTCCATTCTATGCTCACACCGTGCTCTCCACAAAGCCCACGTGATAATGATTGGTAAGATACCACGACAACAACTTACTTGAGAAGATTCTGATGCTCGAATCCACCAAACATCCATAACCGCATTCCAGTTTTGGAGGTTAGGCAATCGAACCCCCAAAATACCTGCAAAATACCTCCAAACCATAGCAGCCAACTCACCACTACAAAAAATATAATCAATGGATTTTTGTTGTGGTATAACACAACAATGACACTTTGAAGCTAGAGGAATACCTAGCTTAGAAATGATATCATCCACAGGTAAAACATGTTTTTTAGCACGCCAACAAACAAAAGACATTTTTTTTAAACCAAACTATGCCAAAGCCATTTTTTCCAAAGACAAATAGTTCCTGTCTCTCAATTAAATGCCAAGCAGATTTGGTAGAGAAAGTACCGTCCGGATTAGGCTTCCAAATACGCACATCTGAGCCACCTGAGATTTGAACTGGCGAAGCAATTATTTTCTCAACCATCTCTTCCGACACCAGCAAACGCAATTTAACCACATTCCATCCAGAACTATTTAAAATATCAACCACCAATAAATTCTCATCTACACTAACCTCTTCTGTATTAGCAATGGCCCCATCCCCCAACCAATTATCAAACCAAAAATTACAAGCACCACTTCTAATCAAAATACATGAATTCTGTTGCACAATCGGCATCACAGATAAAATACCTTTCCAAAATCTTGAACCTGTGGAATTATAAAGAGCCATAGGGTGCTTACCCCCCACATATTTCCTCAGAAAGAATTTTTCCCACACCGAATTCCCCTCCAACAGTTTCCAAGCAAATTTCATGAAAAGAGACATTTGCACATCATGTAGGTTCCGAATACCCAGTCCTCCTTCCTCAACCGGCAAACAAATATTTTTCCAAGAAACCCATTTTCTTTTTCTTTTATCATCAGTCGAATTCCAAAGAAAATTAGAGAAGATACTTTTGATGGCCTTGAAAACACCCTTAGGTAAATTCATAACAGAGAGAACATGAATTGGCATACTAGATAAGACATGTTTGAGAAGAATAATCTTACCCTCGAAAGAGAGAATGTTACTCTTCCACCCAGCCAATTTTTTCTGCAACTTTAACAACAAAGGTTCAAATAATTTCATAGTCATCCTTCCCACATGTAGCGGAACTCCCAGATAAGTGCATGGCCATTTCCCCTCCATAAAACCTGTGATCCTCAAAGACTCCAATTTTCTAGCAACAGAAAACTTAGAGGAGAAAAAAATAGATGACTTAGCCGGACTGACCATCTGCCCAGACATAGATTGGTACGCTTGCAAAGTCTTCATAATCTGCAGAAGAGATCTTTTACCCCCATTTGAAAAAATCAGCACATCATCAGCATAAAACAAATGAGAGATCAGAGTACCTCCATTAGTATTAAAAGGCTTTACTCTTTCCTGTTGAAAATCAACATTAATCATACGAGAAAGCAATTCTTGTGATAAAATGAAAAGATAAGGCGATAGGGGATCCCCTTGCCTAATACCACGGGAAGGTTTGAAAAAGCCCTTCAAAGAACCATTAAGCATCACCGAACACATAGGAGAAGAGATACAATTAAAAATCAAGCCCCTCCAATGATCTGAGAAACCCAACCTCTTCATCACCTTCAACAAGAACCTCCAATTTACCCTGTCATACGCCTTTGCCATATCAATTTTAATCATAACATTACCACCTCTCACTTTCTTGTTCATACTCTGAACCATTTCTTGAGCAATAGAAATAGTATCAAAAATGCTTCGGCCTTTAATAAAGGCTGATTGTTCCTCAGAGATTATTTTCTTCATGATTCGTTCCAACCTATTCACCAGAACCTTGGATAAAATTTTATAAACAACAGAGCATAAATTGATAGGCCTGAATTGCGAAAAACCCCTTGGGTCATCCACTTTCGGTATCAACACAATATTGGTGGCACCAAAGAAAGTAGTTAAAGGCTTACCCTCAAAAAATTCAATAGCCAACATCAATAAATCTTCTTTGATAATATCCCAGGCATGATGGAAAAAACTAGCAGAAAAACCATCAGGCCTTGGACTACTATCTTGTGGGATCGACCAAAGCGCCTCCTTAACCTCCATCAAATTTGGAACTCTGCAAAGAAACTGATTATCATCCTCAGTAATAATAGAAATTATAAGATTCATACCAGGCTCCTCAAAAGACACTTGATTGAGCCGAAATATTGCATATTTTAGATATTTAAAACCAATGTATTTTAAATTCCTCATGACATTATTATTGGTTTTAAATGAAAAAATAGTTAATAAGCATAAATTCGAGTTGTAATTTTTAAATTGATTAATATCATGTTTATGCTTAATTTTATAACTATGGTTTAATTATACAATATTTCCTTACATATATAATATATTTTTAATAATCTATTTTTTTCTTGTTAATTTATTTCGAGTGTTATTTCCTTATTTTCAGTTTAAATAAATTCAAAGGAGATCCGATTCTGAGCCACGGCGCATGTTATATGAGTTTTTCAAAGCAGTGGATTTGGGCAGCCGAAAATGTTGAAAGAATTGTCGGAATGAAAATCATGGAGCATGTCGAATGAAAAAAAAAAAAACTGCTATTCTACGGAAATCGTTCCATCGGCAATTGTTATTTTTTTTTTATCTTTTGGGATAAATTCTTACCAAAAGTGGAGTTGACGTTCAGCTTATTTCTTCGGATGTTGAGTTTACGGAATGAAGTGTTTTGACTTTTTGGCTGGTTGGTTTTGAATGGAAGAGGTGAACTGAAGGGTGGCTGGTTCACTTCGTCTGGGCTTTCTCTCACTTCACGGAAGAGGAGTTGCTGGTGTTTTACTGAAAAACAAGAAGGGACGAACTGAAGGGTGGCTGGTTCACTTCGTCTGGCTTTTGGAAGAGCTACGGACGGACAGAGACAGACAGGAGACCGAACGAAATAGGAAAGGAGCTGCTGGACAGCAGCAGACGACATGATACGGAGAGGCTTTTACGAGAAAAAAAAAATGAAGTAAAGCACGCTTGGAGGGGGCTAGCACAGTTTACGGAAAGGACTAGGCTGTTGTTGAAAGCTGCAGCTGTTCTGGGCGTGAGACTTGGAGCTAGTTTTATTTCCTGTGTTGCTGGATGGAGGGCAGCAGGTTTACGTGAAAAAAAAAAAAAATATTGGTTCACATGAAAGCAGGGAGATAGGAGCAACAGAGCCAAGAGCAATGAATGGAGGATCTGGTTTGACGTGAACGAAAGTATAAACTGGAGTTCTCGACAGTTTGAAGCTGAACGAAAAGCTTAGAAGACGGCTGGAACTAAAACCAGCAGCTCACACATCACGCAGAAACCAACCTGTTTTCAACAATTCCCTGCGTCAAAAAAAAAAAAACGTTGGCTTTCCAATTAGATCACGCAACATGCTGTTTCTTTGATCACACCACACGGATTCTCTTCAGTTGGCAGCAGCAACTTACATCAGCAGAAAGTCAAATAAACATGCAAACAGAAAATCAATAAACACGGCAGAAGCAACTCAAGGCAAAGCAGCACATGCAAGCATCATTCACGGATGTAGAGAACAAAGAAAAGTCAAGCACAAATGCAAAGTATCTCACGACACTTCAATGCAGAAAATCACGGAAGTTGACAGCACATGCAGTAGGAAAAACAAGCTGGAACTCAAAGTGTAACACTCGCACATGCATGAAAGTAACACTCGGCAAAATACAGAAAAATGAAGCACAAAACAGAAAATCAAAAATCACGGCTGAAATTTCCACCGAAAACATGCATCAAACTGGAATTGGAGTATACGGGCAGCAGCAAAACACAAATGCAGCAGAGGGCACCGAAAAATAAAAGTCAAGACAGAAATTCATGGAGTGATCAACGGGGCTCCAGTTTTTTTTTAACTTTGTTTTGCTTTTCTTTTGAGCTGGCTGTAAGCTTACAAACCTTATAAATACTGGGGGTTTGAAGCTTAAAATCATCAACTCTTTTCTCTTCTTTACATAGTATACGGAGGCAGTTTCAGTTTGAGTTTCAGTTTCATTTTATTTCAGTTTCAGTTTCAATTTTAGTTTCATTTTATTTGAGATATTGTTTTTCTGCAGTTTCATTTATCATTCGGCAGCTTCTTGTTTGCATATTGTTTTTTTCATTTTTACAGAACCATTCAGCTGAAACACTTATTCTGCTTTTTATTTTACAGTTTCAGACCCTGTTGAGAAATCGGCAGCTTTATGTTTTTGATATACATACTTTTCATGTTACGTTGGATGCGGCAGTTTTTCTTTTAAACATTAGTTTTACCTTGTTTTTTTTTATTTTGGACGCTAGCAGCAGATTTTCATAGTTTTCTTTTGGTTTTACATTCGGCGCAGCACATTAGAGTAGATTATTATCATTTTTTTTTCCTGTTTAACTAGAGGTAGCAGAGTAATTTATTTTTTTTTTCTTTCTTTCTTTTTCATTTTTAGACAGAGTTTCTTTATTTTTTTCGTTTCCATAGCAGTAGGGTAGTCTTGAATTTTATTTCTTTTCTTCTCGTTTAGAGAGGTGGTTTTTTTTTATTCTTCTTGCTTTCGTTTAGACGAAGGTGCAGTAAAGTAGAGTTTTAGTTTTTTTTTTTTTTCGTTCAGATCGTAGGTTGGACGGTTGTTGTTTTTATTTTATTTTCCTTTCTTTTGTTTTCTCAGCTTCATTTTATTTTCAGTTTTATTTTCTTTACGTTGGGATTTCTTTAGAGAAGCAGGAGAAATCAATTTAATGGTTCTCTTCTTTAGCTTCTGCAGTAGAATTCCAGACCTTGTTAAATACAGCGAGTTATTTTATTTTTTTTACGTTGTTGTTCTTATTTGGTTCATGTTTCATTTTTACGTTGGATACATTTTTTTTTTATTCTTACTGTTCTTATTCTCTGTTTACATTTCCTTGTTCCGTTCAGCATTTTAATTGCTTTTCAGTTCAGCGTTTCTTTTCTTTCGGATACTTTTCTCTTTTATTTTCTTTGGAGTAGAGCATTTTTATTTATTTGTTATCTCTCTTTCATTTTATGTTCTTGTGCTATTTTTGTGTATTTTATTTTTGTTATAAATAATGTTTATTTAATTTTCATAACTTTGTGTTGAATCTTTAATTTGGGGTTTTATTTTCAATATTCAGTGCATGTTTTGTCATTTACTTTCTAATCTAGTTTAAATTCTTAATTTAGTTTTATTAATTTCTGAATTTAATCTATTAGTCATTTACATTCCAATCCGACAATCAAAAATCTAAAAACATGAATCTAGTCCATGACTAGTAACCTTTCCATTCATTGCACATACCATCTGTTTGTTTTTCTCTTTGTGAAGTTTTTCACACTTTTTCAACGAGTTTAATTTTTGAGTAACTTTCCCTGAGGAGACGATCTAGGAATTTATTCCTAATTATTACACGACATCCTCCTGCACTTGGGAGAGCATTAGTGCTACTCATTTTTGAGTGAGTCAACACTGCCGACGTGGTTAATTGCTGCTGGAAGAAATCAACAGCCCCCTCAAGGATTGCTTCACCGAAATCAAGAACACTACCATCTTCAAGAATCATACTCTCTAAAGTCTTAAATTTCTTTTTACATCTAAGAGAAGCATGAAAGAAAGCTGTGTTTTCATCACCTTCACAAATCCACTTAACTCTGGATTTTTGACACCCCATAATCTCCTCTCTATGCAAATATTGGAGATGCTTTTGCTTGCATCTCAAAAGTTCAACTTCCATATCTTGAGTATAATTTTGTTGTACATTATTCTCCAACGCAAGGAGCTCCTCTTCAATGACTTTAAGATCTACTTCCACTTTATCGAAGACCTCCCTATTCTATTTCTTCAACACTTGTTTCAATTTTTTTAATTTTCTACTAAATTTCACCATCGGGCAACCTTGAAATTCTTGCCTCCAACACTCACTAACCATACCTAAAAAGTCCTCATGCAAACACCACATTCTTTGAAAACGAAAAGGTGTAGGACCAACCCTCCTATCAACCCATAAAGAAGTAACCATAGGGCAATGATCAGACGAGGTTCGAGTAAGATACATCAAACAACTATTAGGAAAACTTGATAGAAAACCAGTATTCACCAGCACTCTATCAAGCCGACCCCAAATTCTTCCACCTCCTAACCTCCCATTACACCAAGAAAAACGATTACCAGAATAAGGGAGATCAACAAGACTACAATCTTGAATACAGCTATTAAACTCGTCCCGCCCCCGAGAAGACTGACAAACTCCACCAATTTTCTCACCTTCTGACCGAATAATATTAAAATCCCCACCAAGAAACCACGGTATATTATCACCACCATCTAAATCCTGAAGATAAGACCACAGGACCCGACGCTGTTCTTGAAAACAACTTGCATAAATAAAAGTAGCCAACACTCTAGAATTACAATAGAGAACCAACCTGAGAGAGCTTGAGCCATCACTGAATGCAGTTGAAACTCAATGCCATTAGCCCAGAACAACCAAACTTTACCACCTGCTTCCACATTATTACAGAAATTTGGAAGACGTAACCACTGTGCCCAATGAGCACACTTATTAACTGAAAGAAAAGGTTCTAAAACTTCTACAACCGATGGATGGTATTTATTATTGATCCGCCTCAAACTTGCCTTCGAGGAACAAATCCCTCTAATATTCCATACAAGAATATTCATCAATTAATAGTGTTTATTGGAACGTGTCGTTCGTTCAAGAACAACAATCGGTTTCTTTGCTTTATTACCACGATATTTTTTTTTTCGGAACTTCAATCTCACTATCCGACTCATAACACTTGGTAGCCAATTCTTCAATCCCATCCTCATTATCATTATCAGTCAAAGAATGTGCTAAGAAAGGATACCGTAAACAATTATCATTACCTATAGCATTGCAGCAAACTTCTCCTTCAAGAGCTTCATCAATCAGCTTTAGAGAGCTTCTAGGGGACCCATGGTTGTCTACCAAACCAACACCCTCATCCTTTTCACCCAGATTTTCAGACTCCTCATACCAAGACAACTTACAAGCCGATTGACTCCTATACACATTCTGTTCCGCTGCACGTTCTTCCTCCGGTTCCATCAGTCGAGTGTCTTCGGTCATCTTCATCACATTATCCTCCAAGAAAACTTGAGTCTGTGAAAATAAAACACCATTAGAATCCATAAATAAAATCTCCATCTGATCAGACTGAGCAATACTCTGTTTCTGGGCAATCCGATCCAGAATTTATTTCCGTCGTCCACTCGGTATTTCCTTCTCCTCCTCTCCAGCCTGCACTTTCTCTTCTGTTTTCTTCTCCCCTACCACCTTCCATACTTTGGTCTCTAACCCTTCCCATTGGAAACCGAATCCACTTTCTTTTTCCCCTTCAAATTATACTGACTTTTAGATTTTCAGGAGCCTTCCGAATGCCAATGTTTTCTGCACCAATTACAATACAACGGTAGGTTCTCAAAGATAACTTCTTGAAAAATACTGCTCTCCAGCCCAGGTGATCCTATCCAGAAATGATTCTTCAATGGCACCGAGACATCCAACTCAACACAAATTCTAGCCGCTTCCGGTCTGGTAACACACAACGTAGCGTTATCACATTTCAAGAACCGGCCAAAACCATCACCAAAACTCTTCAACATGGACGTTTGGAAGTAATTCGGTGGTAGTCCAGGTAGTGTAAGCCAAACAGGGACCAACGGGGGCTCATCCTCTTCATTAAAACCTGGAGTCCAGTGGAAGATCTTATACGGAACACCATTCACGTCTAAGCAACCTCTAGCCATAACAGATACAAAGTCACCCTCATTAATCAATCGGACAAATATATTCCGAGTGTTTCTCAATTGACCAACCACCGGTGTATCCTTAAGACCCCATCTGCTTTTAATAAATATTCTAATCTGGTCCAAAGAAGGCCGACGCCGTTGAAACTTCAAAACAACAGCAAACCGAAAAGGCTCTGCCGATTTCGCTACTTCAGCCGAAGAGAATGTAAAGAACATCTCCCCATCCACAAACCGGGGTTCACAAACTGATATATCCATGAAAGGCAGAGGTTGTGGCCGGTTATCCACCACATCTGCAAAACCCCTCCGAAAACCAACTCCAGCAGCATGCAATGAAGAAGAGAGAGCAACTCCAGCCACCGTTCCAGGCACCCCCAGCGGTTGGGCAGCAGTGGACGAGGACGGCGCTACAGGGTTTTCCATGCAAACCCTAGGGTTACGTAGATCCTAGAGAGAATCTGGCCACGTCATCATTTTGCGAGAAATCATTCAGCTTTTTTATATTAATCCACTGCATAATTAATTGCTGAACTACTTTTTAGTTACATAATTTATCCACTTAAATAGATTAATCATGCAATTTTAACACTTTATCAACCATCCACATTTAGTTTCATAACCCTTGTGGTGGAGGCTCCCATCGACAACAACTATGTTCATCTTCAGTGGCTTACCTTTGACTTCTTTATAATTCCTCTGCACAGCAAAGGCATGACCAATCACTTGATTAGGTAACAAGTTCTTATCCTCATAAACCATCTTATTTCTACAATACCAACAACTCCATGCAATTAGAAAGAAAAGCTCCATTTCCTCGCTGCTACATTTTCCACTTACCTTGCTAGCCATCCCCACAAACTCTTGATGAGAGTCAGTTAATTGAAATGTAGGAAAATCTTTTCTCCATCTTTCTTGCAGCATAAGACAATAATAAAAGGCATGAGCAGTGTCTTCCATCACACCTTTACATAGCTAATAGTAGGCCTGTGCAAATTTTCGAGATTTCCGACTCCGTCCGAATTCCGCTCCGAATTCGACTCCGACGAAATTGGAGTTTTCGAAATTCGCAATCGGAATCGGAGCCACTCCGAAAACGGCGTCGGAGTCGGAGTCGGAGTCCGGAGTCCGGAGCAACTCCGAACTCCGAACTCTGACTCCGATATTTTTAAACAATAACACAGAAGCAAAACGACGTTGTTTTGCTTCTGTGTTATTTACATTCTTAATTTAAACGACGGGGTTCCTTTCAGATAGGAACGACGTCGTATGGCTAGGTATAGAATACAGCCGAGGCTGCTTCTTCTTCGTCCCTTCTTCCATTCGCATTTCGCACTCGTATTCATCCCCATTTCTTCTCTCAATCTCATTGTCTCGTTTTTAATCTTCAAAGCCGTTTATCATCGCCATTTCATTTCTTGAAAGCGCTGCCGTAGTAGCTCTGCCGCAGTAGCTCTGCCGCTTGGGATCAACATTTGCAATTTTGCAAGCCTAGCCGTCAATACAGTGCCGCACTGCCGCCTCGCCGAGTCGCCTGCATCACCATTTTAATTGGTAAGCCATAAGCTTATTGTTTGTACTTTAAATTTGGGAATGAAGACAGTTGTTGTAAGATTTTTGGAAATTGCTGGATGTATTTAGGATAAATTTACAGTATGTGTTTTTATGTTGTTGAGGTGTAAATGGAAGATGAGTGCAACGTGTTTGAATAAATGCCTCAAAGCCTGAAAAAATTCACAACAACCTCGAAAGAGTGCAATTATCTCAAATTACAAACTAAAAGTCTAAAACATCAAAAATTCTGATAGATCTCCACTATTACGTTACTGGTAAGCTAATAGTTTAAGTTCTGGAAAATGGAAATGGTTGAGGTTCTCATGATCAAGTGTTGAACGCCAGTAGGCCCAATACTAAATAAACATATGCCTTTCTGTTTTTGGCTAATCCCACGAAAAATTGAATAGATAACTGATAACATACACCGGATTTAGGATTAGATAGAAACTAACGTGAGCAAATTTGACAGATGAACAAAACAAGTAAATTATAAAAATTGTAAATTCATTTGTAAGAGCTAATTACTAAAATTAGAAATGTAAGAAGATCTAGAAATTGATTTTGCAATTAATAAAAAATGAAAGTATTTTTTTTCGAAAATCAATACTTCATTCACTAAGCAAAGATTAGTCATTACAAATTACAATGCTTTTAAAAATGAATACAACTTTTAATTAAATCTAGACCCTCTTCTAACCATGCTAACTTGATGAGCAGCATTATTCCCATCTCTTGGTGTATACTGAATCCTCCAGCTTGCACTTCCTCTAAAAGTTGTTTTGATGTCCTCAATGATCTGGCCATACCATGACCAGTTCTTCTCAAGCCTTCGAATATCCTCAATCACAAATAGAGCATACCCTTCAAATATATGACATAGACCACCAATTTCCAAGCAAAACTCCATGGCCCTCCAGAGGGCATTAATTTATGCTATAATTGGATGAGAAACAAAGAACTGAGACATGCATAAGGTTGCAATTTCTGATAACCACTCCAGCTCCTTCTCTGAACTTTCCTCATCTAAAGCTACATCTCAATTTGCTTTAACATAGCCATTACTTGGTTCGTGCTTTATGGTGGTTCTGTTTATTGTGCTTGATATACCTGTTTGCACCCGTGATGAAGCTTGTTCCTACTGATACCCCTCCAAGTCAGCCTTTGCAAAATTAAAAATAGCTATGCGCCTTTCAGACTTTTCATCAAGCACATATCTATTTCTTTATAACCAAATCCTTCTTAAAACACATGTAACTTCCTCCAATTCGTCTTTCTGTAATCTTGTCATCATTTTTTCCCATACATTGAAAAAATCTTTCTTCTGTACATCCCCATTTCTATAGCATGCTGCACTACAACTCCATAATATATATGATAGGTGATCTCCTCAAAACAATTCACAAATTGGGCAGAAAGAGTTTTCAATTATTTTTTAGTTGCATAGATTCCTTTTGGTTGAAAGTGCCATTCTTCTTGTTTTTGTATATTGAGATGAAAAATGATAAATACACGTCACTTTTTATTTAAAATGAAGGGTATTTTTATAAAATGATTTATAAAAATAACATTATTTTATAATTCATTTTAAAATCTATATATGAAATATGTTGTTTGACTATATCTATGTGTGCTATGTGATATGCTTTAGGGAAGTTTTAAATTGACCAATATTTCTACGGTTCTATCAAGTTTTTTATTTTTCTATTTATATTAACTATTTATTTTATTTTATTTTTGATAGATATGGAGGCTTCACCTAGTGGAAGGTCAGAAGGGAATCCAAGCCCCACAATCCCGTCATTGACACCGAGATCTAGACCCACTTCTAGAGCAGCTACTTCTTGTGCAAGTAGCCGATTCCCAATGCCAGTAGACATAGAAGATGAGGACGAGTTTAATGAGGATGAGGAGATGGGTATTGGGGATCTACCACCTCCATCTACAACTCCATCTCAACCACGAAATACTAGAAAAAGGTCTTGGACATGGGAGCATTTTACCAAGATTCCTGGTAATCGTGAGAACCCACAGGCGAGATGCCACCACTGTGGGCAACTCTGCAAATGTCATTCAAAGAAGCAAGGCACCGCTGTCTTAATAGCCCATCTTGGAGGTTGCCAGCGATATAAAATGTCGAAGGGAGAGGCAGCCACTGATCAGACCAAGCTCAGTTATGAAACTTCTACTGCTACTGATGGTACACAAATTAAGAAAATGGTCATCCCTCAATACAGTGAGAAATTGGTGAGGGATATGCTTGCAAAGATGATAATTGAAGATGAGATGCCTTTTACCACAGTCGATAAAAGAGGCTTCCGAAAGTTTTTCAAGACTATTGAGCCACGATTTCCATTGCCATCACGGTATACGGTGATGAGTGATTGTATGAAGAAGCATGCAAAAGAGAAGGCTGAGATGAAGAAGATGTTCACTACCTCTAGCCAGAGAGTGTCATTTACGACTGACACATGGACTTCCATACATAATGTTTCCTATATGTGTATCACAGCACACTACATCGATAGTGAGTGGAATTTGAGAAAATGGATTATTGGGTTTAAAGAAATTATTGATCATAAGGGAGCATCAATTGGGGCACTGATGGATGATTGTTTAAAGGATTGGGGAATTCAAAAGGTTCTATGTATTGCAGTTGACAATGCCAGTGCCAATGACACTGCAATTGAATGGTTCAAGAGGAATACGAGTGTGAAAGCTGATGTCATCCGCAACCACGAATTTATTCATGTTCGATGTTGTGCTCATATCCTTAACCTGATTGTCAGCGAGGGGTTAAAAGAGGTTGACGATTCCATTACCAGAGTCCACAACATTATGCGGTATGTGAGGGCTTCCCCTCAAAGGTTGTCCAAGTTCAAGGCAATAGCAAGTCAGCTTGGGTTTTCATGTTCTAAGACATTGTGCTTGGATGTGCCGACTCGATGGAACTTGACATATCTTATGTTGGATGTGGCACAAAAGTACCAACGAGCATTCGAGCGGATGGAGGTGGAGGATGGGGACCTCAAGTATGCTTTGCTGGAGCCTGCAGGAAAGGGGCTTGGTGCCCCAGACACACATGATTGGACTAGTGTGGGGCACTTTGTGAGATTTTTGCAAGTTTTTTATGATATGACTATGCGGATACCTGGATCCGCATAAACAACTTCAAACTTGTTCTTCAGCGAGCTCTCAGAGCTTCACTACCACTTGCAAGAAGGTTGTACTAATCAATGCGGACTATTATCTGGTATGGCTATGAGGATGCAGGCTAAATATGATAAATATTGGGGGGATGTTGAGAAAATAAATAGATTACTTTTTGTGGCTGTAATCCTTGACCCCCGATATAAGTTGACCTTGATAGAATTTTGGGCAAATTCCACAATGGGGGCAATGAAGGCTGCACGGTTTATTACAACGCTTAAAAGGGATCTTGATGACTTATATTCCCACTACAACAATAGTGGTCAGCCTTCTTCCGCAGCGGGCACCTCATACTCTATTCCGACACCTCTCGTGGATGACCGTAGCTCAGATGACTCATTACATCCACCACGTCGAGGTTACAATATTGTGAATCAGTATCATCAACTAGTTGCAACAAGGAATATTATGCAGTGTACTTCTGAGATTGAACGGTATTTTATGGAAAAGGTCGAGGCACCTAGCGATGTATTTCAGTTATTAACTTGGTGGAAGGTTAATTCCACCAAGTATCAGATCCTTTCTCGTATTGCCCGAGATATGCTGGCCATTCCTATCACTACGGTTGCCTCTGAGTTGGCATTTAGCACTGGAGGTTGAGTATTGGATTCTTACTGGAGTTCATTGGCACCATCAACTGTGGAGGCCCTCGTTTGTACATAGAACTGGTTAAGTGATACACCCATTGGACTAGATACCATTGGCTTTTATGCTGATAGCTATAAGCTTGAATCGGGTAATTTTATTTGAGTATTTCAATTGATTTATTTAATTCTTTTTATGATTTCATAAATCTATTAACCTTATATTTTTTATTATTTCATAGATATAATTGTGAACCCTAGCATACTTGCCGATGACTGATACTTGGAGTGTGGCTAAGTTGATAAACTCCCTTTAAATTTATTGGTGAGAAATGATAAAAATATTTTATTTTTAGCAATAATAAATTTTCTGAATCATTTTTTTTTCCTTCTTATTGATTGTGACTTTTTATTTTAATTTCAGGTATTACCAAGTTACCAACGACAAACCATTCGGAATTGGAAGATGTTTTAATTTTTGTATTGGAAGATGCATTCGAAGATGTTTTTATTTTTGTATTGGAAGATGTTCGAAATGAATTTTTTAAATTATTATCAATGTTTGGAACAATTGATAGATGTAATATGTATTATATTAATTTTTTTTTTTCTTTATTCTTTTTTAGTTTATGTATCGGAATTAGACCAATGGGGTCCGAAATATATCAGAGTCGGATCGGACGGGGGTCGGAGTTCGACTCCGATCAAAAATCTTCAGAATTCTGATCGGAGTTTCGAACTCCGAACTCCGATCGAAGTCGGACTCCGATTCTGACTCGGAGTCAGAGTCGGAGTGCAATTTCGATTCCGACTTTGGTCGGAGTCAGAGGTCGAAATTTCCAATTCCGACTCCGTCGGAGTCGGAGCCCAGCCCTAGCTAATAGTTTATCCTCAAACAACACCATCATCTTCTTCAGATTGTGTTTAGTTGGTGGCCCCTCTTTACAATCTCCAAGCAAAAACTTTCACCTTATTTGGGATTGTGAAAGTGATTCTCCAATCTTTCTTTAGATTGTGTTTATTTCTTCAAGAAACATCACTGTTTGCTTATGATATCTTTTACTTTCTCATTATTTTAAATGTCGACTTCTAAAATGGCATTCAAATTTTTTGTTATACCCATTTTCTTGGATATTTAGTTTTGTTTTCTATTTTTTCTATTTTGCTTTATAAACAATTTTAGGCTTCTTATAATGATTTTTACTTTTTATAAATTATTTCTATATATTTTCATTATTTTATAGCACACAACATGCTACGTGTTGACGCGTGGGGTGCCATATTAGAGATTTGTTAGGATCCGAGACTATTCTTCAAAATAACCCTTATAAATTCTTTAACTTAAAAATATATTCTTATCATGGGTTAAAATTCATGTTATATGTAGGGGTGTGTACCAGCTTAGTCAGAGTCGGACTCCCCCAAATCCAACTCCAACTCCGACTTTGTTGGAGTTCAAATCTATATATATAAATAATAAATTAGGCTCAATTTTTTTGTTTGAACTTTTGCAATTTGCATAACACCTTTTAAAGGTGTTCAAAATTGCCCATAGAGGAGCATTACCTTAAAAAAATGTCATCCCCATTGTTGCCAAATCTCTTTACAACTTGGTATCTCAATTAGACTTTGAATCCTATATTTTCTCTACAGAGTTTCATGTTGGGCATTTGTCGCAATTCTTTTTGCTATCAATCTTTCATTTGGGAGACTTTTAGAACATGAAAATATCTAGTTGATTTATTTATTGAATCCAAAAACTTCAAAACAAAATTCACAGTCTTTTATTCTTCAAATTTCACAAGGTCTAAAGTACAACATTTTTTTTTCTTTAGTTTGTTTCGGGGTTTCCCTATGTACAGGTTACAATCTAGAGAGGGAGGAAGCACATAGAAAATGCACAAGCACCTCTTCAAGCTTGCTGACAGTCACAAAAATGCAAGTATACCAAAACTAGAAAGCTCTAAAACAAAACTCTGCCATCAGCAGCCCTGATCCACGGTCCTCTCCGAAAGGTAGAGGTTTCCCTGCTTTGTCTCTAGACAAAGCCTCTGTCTCTTGAACGAAAGTTCATAGAGTGTTGTATGTAATGGCCGACGAGTTAGCAACCAAGTGGAACTCTCTGCAACTAACGGAAGAGGAGCAACAAGAACTAGTTCTACTCTGGAAGCAGTTCTATCAACCAAACACAAAGGCAGCCATTGTATGTTTGCTCTCATTCTAAACGAGAGAAATGTAAACCGCGAAGCTTTTAAGTCCACCATGGCAAAGGTGTGGAATCTGGAAGGATGGATTACGTATAAAGAGATCGGCTTCAACAAGTTCCTAATAGAATTCCAAATCCTTTCAGACAAAAGGAAGGTGCTCCAAGGAAGACCATGGTCGTTCGACCGTCACCTTATCTGCCTCAAGAACTTTGAAGGTGACCTATCTCCTAACGAGATCATTTTCACGTCAGAACTGTTTTGGGTACAAGTGCACAACATACCTTTCGCTGGCATGAACGAAGAACAAGGTAGAAAAATAGGCTCAATGATCGGGAAGGTACACGCAGTTGAAACAGATGATCAAGGTGGGGAAGCTTTCTCAGAATCAGGGTGGATGTACCTATTAACAAGTCCCTCCCTCGAGGGAAAATGATCACTGTAAAGGGCAAACAGTGTTGGATTTATTTCAAGTATGAACGCCTTCCAAATTTTTGTTTCAAATGTGGGAATCTGAAACAGTTGAATGGAAAGTGCGCAAGGTTTAACCCTTCCATGCAATCCTAGGATTAGTATGGACAGTGGATGCGGGCATCACATGCCCCTTACCAGGTCCCTTCAGAAAAGAGATACGGTGGTTCACCGGAACAGACATCACAAGGAACATCAACTCCGGTGCAACCAGAAGCAGCAGGGGCACAGAAGGAGAACTCGGGATGGTCTAACATCATACTCGAGGAGGAAGTTACAAGTCAGAACACCACAGTTGGCTGTCAGAAGCAAGACTTAGGCCATACCCTGCCAGGTCAAAATAACCAAACACGGGACAAGCTAGAGGTCCAGGGTTGCTGCCAAAATAGCCCACAGAAGGGACCCTCACATCAAAAGGAAATTGATCTCTCAAGGAAAAGGCTTCAGTCTCACTCCTCAAGTCCACTAGTACAGGTATGCACTACTGGCCCTCACCTTTCTCCTTACATGATAGGGACATGTGTGTTGACCTCACTTCACCAATAGACTCCAAGCCCACTCTCAAGTCAAACATCTCAGAATTTCCATCTCAGAACAGTGAACATCGAGCCAACCCATATGATACTAAAGTAAGCACCGAGTGGAAAAGGAAAGCCAGGGAACTAGCCCCTACACTGGTTGACATAACCAACTCTCAGTGTGCACATACCCTTTCCCCTAAGCTTAAGAGACTAGCATCTAGAATAGAAACTAGATCTAGCAACAAGAGCCTCAAAAAGGAAAAAACCTTGATAACAAAAACAAAGAATCCAACACAAGAACCAGAGGTGGTGGCTGCTCAGCAGCCCCACCTAGCCTAATGAATTGTATAAGCTGGAATTGTCGGGGGCTTGGGAACCCCCAGACAATTCATGAGCTTCTCCAACTGGTGAAGACAAAGTCCCCACACTTGGTTTTCATAATTGAAACCAAGTGCTCAAGTGACAAGATGGAATTAACCTGAGTGAAATCTGGGTTTTGACAACTGTTTTTCAGTGAAGAGTATAGGAAAAGTGGTGGCCTAGCTCTTTATGGAACTCTAATATAGAGGTGAAAGTGGACACCTACACGATGTGAGCACATTTCAGTCTATGTTAAACTGCCAAACACTATACAATCATGGCTTCTAACTGGTTTTTATGGCATCCCATTACTGCAAAGAGACATGCAACTTGGCAACTCCTAAAAGCTCTAATGCCAGCACCATCAAGTACCATGGATATGTTTTGGAGATTTAACAGAGATAACCAGTATAGCTGAAAATATTGGTGCAGCCATCAGACCTTACAAACAAATTATGGAATTAAGGAAAACTCTTAGAATCTATGTGAACTCAATGACCTTGCTTTTGAGGGGGACAGATATACATGGGCAAACAACAGAGAGGGCAGCTATTCACTAAGGAAAGACTTGATAGAGTGCTTGGGAATTCATCCTGGATTGATATGTTCGAAGACCACTCTATCCATACACTGGCAACTACTCCTCAGACCATAGACCTTACTCATAACCATACACTAACAAGATCAGCAGGTTGAGGAAAAAAAGAATTTTCAGATTCGAAGCCAAATGGAGTAAAAGAGAAGATTGTGAAGCTCTAATAAAAGATCTTGGGAGAATTTCCTAGAAGACCCCTGACCCATTGGCAATACCCTTCAAAGCTTAAAGAGTGTCAAGCAGGCCTACAACAGTGGAGCAAGGACCTACACAAGAAAGACAAAGAGACCCTACAGTCAAAATTGAACATGCTTAACCATCTTAAAGAACAAAATGAAGGTCAACATTATGCTGAAATTAGAGAGCTTTAAAAGGCAGTAGATCAGCTGCTAGATGTGGAAAACACAAGGTGGAAACAAAGAGCCAAACAAACCTGGCTTAAGGAAGGGGACAAGAACACATCCTATTTTCATAAATGTGCAAACCAGAGGCAAAAGTATAATACCATCACCAAGATTCTCAATGAGTCAGGCCAGGAGATTACTAGCAAGGAAGGAATTAGGAGAGAAATCCATCATGATTTCCAAAACATTTTTTCCTCTTCTAATCTCAATAGAATAACAGAATGCCTGAATACACTACCCAGGAAACTTTCAGCATAAATGATAAGCACCCTAGGCTAGGACTTCACAGAATCTGAGATTAAGGAGGCAATGGTTAGCATGAATCCATTTGGATCCCCTGGACCAGATGGATTTCCAGCAGTCTTTTTCCAAGACCATTGGTCGACAGTGAGGCCAAGAATCACACAAGCTACTCTCTGTGCTCTAAATGGAGGCAACTGGTCTAGAGCTGTTAATGACACCTACATTGCTCTTATACCAAAAAAATCTAAGCCCTCGCAGGTGACAGATTTCAGGCCAATTAGTCTTTGCAATGTTTTCTATAAAATCATTGCAAAGACAATAGCCAACAGACTTAAGCTTGTTTTACCTGCACTGATTTCCCCAACACAGACAGCTTTTGTACTTGACAGACAGATAACAGACAACATCTTTGTATCTTTTGAGGCCCTCCACACTATGAAGTCCAGGCTAAAAGGAAAAGAAGGTTACATGGCTCTTAAGCTCGACATGAGCAAGACTTATGATAGGATCGAATGGCCCTTCCTAAGAGCAGTCTTGGAAAAACTTGGTTTTGAGACACATTGGGTTAATATGATCATGAAATGTGTAGAGACAGTCTCCTACTCCATTCTCATCAATGGAGAAGCACAAGAAACCTTTTTCCCTACAAGAGGCATCAGGCAAGGGGATCCACTATCCCCATACCTGTTCATTTTGTGTGCTGAAGCTCTGAGCTGCATGTTGAATCAAGCTGAGAAGTCTAAGCTTATAAAAGGTCTACCAATCAGAAAAAACAAGCTCTCCATCAACCATTTATTCTTTGTAGACGACAGTATCCTTTTTTGCAAGGCCAATTCCATTGAATGGAGCGACTTATATCATCTGCTGGAAACATATGAAGCTGCATCAGGCCAAAGATTAAACAATGAGAAAACCTCTATATTTTTCATCTCAAATACCAGAGAGGACACCAAAAATATCATCACCAGCATTGCAGGGATAAGGGGCACAAATGTATATGAAAAGTATATAGGACTCCCTGCTTTAATTGGAAGATCAAGGAACTACTCCTTAAAGGGTATCCTAGATAAAGTGCAAGCAAGAATCTCCAATTGGAAGAACAAATTCCTCTCCCAAGCTGGTAAAGAAGTTCTCATTAAAGCTATCATTCAGGCCATCCCAGCCGATGGTATGGGTATTTTCAAGCTTCCCAAACAATTAGTCCATGAACTTAACAAATTGGTAAGGAATTTCTGGTGGGGATAGCAGAATCAGGAGTCAAAAATTCACTGGGTGGGCTGGAATCAGATGAAAAAGGCCAAATGTAATGGGGGTCTTGGCCTTAGAGATTTTTCAAATTTCAACCTTGGCCTCCTAGCCAAGCAAGGATGGAAACTAATCTCCAACCCTAACTCCTTAGCGGCCCAAGTGCTCAAGGAAAAATACTACCCCAACAACAATTTCCTCAATGCAAAACTGGGGCAGAACACTTCCTTTGTGTGGCAAAGTTTTCTAGCAGCAAGACCTCTACTCTTGGAAGGGATGATGTGGAGAATTGGAGATGGAAAGACAACCGAGATATGGAAGGATAAATGGCTTCCCAAACCAAATACTTACAAGCCTCAGGCCTCCTTCAGGTTTTTACATGAAAATACAAAAGTGGCCTGTCTCATAGATGGCTGTACACACCAATGGAAAAGGGACTTGGTTTTCTCCATGTTTACCAAAGAAGAGGCTAAATTAATACTGAGGATCCCGCTTAGTCCCCTCTCAAAGACTGATAGTTTGTTCTGGAGATGCACTTCATCAGTACAGTTTACTGTCAAATCAGCCTACCACCTCCTAAATGAGTTAGAAGACCAAGCTAAAGGCCAACCCTCTAATACCAGAACACAAAAAGTTCCATGGTCTAGATTATGGAGCTTAAATCTCCCCAATGCCACAAAAACTTTCCTTTGGAGAGCATGCCTTAATGCTCTACCCACTCGAGTTAATCTAAAAAGAAGGAAGGTGATAGAAGATCCAGCTTGCCCTATATGTCTACATGAAACAGAGACCATTGAACACATTCTTTGGGATTGCCCCTCAGCAAGAGATGTGTGGGCACTGAGTAACAGGAAATTTCAAAAGGCCAGAACTAATTCTCCTCATTTTGCAGAAAAATTAGAAAGCATTGAGACCTCTCTGGGGGCAGAAGAGTTACTTACCTTTGCCATTACTGCATGGAACCTATGGAAAAGAAGAAATGAAGTAGTCTTCAAAGGCCACCTCTCTCACCCCTCCTCAATGGTCAAGCAATCCCAACAATTGGTAAAAGACCTCCAACAGGTTTCTGTAAGCAAGAAGACCAAGACACAGAGTCAACAGAACATCTCTCAATGGGAGGCTCCTACCCAAGGCAAAATCAAAGTTAATTGGGATGCTTCAGTGGACAAAGCCTCAAGCAAAGTGGGGGTAGGGGTCATTATCCGGGACTGGAGGAGTAAAGTGCTAGCAACCCTTCGTATAAAGTAAGACTTGTTTCCTGATCCTCACATGGCAGAAGCCTATGCAGCATACCAGGCAGTAACTTTCTGCAAATCTCTAAGCTACCAAGACATCATTTTGGAAGGAGACTCCTTATTGGTAGTAACAGGTTTAACATCAAAGATAGAGGATCGCAATTATACTAGAATGATTATTGCAGACACAAGAGACACTCTAAACACCTTTGTTTCATGGTCAACAAGGCATGTTGTTAGAGCTATCAATGTAGTAGCTCATGCCTTAAGCAAGGATGCTCTTAGCATCAGTGGTTGTACCACAACTTTTGTTAACATCCCATCTTGTATTCGAGCCATGGTTCCATAGCTGTTTTAATATAATATCCTTTCAAAAAAACTTATCTATTTTTTCTTCATATCATTTAAATATTATATTTTTTAATATTTTTTATTCATTTTAAATATATTTTTAGGATCAACTTTATGAAAGAAAGTACTGAAACATCAATTGATTGTCCCATACTGCAACTAGCTTTAGGCGTGAAAAAAAAACTGGAACACCCCCTGCTAGAAAGGTTTCCAGTCAATGCGTCTTCCTCTTCACAAAAAAAAAAAAAACTCACAGAAATCTACAAATCAAACACAGAAGTCACATGCGATGTGAGATGTGAAGCTGCTCTGTGGTGATCGATGGAAGACGAGCAGAAGTCACCTGCAAAGAGGAAGACGCACGAAATAAACAGATGAGAGGTAGGGGAGGGGAAAGTGGATGAGAGAGAAATGATTAAAAAAATATTTACAATTGTGTACAGTTACTGCTAGATGTAGCGGTGACACTGTAGTTAAATGGAAAATACAGACAAAATAGCGAATCCATTGGAAGTCATTTTTACCTTATTTTCTTCAAATTATACAGAAATAAGGACTTTACATAAGCCGTTGGGACTACTCTTAGAACTAGATGAAACTGGGTGATGCTACAGGAACCGAGAAACAAGACCGAATAAATGGACCAAATGCCACGTGACTTTAAAAAAATAAAAAATAAAAGTTGAAAACGAACTGGTATTTTGCCGTCCCTCTCCTACGGGTGTGCAAAATACCAAATCATCCGATTCCGACCGATTTTTGCTCTAGTTCCAACTCCGATGGAATCGGAGCGTACGGAAGTCAGAGTCAGAATCAGAGTAATTCCGACTCTGTAACGGAAGTCGGAGTCGGAGTCGGTAGCTACTCGGTTCCGAATTTTGATTTTTTTAAAAAACAAAATCCAAATGCAAAACGATGTCGTTTTGCATTTGGATTATGTCAACCTAATAGGCTGGAACGGCATCGTTCTATTTAAATGGGAACGATGCCGTTTTGTGTATTTGCTAATTGGTATTACCAACCTCACGGACTCGGAGCCTCACTCGATGATCTCTCTCTAGTCTCGCCTCACGCCTCACGGACCTCACGCCTCACGGCTCACTGTCCTCAGCACGCAGCGGCTCAGCCTCACCGTGAGACCTCTCAAACCACACGATGCCGCAGCCCCCCACCGACCAGGTTATTCCGCCATAGACTGTTGTCACTGCCAGAGGTCGCCGTCGCCTGACTGACCAAAATCCATCCCAATTTTTCAATCGGTAAATATAAATTTTACTGATTGCAAATTTACTCCGAATTTTTGGAACTATTATATTTTTGTTTTTGATTGTCCTGTGAACGAAATTGGTGTTGAATTTATTGAGGAACCGTTTGTGATTTTCAGGCCTTTTTTGTTTGTGATTTTTGACTTGAAGGTTACCTGTTTGTGTAAATGTCACAAAGGAACTCGAGTGGGAACTTTTGGCGTTTACACGATTTTATACTAGTTTTCTTGTGCAGATCGGTATTAATAAATAATATGTATTCGAAAATCATCACTAGACCATGGGTTTTGCGTACTTGTTGTCATGGTTTCTAAATGAAAGCTGGAAACATTTTGCAGCATGCATTTCGTTGTCTATTAGAAAAACAAATGAGAAAATAGTTTCTTCAGCTGCAATACTTGTACATTTTTGTAATACATCATTGAGATATGTATCAACTATCAACCACATTTTAGAAAATCTGATTGTTTCTTTATTGCTTATGTTGCTAGTTATTGTGAAATAAAAACTTTAAACGATTTAATCGGTAGCTGCGATGAGAATTGCTAATCGAAATGGTCTTGTGGAATAATCTATAGCATAGTCTTGTCACTTGTGTTACATCAGAACTAAGAAGAGCTCCAAATGAAGCATGAGCCTCTCTTGAGGCCTTCATGACTTATGAAATAAAGATGTTTGCAGTATGTGATCATCTATATACATCATGCTATTGCCAAGGATTAACATGAAGACATAGATTCACTTGAGTGACGAGACCGAGGTGTATCATTAACTTGTTCTTCTTGAGTCACTATACTTCTTGCAGTACAAAGAATACATATTTTTTGGCTCAATAAAAATAGAAAAGGAAAACAAAAAGGAATATAACCGTTGCCACACACCGAATAAAGTGATACACGATATATGCAATTGATGAATCGAAAGCACATCAAATATATGTTTATACAAGAGATGCAATTGTCATACTTTTATTAATAAGTGAAATAAAATCTTATTGAAACAAGTAAATAGGCATAGCCCAAGTATACAGGATGTATACAACAAAGAACACCTAGTAACAAATTAGGAGCTAGAAAGTGATAAAACATATACCTTCAACAATTTTCATACTTATGGCACAACTAAAACCTTTACATGGGTCACTATCATTCTGGAAAGAAGAAGTTTGGGTAACAGAGAGTTGGAGAAGTATACTTTTAAATCAAGGATTTGATGCAATCCCCTTGATATGTCTTCAGAAGACAATATAAAACAGTAAACAATTATTTGTTTCTCTCCTCAAGTAAAATTCATCTTAAATCTGGAAATGGTAAGTGATGATTCATGATATTTCCTACTAGCATGATTGGATCTACCATTGTTTTCATTAGTTCCAACTTCATCTAATCCAGAGGATTCAAAATTCTCCTCTTCCTCTAAAGATGCCAAAACAGAAGTAACTCTTTCTCTTGGGGCCTTGAATCCACCATCAGCGACAGACTCAGCTCGTTTTGCAATAGCAAGAACATCTAACCCTGTTATGTAGTAAATTACAATTAGTATAACAAACAACAACTTTTACCTATCGATTGTGCAAGTATAGTTCCAATTAATATCTATGGAAGAAAAGCACTAGGATTCTCTAATTCCAAACATGGAAAAAAAATTAGTATGATTACATTGTACATTATCATATAGTTGCAAATTAAGCACACCTAAAAGAGATTTCCTCTCTGGAGGTCTAAACTCCACTCTATCCTTCCTAGGAAGACACAATCCTCCACTGCTCATCTTCTCAGGTTCCAATGTCTCTGTTGTCTCGTCCACATCTATAATTCTAGCATCACCTCCACATGTGCTTTTAATTTCTTACCTATTGAGAATAATCCAAAAAATCAAAGGAAAACTTCTTGCTTCTAACTATATAATCCCCATAAATACTTTCCATAATATCATTTTCATTATAAATATTAATTACAGTTCCTTTTCTTGCTTCCTTCAAATCAGTTAGAGAAAGTTTTCTTTTAAGTCATTTAAGAATTTGTCATGTGTTGTCGTTTCATAAAAATTCTTCAAAAAAAAAAATGAGTATCACAGTATGAAAGAGTTTTTTCTTTGAATTTTTCATTTTAAAAAATAAAGAATGATTTTGTTATAAAAACTATAACATCTTACGTGAGGAAGTGGAAGTGAAAATAGAATGACAATAAAATGTGAATCTAGTGTCCGGTTAGCAACTTAGCATTTAGACTCAACTCCATTACATTTTCTTTATCCAGAAAATTTAACTTGTTGAGTCTCTTATATATACTAGTTGTTTTGCTTACTCTAGGATGATTGAGTGGTTCTCTTTTATGGAAAAATTCATGCATCTCCTCAAGCTACATATATGTTTCAATGCTACTTGATCATTATAATATAGCTACTTGTTTTTTTAATAAACTTATTAATTTTTTTGTATATATGTGTTAGATTTCAAGCTATGGAGGCGCAACTATATGGGACCCCAGAACAGGATCAGGATGTCACAATTCCGTCCTCGGCACCGACATCCAGACACACTTCTAGAACACAAACTTCGTGTGCAAGTAGTCGATTCCCACTCCCGGTAGACATAGAAGATGATGATACATTTAATAAGGAGGATGAGATGGGTATTGGGGATGAGCCAGATGTACCACCTCCATCTGCGACAGCTAGGCCACCACAACCACGATCAAATAAAAAAAGGTCGTGGACGTGGGAACATTTCACCAAGGTTGACGGTGATCCCTTAGAACTGAAAGCGGCTTGCAACCATTGTAGCCAAGAAGTTGGATATCATTCTAAGAAACAAGGCATCGCTTGTTTGATATCATATCTAAATGGTTGCCAGAGGTATAAGATAGCGAAGGGATTGGCTGCAAAAGATCAGACAAAGCTAAGTTACGAAACTTCTACTGCGACTGATGGTACGCAACTTAAGAAAATGGTTATCCCTCAATACAGTGAGAAGATATTGAGAGATGAGCTTGCCGAGATAATAATTGAAGATGAGATGCCTTTTACTACAGTTGAGAAAAGAGGGTTCCGAAAGTTTATCAAGCTCATTGAGCCACGATTCCCATTGCCATCACAGTACACAATGATGCGAGATTGTATGAAAAGGCATTTAAAAGACAAGGCTGAGATGAGAAAAATGTTTGTGACCACTGGCTAGAGAGTCTCATTTACGACTAACACATGGCTTATCTATTTTTTCTTCATATCATTTAAATATTATATTTTTTAATATTTTTTATTCATTTTAAATATATTTTTAGGATCAACTTTATGAAAGAAAGTACTGAAACATCAATTGATTGTCCCATACTGCAACTAGCTTTAGGCGTGAAAAAAAAACTGGAACACCCCCTGCTAGAAAGGTTTCCAGTCAATGCGTCTTCCTCTTCACAAAAAAAAAAAAAACTCACAGAAATCTACAAATCAAACACAGAAGTCACATGCGATGTGAGATGTGAAGCTGCTCTGTGGTGATCGATGGAAGACGAGCAGAAGTCACCTGCAAAGAGGAAGACGCACGAAATAAACAGATGAGAGGTAGGGGAGGGGAAAGTGGATGAGAGAGAAATGATTAAAAAAATATTTACAATTGTGTACAGTTACTCGCTAGATGTAGCGGTGACACTGTAGTTAAATGGAAAATACAGACAAAATAGCGAATCCATTGGAAGTCATTTTTACCTTATTTTCTTCAAATTATACAGAAATAAGGACTTTACATAAGCCGTTGGGACTACTCTTAGAACTAGATGAAACTGGGTGATGCTACAGGAACCGAGAAACAAGACCGAATAAATGGACCAAATGCCACGTGACTTTAAAAAAATAAAAAATAAAAGTTGAAAACGAACTGGTATTTTGCCGTCCCTCTCCTACGGGTGTGCAAAATACCAAATCATCCGATTCCGACCGATTTTTGCTCTAGTTCCAACTCCGATGGAATCGGAGCGTACGGAAGTCAGAGTCAGAATCAGAGTAATTCCGACTCTGTAACGGAAGTCGGAGTCGGAGTCGGTAGCTACTCGGTTCCGAATTTTGATTTTTTTAAAAAACAAAATCCAAATGCAAAACGATGTCGTTTTGCATTTGGATTCTGTCAACCTAATAGGCTGGAACGGCGTCGTTCCATTTAAATGGGAACGATGCCGTTTTGTGTATTTGCTAATTGGTATTACCAACCTCACGGACTCGGAGCCTCACTCGATGATCTCTCTCTAGTCTCGCCTCACGCCTCACGGACCTCACGCCTCACGGCTCACTGTCCTCAGCACGCAGCGGCTCAGCCTCACCGTGAGACCTCTCAAACCACACGATGCCGCAGCCCCCCACCGACCAGGTTATTCCGCCATAGACTGTTGTCACTGCCAGAGGTCGCCGTCGCCTGACTGACCAAAATCCATCCCAATTTTTCAATCGGTAAATATAAATTTTACTGATTGCAAATTTACTCCGAATTTTTGGAACTATTATATTTTTGTTTTTGATTGTTCTGTGAACGAAATTGGTGTTGAATTTATTGAGGAACCGTTTGTGATTTTCAGGCCTTTTTTGTTTGTGATTTTTGACTTGAAGGTTACCTGTTTGTGGAAATGTCACAAAGGAACTCGAGTGGGAACTTTTGGCATTTACACGATTTTATACTAGTTTTCTTGTGCAGATCGGTATTAATAAATAATATGTATTCGAAAATCATCACTAGACCATGGGTTTTGCGTACTTGTTGTCATGGTTTCTAAATGAAAGCTGGAAACATTTTGCAGCATGCATTTCGTTGTCTATTAGAAAAACAAATGAGAAAATAGTTTCTTCAGCTGCAATACTTGTACATTTATGTAATACATCATTGAGATATGTATCAACCACATTTTAGAAAATCTGATTGTTTCTTTATTGCTTATGCTGCTAGTTATTGTGAAATAAAAACTTTAAACGATCTAATCGGTAGCTGCGATGAGAATTGCTAATCGAAATGGTCTTGTGGAATAATCTATAGCATAGTCTTGTCACTTGTGTTACATAAGAACTAAGAAGAGCTCCAAATGAAGCATGAGCCTCTCTTGAGGCCTTCATGACTTATGAAATAAAGATGTTTGCAGTATGTGATCATCTATATACATCATAGGCTAAAAGGAAAAGAAGGTTACATGGCTCTTAAGCTCGACATGAGCAAGGCTTATGATAGGATAGAATGGCCCTTCCTAAGAGCAGTCTTGGAAAAACTTGGTTTTGAGACACATTGGGTTAATATGATCATGAAATGTGTAGAGACAGTCTCCTACTCCATTCTCATCAATGGAGAAGCACAAGAACCCTTTTTCCCTACAAGAGGCATCAGGCAAGGGGATCCACTATCCCCATACCTGTTCATTTTGTGTGCTGAAGCTCTGACCTGCATGTTGAATCAAGCTGAGAAGTCTAAGCTTATAACAGGTCTGCCAATCAGAAAAAACAAGCTCTCCATCAACCACTTATTCTTTGCAGACGACAGTATCCTCTTTTGCAAGGCCAATTCCATTGAATAGAGCAACTTATATCACCTACTGGAAACATATGAAGCTGCATCAGGCCAAAGATTAAACAAGGAGAAAACCTCTATATTTTTCAGCTCAAATACCAGAGAGGACACCAAACATATCATCACCAGCATTGCAGGGATAAGGGGCACGAATGTATATGAAAAGTATCTAGGACTCCCTGCTTTAATTGGAAGATCAAGGAACTACTCCTTCAAGGGTATCCTAGATAAAGTGCAAGCAAGAATCTCCAATTGGAAGAACAAATTCCTCTCCCAAGCTGGCAAAGAAGTTCTCATTAAAGCTATCATTCTGGCCATCTCAGCCTATAGTATGGGTATTTTCAAGCTTCCCAAACAATTAGTCCATGAACTTAACAAATTGGTAAGGAATTTCTGGTGGGGACAGCAGAATCAGGAGTCAAAAATTCACTGGGTGGGCTGGAATCAGATGAAAAAGGCCAAATGCAATGGGGGTCTTAGCCTTAGAGATTTTTCAAATTTCAACCTTGGCCTCCTAGCCAAGCAAGGATGGAAACTAATCTCCAACCCTAACTCCTTAGCGGCCCAAGTGCTCAAGGAAAAATATTACCTCAACAACAATTTCCTCAATGCAAAACTGGGGTAGAACACTTCCTTTGTGTGGCAAAGTTTCCTAGCAGCAAGACCTCTACTCTTGGAAGGGATGATGTGAAGAATTGGAGATGGAAAGACAACCGAGATTTGGAAGGATAAATGGCTTCCCAAACCAAATACTTACAAGCCTCAGGCCTCCTTCAAGTTTTTACATGAAAATACAAAAGTGGCCTGCCTCTTAGATGGTTGTACACATCAATGGTAAAGGGACTTGGTTTTCTCCATGTTTACCAAGGAAGAGGCTGAATTAATACTGAGGATCCTAATTAGTCCCCTCTCCAAGACTGACAGTTTGTTCTGGAGATGCACTTCATCAGGACAATTTACTATCAAATCAGCCTACCACCTCTTAAATGAGTTAGAAGACCAAGCTAAAGGCCAACCCTCTAATACCAGAACACAAAAAGTTCCATGGTCTAGATTATGGAGCTTAAATCTCCCCAATGCCACAAAAGCTTTCCTTTGGAGAGCATGCCTTAATGCTCTACCCACTCGAGTCAATCTAAAAAGAAGGAAGGTGATAGAAGATCTAGCTTGCCCCATATGTCTACATGAAACAGAGACCATTGAACACATTCTTTGGGATTGCCCCTCAGTAAGAGATGTGTGGGCACTGAGTAACAGGAAATTTCAAAAGGCCAGCACTAAT
This sequence comes from Carya cathayensis, assembly GCA_011037825.1. NCBI lineage: Eukaryota > Viridiplantae > Streptophyta > Magnoliopsida > Fagales > Juglandaceae > Carya > Carya cathayensis. Next base: position 1,188,051 of record QGSO01000234.1, on the reverse strand, counting down.
TCTCCTCCTTTTGCAGAAAAATTAGAAAGCCTTGAGGCCTCTCTGGGGGCAGAAGAGTTACTTACTTTTGTCATTACTGCATGGAACCTATGGAAAAGAAGAAATGAAGTAGTCTTCAAAGGCCACCTCACTCACCCCTCCTCAGTGGTCAAGCAATCCCAACAATTGGTAGAAGACCTCCAACAGGTTTCTGTAAGCAAGAAGACCAAGACACCGAGTCAACAAAACATCTCTCAATGGGAGGCTCCTGCCCAAGGCAAAATCAAAGTTAATTGGGATGCTTCAGTGGACAAAGCCTCAAGCAAAGTGGGGGTAGGGGTCATTATCCGGGACTGGAGGATTAAAGTGCTAGCAACCCTTCGCATGAAGCAAGACTTGTTTCCTGATCCTCACATGGCAGAAGCCTATGCAGCATACCAGGCAGTAACTTTCTGCAAATCTCTAGGCTACCAAGACATCATTTTGGAAGGAGACTCCTTATTGGTGGTAACGGGTTTAACATCAAAGACAGAGGATCTCAATTATACTGGAATGATTATTGCAGACACAAGAGACACTTTAAACACCTTTGTTTCATGGTCAACAAGGCATGTTGTTAGAGCTATCAATGTAGTAGCTCATGCCTTAAGCAAGGATGCTCTTAGCATCAGTGGTTGAACCACAACTTTTGTTAACATCCCATCTTGTATCCGAGCTATGGTTTCATAGCTGTTTTAATACAATATCCTTTCAAAAAAAAGCAGCCCTGATACACCAACACACATAGAATATACATAAACCATCTTCTCTTCATGTCCTGTACAAAAATAGGCTGCTAACTCCAACTCCCTCGTGAAGTTCTACTAGAATTTTTAGTGCAACAGCTAGCTAATGACTGTCTTCTTTCATGGCATGGTATACTCTTTAGCACGAAAGTCATCCAAGCTATAGAATTCTAATTCCCTGAGTAACCTATCCAATCCCTCACGTTTCTTTAGGGGTTCTTTCGGGTCATGAAGCCCAGGGTAGTGGTGGAATGCCCTGCCACAAACACGAACAAGCCGTCAAACAGAATCTCGTAAAGCCACTGCTCAATACAGCTTCATAAAGCCAGGCTGATAAAACAGAATTTCAGGTAGATCGTCACGAGCTTAGTCAATTTTTTGTACCATGAGGAAGTGGCTGAATTTGCAGTTGTTGTATGGAGTATATGTGAAAAGAGGAATGAATTTATTTTTAGCAAAAAGTTTACTCATTCAAGTATTTTTCTAAAACATACAGTCAAAAAGTTCTATTGAAAGAGCAACATAAAGATAAGGCTACAAGCACAACTGCTATTCTAAGCATATGGGAAGCTCCTCCAAAGGATATTTGCAAGATCGAATTGGGATGCGGATATCTACAAGAGTCAGTGCAAAGTGGGACAATGAGTTGTTATCCGTGACTGGGAGAGAAGGGTTCCAGCAACCATGAGAATAAATAGCCATCTGGATCCTGCCCATCTCCTTGTTGAAACATATACAGCTCTACAAGCAACAAGATTTTCCAATGATCAGGGATTTCTCTTTTACAGTTTGCATTTCCTACGCTTGAATGCTTATCTTTTTATCTTTTCGTTTTCATTATCTAATACCTTTTAATTCAAGAATTATCCTTCTTTCTTCACTACTTCTATTCTAAATATAAGTCTATTTGCACACCTCAATCTCATATTAGGGGCTTATAAATAGCATTCACGTCCTCTGCTTTTGGACCTCACCTCTTCTTCTCTCCTATGCACCCAGCCCCACCCCACAACCTCTTCCAACCTTCTTTGGAATCCGAAACAGAAATAAAAGGTTCTTTCTCTCATTTTCCGTCGTCCAAGATCATGAGCCTCAGCTACACTTCAATTCTTTTATCTTTGTTCCTCGATCCGTGCCTTGGCATTACCCGTTTTCAGAAATTAGTACTAGATATCGTCTATTTTATGTTTTCTTCGCAAGGTTCATTCTTCGCAAAATGTCATGTTTTTGGTTGATATCCAAGTAATGCTCCACGATCACCCTCGCTAATTGATAATTCCCAGCTTGATATATGATCACCCTCGCTAACTGTTCTTTGAATTTCCTCACTCGCGTTCACATACGTTGGATTATATATGCCTGCATGCATCGCGCGCCTCTTGATCCTATATAACACCTGCCATACCTTTGAGTCTCTGGTACGTATGTATATGTTTATTGGCCTTTCCAAACAACATTGTTTTAATGTGATGTTACCGGCGAAGTTTTCTCAATAGAGATCGATGCATATATATATATATATATATATAACCTTCATTGCAACAGCAGGCGAGATGCAGACAAAAATACTTGAGACGATGCATGAAAGATATTTCTTCTCACGTCCTCTACTTTTGGACTTCACCTCTTCTTCTCTCCACTGCACCCTGCCCCATCCCCCAACCTCTTCCAACCTTCTTTGGAATCAGAAACGGCGAGAAAAGGCCCGTTTATTCCTTTCTTTTTCATTCTAGTTTCTTGTTGCATTTCTCTCTTCTTATTTGGGATTTTTATTTTTCAGGGACATTTTCCATCGTCCAAGATAATGATCCTCAGGTACAGTAAAATTCTTTTATCTTTGTTCGTCGATCCGTGCCTTGACAATCCCCGTTTTCAGAAATTAGTACTAGATATCGTCTATTTTATGTTTTCTGCACAAGGTTCTTTCTTGGAAAAATGTCTTTTTCTTTTTTTTTTTGGTTCTGTTAGGCACTGTTTGTTTGCCCAGAAAAGAAAAGATGAAAGGATCCGGATTCCGGATTGTATTTTTTTTTTATAAAGTATTTCGTGAATGTTTTTAAAATGGTTAAGAAATTAAAAAAATGTGTGGAAAAAAAAACTGCACGTCTCGAAAAGAATGTAGACGAAGGTCTCAAAAGAAAATAGGAGAAGGTGGCGTTTTTTTTTCTTTTTTTTCTAAGATAAACTATGGGAAGCTCAACAAGTAACTACGCGAAAACCAAAAACTTATTGGGTTTCGCCTAGATATATGTATATCTTTCTTGCATTTTCTAAGATCCGAACAGCACATTCTAATGGTGGAAGAGAGTCTAAATGCAAATAAATATTTAGTACATTTTGTATATGATAGTTTTGTCTTTTATGGTAATTTTAGTGATTCTTGCACATATTTATTTGGGTTTTAAAATTATGGGGTAAACTGCAGATTAAAGAAGAGATTCAGGGAAAGGGTTTGGGTATCATGATGGAATCTGTGCAATATGTTTAAATAAGGTAATGCTTCAAGAGACGACTCTAAAAGGTTGCGAATGTGCTTATTGGTTTGTCTCGTCAATCTATTTATCTGGCTGCCTTTATTATACTGGAAATTGTCTCATGACCTTGAAATCCATTCCCACATTTTTATTCTCCAAAACTCAAGATATCCAATTAGTTACAGCTAAAGACTAAATTTGAAAAATGTCAGACTAACATATAGCCCTCATATTATTATGCATCTAAGGAGAAATGATCATAGAGTACATAGTTTGTGCAAACACAAAAAGAAACTTTTTTTTTTTAAGAAGAGCTAGTAGCCACACACATAGTAGCTCCGTCCCAAGTTTATTAATATGCCATCACTTATGGCAGAGGAATTCCGTGGTTACAAGCGAAGCATCTGAGAGATTACAAGTAAATAATCCATTAAAACCCCTACCAAATACAAAACCAACAACCTTAAAGAAAATAAACAATCTAAACATGCCTACAAAAATTAAAAGAAATTAATTCCTAAAAGTTGGAAGCCCCAGTTTATATAAACAAATAATACCTTTCAATAGCCGTGGCAAATTATGGGGGCCTTCATAGTTAACATTCATCCCCATCTCATCTTGCCTTGCTAGGAAATCCGCCACTTGGTTTCCTTCTCGTTATTGGTGGACAACCATAAACGTTATCCCTTCAAGTGCAGCCATTAAAAATCTTCCCAAAAATCCCATAAATACCACAATGTGCATCGCCCTTTCAGAAACCAATTCACTACCAAACTGGAATCACTTTTAATAATCACATTAAAACAATTTAACCTTCTACACAAAACAATCCCCTCTAAAATAGCCCTTAGTTCAGCTCCATTATTAGTGCCGATACCAAAATGGGTTGAAAAAGCCCCCTTCACATTACCAGCCGCATCTCTTACCACGCCCCCTACCCCAGAACTCCCCAGATTACCCTGACAACTCCCATCACAATTCAGCTTCAGCCATTCCACAAGTGGTTTCTTCCAGGCTACAAGATGATGCCGTCTCACACAATTGCTCGTACACTCAATTTGGAGCTCAAACAAAACCTACAAATAAGACAAGGATAGCAGCCGGGATGAATTAATCTCCCCAGCTAACAAATGAATCCAATATTTCACGAACCACCACACTTGGTCTGCACTTTCTTGCACTCCTTCCATTCTAGCCTTACATCTCCTCTTCCAAAGGCTCCATGGGATTAAACACGGTAGTAAACCAGTTAAAGTACCTGTTATGGACGTCCTTTTTGCACATTGAAACCACGTCGAGATCCTCGCCTTCCATGTAGTCTGTTGTGTACAACACAACACTTGCTCTATCCCAAACCTTCGTAGCCAGTTCACCCGAGCATAATACATGATCTGGAATTTTAAAAAATCTCTGAATACAGCAGTTACATCCTAAAGCTAAAGAGATGCCCCTCATCTGCACCCTCTCATCTACTGCAAGAGAATTAAACCACGCTTTCCATAGGCTGATGGACACACGTTTAGGTAACAACCGGTGCCAAAACCACTTCTTCCACTGCAGTGAATCACCTCTGGATCTAACCACCTCCCATCAGTTGTTGTCAAGATTTTCCCTCTGTACCCACAAGATCCTTCAACAAACCAACATCCCAAGATTGATCTGCCCAAACGTCCTTAATCCGAAGCTTAGCATTGGAGATATCCTCTACCCACACAGAGAGAGGACTCGACACAAGCCACCTATCATACCAGAAAAAAGCATTTTCCTCCTCAAACCAACACTTTAGTATTCTCAGTGACCTCAGGTAAGATTGATATGATAGACCTATAAAAGCAAGATCCTATAGAGCTGCCAGCAGCTATATGGCCATCCTTGAAGTATTTCGCTTGGAAAAAGTTAAGACCATAGATTCTTTGTAGAAAGCAGGCGGTAAGCAAAATTCATGTGCAAAGAGCGTTGCACCTCCTTCAAGTCTCTCAAACCCAATCCACCCTCCGTAGTTGGCTTACACATTTTCAACCAAGATCGCCAATGTAACTTCCTTTTTCCATCTACTTCCCCCTAGAAAAAATTAGCCAAAAGAGAATTTATACGAGAGATAGTAACCATCGGAAGACTAATCACAGACATAATATGTATGGGCATACTTGACAGAACATGTCGCAATAAAATCAACCGCCCCCTTGAGAAAGTGATTGAAATTTCTACCCAACCACCTTCTTCCTTACTCTTTCAACCAATGGCTCAATAATGCGCACCGTCAATCTACCCGAAACGAGAGGAGCACTCAAATAAATAACTAGGAATTTTCCTTCCTTGAAACCCGTTAACCTCAATAGAGCACGTTTTCGAGAAGATCTAATAAGCTGTGAAGGGAAAATAGCCGACTTCTCCTTGCTAATCAATTTGCCCCGACCACCTTTCATACATTGCAAGAGTGTCAATAAGTCTTTTTATTGATCTTTTCCCACCATTCTCAAATATCAGAAGATCATCGACATAAAGTAAATGAAAGATCAAAGGAGCCCCAGCCGGATGTGAGAAACTTCCAATTCGCCCTTCCTCAAAATTTTTCTTAAGCAACCGTGTCAACACTTCCTCCATTACAATAAATAGATAAGGGGATAGAGGGTCTCCTTTCCGTAAGCCCCGCGAAGGTTGGAAAAACCTTTTAAAAGTCTCATTCATCATCATTGAGAACCACGGAGACTTCACACACTCCCCCACTAGACGGCAAAAATTATTAGAGAAACCAAATGCCTTTAAAACCTCCAACAAAAAATCCCAATCAACTCCATCATATGTCTTTGCCATATCAATTTTCACAATTACGTTGCCACCAAAAGTTTTCTTATTTAGAGAAAGAACCATTTCATGTGCAAGAGAAATATTCTCAAAAATGCTTCGCCCTAGCACAAAAGCACCTTGTTCAGGGGAGACCAACTTATGAATAATCCGCATCAATCTACTTACAAGAATTTTTGAGAAAATCTTGTAAGCCACGAAACATAAACTAATAGGTCAAAATTTGTCAGAACTTGAAGGGTCCAGCACTTTCAAGATTAGAACAATAAAAGAAGAGGAATAAAAACGGGGTAATGGCTCACCACTGAATTACTCATGTGTCACCTCCAGCACATCCTTTTTGATAATATCCCAACAAGATATATAGAAAGCATAATCGAAACCATTAGGCCCCGGGCTACTTTGTCTAGGAATGGAAAAAATCGCTTCTTTTACCTCTTCCTCCGAAGGCGCCATACATAGCATCATATTCTCCTCATCTGAAATAACATTATCAATCAAGGTCAATAAATCAGCTTGCTCCACCACCAAAGATGCTGTTAAAACCTCCCGAAAATACTGAGTGGCTCCTACGTGAACTTCTTCAGCAGTGTCCAAGACCCTTCCATCCGCTAGGACCATGCGAGAGATGTGCCCCTACTTCCGACGCTGATTTATCAAAGCATGAAAAAATTGAGTGTTCTAGTCACCTTCTGTCACCACTTCTTTTTTGCCATTTGACAAAGCCATGTAGCTTCTCTCTTCTCCCAAATCTTTATCTCAAGTTTGGTTGTCAAATAATCGGCCTCTATTTCTGGAGAAAAACCCAGCTGAAGCTGATGCTCCAAATTCGTCACTCTCTCCTCAAGCTCTTTTAAGATAACGTCCACTCTCCCAAAGACATAACATTCCAAGCTCTCAATGCCAACTTGGTCCTCTTAATTTTGAGAGCAAGCCTCCTGAGGCCCCTCGTTGAGTCCTGTCTATTCCAAGCCTCCTCGACACAAGACAAAAATCCCTCATGTAAGCACCACATTTTTTGAAAGCGAAAAGGGACGGGACCTTAAGATGTGTAGGGCCTATCTGAATGGATGACCATCAGGCAATGATCAGACATATTACGGCTCAAATATTGAAGCTATGCAGACATAAACTGGGTAGAAAAAGCAGTGTTAATGACTACTCTATCTAGTTTAGCCCAGCTTCCTGAATTCCCCTCATGGCCATTCAACCATGACATGGTTTGCCCCCTCACTAGCTAACTCAAAAAGACTACAGTGATTTAAACAATCATTGAACTCAGACATAAATATCAAAAGGGCATCCACCAATTCTTTTTGAATCCGTACGAATAGCGTTGAAATCACCCATTACAAGTCATGGCTGCTCTCCCACTTGCACCTCTTCCATAACCTGCCATAGGTCTTGTCGTTCAACTGGTGGAGATTCAAAAAATTCCCAAGCAAAGACATACATGTCGCTTCAGCAAAAGGTTCCGAAATGGCTACCAACGTGGCATTTTTCTCCTTGATGAATGATTTCAGCCTATTCCTTGACCTGCCTAATCCCCTCACATTCCAGAAAAAAATAGAATCAATCATAAATTTAATTTTTGAGACCTAGCCAACAGAAGCTCAATAGCCGTCATGCAAAATGGAGTGAGTTTTTGCAATCATTTTCATTTCTTCTCAAGCATAAGGCATGTGTTCAAAACAAAGTGGTTGATGCTTTAAGTTGTCGACATTACTTGCTTTCCACTATGTGAGTAAATGTTGTAAGGTTTGAAATAGTGAAGGGGCTATACTAGGAAGATCCTTTCTTTGCAAAGGTATGGGAAGAGTGTTCAAAGCATCCTCATCATCCCTTTTTCTTACAAGATGGTTACCTATTCAAGGGCAACTATTTATGTATCTCACACTGCTCTTTAAGGAATTTCATAATTATTGAAGCTCATGGTAGTAGACTTGCTGGACACTTCTAGAGAGACAAGACACTTGCTCCTGTCACGAAAAAATTCTATTGGCCAAAGATGGAGAAAGATGTTATGCGACACTTGGAGCGTTGTAGAACTTGTCACATTGCCAAGAGTCATGGCCAAAATACGGGGTTGTACACTCCACTTCTAGTTCCTAAGTCTCCATGGGAAGACCGAAGTATGGATTTTGTTGTGGGTTTCCCAAAGACTCAAAAGAACAAATATTTCATTATGGTGGTTGTTGATCACTATTCCAAAATGGTGTATTTTGTTCCTTGTAATAAGACACTTGATGCTTCTCATGTGGCTAATCTTTACTTTTGAGAGATTGTCAAGCTTCATGGTATTCCTAAGACAATCACTTCAAATCGAGACACCAAGTTCATAAGTCATTTCTAGCGTACTCTTTGGCGAAAGCTTGGAACTAATCTTCAATTTAGTTCTACTTGCCATCCCCAAACAGATAGCCAAACAGAAGTTTTCAATCAAAGCTTGGTCAATTCGTGGAGAATTTTTGAGGGAAAAAATATTAGACAATGGGATCTCTTGTTAGCACAAGCCGAGTTTGCTTACAATCGGTCCAGAAGTCAAACTACCGGTTATAGTCCATTTGAGGTTGTCTATGGACAAAATCCCATTAGTCCTCTAGAGTTGGCACCACTCCCTACTACCCAGCAGTTTAGTGGAGATGTAGAAGAGAGGGTGAAGTTCATTAAGAAGCTACATGAATAGGTTCAAGATCGCATTATCAACCAAACTGAGAAGTACAAGAAGCAAGCCAACAAGCACTGAAAACCAGCAACTTTTAAAGAAGGTGATTTGGTGTGGATTCGTCTTCAGAAGGAACATTTTCTAGGTGGCCGTCATGCTAAGCCTAGGCCTAGAGCTGATGGCCCTTTCAAGGTGCTTCAATGCATTGGAGGAGATAATGTGTACAAGATGGAGTTCCCAAGTGACTATGGTGTTTCAATAACTTTCAATGTTTCTGATCTTTTGCTCTATTATTGTAACAACCCGCTAAAATTATCAGTTTTGGATTATTTCCCGACAGCAATCACATCTCTCTCGTCTTTACCCTCATCTGGAATCACGCGTATAGATTATCTTTTCCGTAAATTACGTATTTTGTTCTTCACCGACAGCTGTAAAATCATGAGTCTTCCAAGACCACATCTAGCCTTTCTCAAGCCCAAACTACCACTTTATGTGGTGGACAGCCACAGTACGCCGCCACGTACGTTCCTCCGACGCATGTTCGTGACGAACAACGAGCGACGCACGGGTTATCCCGTCGATGGTATAACCTTCTATCTCTAGTTATTTTACGTTTAAAATAGTTGGTTGGTTTGTGGATTGTGTAGTTGTATTTGTGGAATTCGTTGCGTAGTTGTGAAGCGAAGTGTGGTTGTGAAGTGTTGCGTTTGATTGTGTATTTTGTGGACTGTGCTGTGAAGTATAGGCGTGAGATGGATGCCGTAGATGTGATACGGCGGGTTGTGTGAAGAGAATACGCGTGTAGCGTATTCTGTGTAATGCAGCGACGCGCCGCGCGACGTGCACTGTAGTGATGTGTGTCGTAGAAGGAAGGGAGTACGCATGTAGTGTACTCCGTGTTGTATGGCGATGCATCGTGTGATGTGCATCGTGTTGATGAGAGTTGTAGCGAAGGAAGTACGCGTAGCGCGTACTCCGTGTCGCGTAGCGATGCACCGTGAGACGTGTATCGCAGTGATGGGTATTGTAGTGTGGATGGAAGAGAGTTCACGTGAGTGTACTCTGTATTAAGTCGTGATACATCGGATGGCGTGTCACGAAGGGTTGAATGGCGTAGCAGAGAAGTGTGGAGCGTATGGTGTAATGTTGGGAAACTGTATGACAGTGTCCCGAAGCAGTGATGATATGGATTATAGTCCGGGATGACTGGTGTCATCTTGTGGTTGACTATGGCTAAGAGTATATGGATTGAGAAATGAGTTGTTTGTTTGGTTGTTATTGATAATTTTAATGAACTTGTTTTAGTGCAAAGGCTTTCTGAAGTCAATTTATCTCTTCCGAGTATAGTGAAACCTCAAGTTGGCCGTGGTGTTGCAAGTGCTTACAATATGGCAATTGAGTTCAGAAGTGAAAATCTTAAGGACTCGAGTGTTCCTCTTCCAGCTGTTGTGCAGTTCCTCGTGTCTCGCGCTCTATTCTCATAGAACGCGACGATCGAGGTAAGTTAGCCTCTAACTTACTATCAGTTTATTGTGTATGTGTGATGGGTAAGAGAACTACAATTTATGTATGTATGTTATCGTATATGCCATGTCATGCTATGTCATTACATGTTTATCTGTTACGTATGATTTAATCTCTCATGAATAATTATCTGTTAAATAATCTTTTCTGCCATACAATGATGTATGTTATAAGTATGCCATGTTAAGTATGCCATATGATACATGTATGCCATGAAATGTTTATGATTAAATCATATTATGCCATTTACAAGTATACGCCATGTTAGAAAAGTATATGATATTAAATAATATCACATGCATTAAGAAAGATAAGACATGTTATGTTATAATAATGCGTGGGGCCACAACAACTGTGGAGTACGTATTATATTTATGTTATTTATAATGCGTGGGGCCACAACAACTGTGGAGTACGTATTATATTTTATGTTATTTATAATGCGTGGGGCCACAACAACTGTGGAGTACGTATTATATTTTATGTTACTTATAATGCGTGGGGCCACAACAACTGTGGAGTACGTATTATATTTATGTTACTTATAATGCGTGGGGCCACAACAACTGTGGAGTACGTATTATATTTATGTTATGTTATTTATAATGCGTGGGGCCACAACAACTGTGGAGTACGTATTATATTTTATGTTATTTATAATGCGTGGGGCCACAACAACTGTGGAGTACGTATTATATTTTATGTTATTTATAATGCGTGGGGCCACAACAACTGTGGAGTACGTATTATATTTTATGTTATTTATAATGCGTGGGGCCACAACAACTGTGGAGTACGTATTATATTTAATGTTATGTTACTTATAATGCGTGGGGCCACAACAACTGTGGAGTACGTATTATATTTATGTTACTTATAATGCGTGGGGCCACAACAACTGTGGAGTACGTATTATATTTTATGTTACATGAAGTATGGGGCCACAACAACTGTGGAGCATACACTACATGAGACACAGCAATTGTGACATGTAGAATACGTGGGGCCACAACAACTGTGGAGTACGTATTATATTTTATGTTATGTGAATTCATGGGGCCACAACAACTGTGGAGCATGAAGTATGGGGCCACAACAACTGTGGAGCATACACTACATGAGACACAGCAATTGTGACATGTAGAATACGTGGGGCCACAACAACTGTGGAGTACGTATTATGTTTTATGTTACTTGAATACGTGGGGCCACAACAACTGTGGAGTACGTATTAATGCACGTTATTAATCAAGACAATTAAATAAGATTCCAAGTTTATGTTAAGTCAAGTTTCAGATCAAGTTCATGTTATGTTATGCTCACGTACATGTTATGTTCATGTTCATGTTATGTTCCAAGTTCATGTTCACATCATGTTATGTTCACGTTTATGATACGTTCAAGCTCACGTTCATGTTATGTTATGTTCATGTCCATGTTATGTTTCACGTTCATGTTATGTTGATTGTTCATGTTATGTTTTAAGCTTAAGTTCATGCCATGTTAAGTCAAGTTCAGTTCACGCTTAAGTTCTGGTTAAGTCATGCTATATGTCAAGTTATACTATGTTTATGTATGACTATAATTATGCATTTATGCTTTTACTGCCATGCATGCATTTTTAACCTGTGTATAAGTTTTATGTTAACTTACTGAGATTTGTAATCAAATCTCACTGTGGTAGTCCCAACTACCATTCCCCCCGAATGGTAGATCTTGTTACAGGACCCAAAGGAGAATTGGAATCTGACCAACTGAATACGGTCGACTAGGCCACGGTGCGATGTTGATGATGGTATAGTATTTAACTTAGGTTAATACTTGTACTTTTGGAGTTGTATCTCAAGTATTCTTTTGATCACAACCATTTTAGACTAGTGTGGTGATCACGGCTTTTTAGTATGCCTTTATGTATGAATTATGTTTCAAGTATTTGGGATATATTTAGTTGGTGCATAGTATTGCTAAAGAAAAAGATTATCCGCTGCGAATATTGCATAATGTTAGATGCATGTTAGGAACATTGCATCTTATATGTCATGAACGGGGGCAGGTAACCTTGTGTTGCATGTCTCGACGCTTCAAATGTCCGTTCAATCCCAAGCGGAATTTGGGGGCGTCACAGGTGGTATCAGAGCAATACGTCTCTGGGTTGTAAATCCACATGTCCTTAGGAAATGCACCAAATACTAGGCTTGAGATTTTAGTCTTCATTAGGCTTGAATTTCTTCGAGATCATGTGCAGAAAAGCGATATAGTAATAGAGTTCACAAACACACATGATCAGTTAGCAGATATTTTCGCAAAACCTTTACCAGAAGATAGATTATATATGATTAGAAGAGAAATAGGTATGAAGCATGTTACGAATATCTCTTAAAGGATAAAACCAGAGTTCATAAATATAAAGAGATATTTTTTTTAATAAAATGCTTCTACATAAACTTGAGGTTCTTAGCCTCATGTTGGAGACGCTCACTCTCTTCATACAATATCATATCATCCCTATTCATGGGAGCTGGCAAGCGGAATGAAGAATCCAGTAGAGTTTTCAGCTGTTTATTCTGCTGCCGAAGGATTCCTTCCCTGGTGTGAGACTCTTGAACAATTCGTTGAAGTACAACAATTTGTTCTTTAAGCCTTTCAACCTCTTGGTTTTTGGCTTGTACCCGCTGGGAAAAAGCAATTATAGAAGATGAGTAGCGAGTCCCAAGACTCACCAAGTCGTAGACAGCATCGGAGTCTGACTTATTAGCCATACTAGTATTTTCTTGCTGCAGCATGGCACCTATGGCAGCTGCAGAAAGGACAGGAGGTTGAGGTGCTGAATACCTCATGGATGGATCTAGGGAAATGTTAGAAGATTGAGCCATTGAGAAAAGAACTGAAAACTTAAGGCGAGAATGTTGAAGGAATGCAGAGGAGTTATAGAGATGAGAATAAGTTTTGATGCATATTGGATTGAGTTGAAGACTGACTTTATAGAGATAACATAAAGAAGAAGACAAACTAGTTTCTCTTCAAATCTTATTTAGTCAAAAGAAATACAAGATATGCTGGACACGCTTTGTCAAAAGTTTCTTACTAAGCCAGCTAGATTAACAGTAGTTTGTCCCTATTTCTCTAGAAAACGATGAACCTCTGCTGTTATCTGCCGATGTTGACCCTGTATCTGAATCCTTTCTCGTTCCAGCTCTTCTATTCGTGGTTGCAGATCATGAGCATACCAATCTGCAAATTTCTTCAACTCTTGGTTTTCTTGCTGTAGCCTTTTATTTTCTCTATCCTTATTAGCAAGCTTCTGTTGTAACTCAGATATTTGGATGTTAAGATGATCAATCTCACTTACCCTCGCCAGTAACCTCCGAGACATGATCGTAACAGAGGCAGCATATTGACTACTGAGCTTCCATGATTCTGTAATAATCTCAGAATCAGTCCTACTAGAAGAACAGTTCGCTGCTCCTATCGTAGTATTGACGACCTCAGGAGAGAAGATTGATGGTTGATGCGTCAAGGGTTCCTGATTCAAGTCTGGAACATTAGTGGAAGAGTTTTGCCCAGCCATTATTTTGTTATGGAAAAACAAAACACAGGTCAAGAAGCGATGTTTTTTCTTTCCGATGGATGAAGATGATCCTGTTTCTTTATAGAAACTCAAAGCCTTCAATCACGGTTGTCATCAACATCAGGCGTTTGTTCAAATCACTAGCCGTATTAAATTCATAGAGTAGGCCCCGAGACTTTGCAGCACTTGTCGGGTCACGGACGGTTCTTTTTTTTTCAAACTATCTACAGTGTTTTAAGCGTGTTTTATGTTTGTACTTGCGTCGATTTCGAGGACGAAATCTTTTTTTTAGGAGGGGAGGATGTAACAGCCCGCTAGAAATTCAATGGTGGAATTTCTATAGACATTAGAAATCTCGTGAAAACCCCATAAGTTTTTACGAATCGGCTAATCGCATAAGTTCTAGTATGTCAACATAATTAGTTTTATCACTCACTATGGTGCCAGAAATGTGATTTTATTTGTTTGAGGTAGTTAGAAGTGTCAGATTACGTTATAGTTTACGCCACTAGACTCAGTTGAATATTTAGGATTTTTCAGTACTAAGTTTATTATGCACTTTTTCGGAGTGAATAGTAACCTCGATAAGCGTACTAAGTGCAGTGGTTTCAAAATCACAGTGTGAAATGTCCAAATTAGGTTAGAGAAGTTTTATTTGGACACTTGGCAAGATCTTAACCACACATAATGAATAGTATTAGATACTTGGCACAAAGAGAAACCATTAGATGGATTTGTGAAGGAAATCAATGTGTGAGATCATGCCACCTAAGCAAAACAGTTTTTTTTCATCTGATCAACCAAATTGAGTTAGATGAAGAGGGTTTCAACCCTAGTAAAACCCTAAATGGTTGGAATCCTTTTGAAACCCCAAAAACTTGGTTGAAACCGAAACCCTAAACGGTTTCCCCAAACCCTAAAGTTGGCATTCAAACCCTTTTTGATCCAATTTCTAGTATTGTGTTTAATCACTTGATTAAATCACTTTCACATGCTATTAATTTCTCAAATTCCTATTATGACATCTTTATCCAACATTTTAAACCTTAGAAATTTGATTGGGCCAAGAAAAATTGGATTTGGGCTTGATAGCATCTCAAACCCTAACCAAACCCCCTTTAAACCCCAAATTGAAGCCCACTTGGTTGAGGCCCACTAAGGCCCACTAAAGCCCACGAATTTTGGCCACCTTGGCATAGCTTCTTGGAGAAATTTCCTCCCCCACTTGGCAGACCATTCATTGCATCAAGTTGCACTCATTAATATGGAGGAACCCACCCCATCAAGTCCCATGTCTCATAGCCTTTGTAAGTTGTCTTTTGCCCCCCACTATCCTCTACATTATGTCACATGTCTACACCTCCACTCAATGATCATTAAGGTCCAAATATTCTCCCTACAGAAGTCTTGAGTCGTGCAAGACACACTTACTTCACTTTAATCATTTCTTCACCCCGTTCTTAGAGAGAAACCCAAAAGAGCTCTCTCGGGCAGATTTCTGGGTCTTTTTGCGTGGAGTTTTTCGACCCTTTGTAAGTATTTTCACACGATGACTCCTTCATAAAAGTTGTTCCTCTTTGAGTCTAGTTTCCGTAGATGTATTTTTCGTATCATTCCATGGTCATTTGGTCGGTCAAAAGTATTTTTAACCATGGAAAGGTCATTCTGGGCGTGAATCTGGAGAGTGTGTTATGTTTTGGAGTTTTTGACCAAGCTAATGGATATATCTTGGTCCGAAAATTTTATGGAGTGTTCTTAGAATGTGTTTAAGAGTTTTCATTGAGGTTTTGTTGCATGAATAAAGATTTTGATGATAGATTTTATTAGATCTAGAAACATGAAAACTGGAAGTGACAAAACAGTTTTTATTTGGATAAAGTTTGAATATTTTGAGGTTTGATCTTACTCTAAAGGCTTTGATATTTTTATATGATGATCCTAAGTCTCTTATTTTCATGTTAGGATGTTATTTTGGAGATATTTAGTATTAGTTTCAAAGATATGATTTTTCTATGCAAGAGAATTTCGGTTAGGCCTAAGATTTGATGTTTTTAGGTTAGATCCATGTTTTATTGGGTTTTAGCCATGTGATTTTAATTTTGATGGTTGGATATTCTTTAGGACACGTTTTTAAACCATGTGATACTTTATTTCAAAGATCTCACCTTCTTAAGCCATTGATCAAGAGATTTATCAAAGCTAGTTAAGAAAAAGTTTCTGTTTTTGGACTAAGTGTAAAATCAAAAACTCCAAGTGTTATTTTTGTGATTTTGGTGACTTTAGTTTGATGATTTAAAGCATGGTTTATCTGAGGATGATGTTATGAATATGTTAGAAGTAAGATTAGATTTTTTGGAATTCTTGGAGATGTTTTGATTTAAGGACAAAGCTTGTGATTCAAGTGTTTTGATCTTTTTACAAAAAAGTTTGGTGTTGATTATTAGCTTTTTCTAAATGGATGTTTCAAGTATGGTTTTAAACTTAGGATTGGAAGATGTTTGTTGTAAAATTTTGGTTTAAGCATGAGTTTTGAAGTTGGAAGGAATTGTAACAAAAATCAAGAGAAATGGCCTATGGATGTTTCGGCCATAGTGTGTTTTCCATAGTGTTGTTTTGTTTTAAATTTTTTTCTGAGTTGATATTTGAGTTTAGAACAAAATTTACATGAGGAATGTAAATTTTGGAAATTTTTGGAGTTAGGATATGAAATCCTTAAGTTATGGGTAAAATGGTCGTTTTCCCACATGTAGAGGGTAAAATGATAATTTTACTCTAAGATAACTTGTTTCCATGTTTCTAATTGTTAGTAATTAAATTTCTAACTTTTAGAATGACCTTTTACAGTTTCTCGTATATCGCACTTTATTCTCGTAGAACGTGACAATCGAGGTAAGTTAGCCTCTAACTTACTATCAGTTTATTGTGTATGTGTGATGGGTAAGAGAACTACAATTTATGTATGTATGTTATCGTATATGCCATGTCATGCTATGTCATTACATGTTTATCTGCTACGTATGATTTAATCTCTCATGAATAATTATCTGTTACATAATCTTTTCTATCATACAATGATGTATGTTATAAGTATGCCATGTTAAGTATGCCATGAAATGTTATGATTAAATCATATTGTGTCATTTACAAGTATACGCCATGTTAGAAAAGTATATGATATTAATTAATATCTCATGCATTAAGAAAGATAAGACATGTTATGTTACGTATAATACGTGGGGCCACAACAACTGTGGAGTACGTATTATATTTTATGTTACGTGAATACGTGGGGCCACAACAACTGTGGAGTACGTATTATATTTAATGTTACGTATATACGTGGGGCCACAACAACTGTGGAGTACGTATTATATTTTTATGTTACGTGTATACGTGGGGCCACAACAACTGTGGAGTACGTATTATTTTTTATGTTACGTGTATACGTGGGGCCACAACAACTGTGGAGTACGTATTATATTTTATGTTACGTGTATACGTGGGGCCACAACAACTGTGGAGTACGTATTATATTTTATGTTACGTGTATACGTGGGGCCACAACAACTGTGGAGTACGTATTATATTTTATGTTACGTGTATACGTGGGGCCACAACAACTGTGGAGTACGTATTATATTTTATGTTACGTGTATACGTGGGGCCACAACAACTGTGGAGTACGTATTATATTTTATGTTACGTGTATACGTGGGGCCACAACAACTGTGGAGTACGTATTATATTTTATGTTACGTGTATACGTGGGGCCACAACAACTGTGGAGTACGTATTATATTTTATGTTACGTGTATACATGGGGCCACAACAACTGTGGAGCATGAAGTATGGGGCCACAACAACTGTGGAGCATACACTACGTGAGACACAGCAATTGTGACACGTAGAATACGTGGGGCCACAACAACTGTGGAGTACGTATTAAGTCAAGTTTCAGATCAAGTGCATGATAAGTCAAGTTTCAGATCAAGTTCATGTTTTGTTATGTACACGTACATGTTATGTTCATGATCAAGTTATGTTCCAAGTTCATGTTCACATCATGTTAAGTTCACGTTTACAGTATGTCTCAAGTTCACGTTTATGTCATGATATGTTCAAGTTTATGTTATTTTCAAGTTCATATTTATGTTATGCATGTTTACGTTCATGCTACATTTCAAGTCCATGTTATGTTTTAAACTCAAGTTCATGTCATGTTAAGTCAAGTTCAGTTCACGTTTAAGTTCTGGTTATGTCATGTTATATGTCAAGTTATGCTATGCTTATGTACGACTTTACTTATGCATTTATGCTTTTACTGCCATGCATGCATCTTTAACCTGTGTGTGAGTTTTATGTTAACTTACTGAGATTTGTAATCAAATCTCACTGTGGTAGTCCCAACTACCATTCCCCCCGAATGGTAGATCTTGTTACAGGACCCAAAGAAGAATTGGAATCTGACCATCTGAATACGGTCATCTAGGCTACGGTGCGATGTTGATGATGGTATAGTATTTAACTTAGGTTAATGCTTGTACTTTTGGAGTTGTATCTCAAGTATTCTTTTGATCACAACCATTTTGGACTAGTGTAGTGATCACGGCTTTTTAGTATGTTTTTATGTATGAAATATGTTTCAAGTATTTGGGATATTTTTAGTTTGGTGCATAGTATTGCTAAAGAAAAAAAAAAAATATCCGCTGCGAATATTGCATAATGCTAGATGCATGTTAGGAACATTGCATCTTATATGTCATGAACGGGGGCAGGTAACCTTGTGTTGCATGTCTCGACGCTTCAAATGTCCGTTCAATCCCAAGCGGAATTTGGGGGCGTCACAATTATGCTGAAGACGGAGAGCAAGAGTAGAGGGCAAGTATTTTTCAACCAGGGGAGCATGACACAGGAGTGTTTGAGGACCAGCCCAATGAATCCAATGAAGCCCATTAGCCCCATGACTCCAAAGACCAACTCATTACCCAGTCCATTGTTCGGTATGATTCTGAAACTTAATTCCAGAAAGATTCTAGATTACTTAGACAGCAAGCTATATCTCATTAGGAATCCTCATGTCTCTAGTTTCCAATGCATCAAACGTTGTGCAATTTGGAGTCTTCTAGATGAAGTTATAAGGGTTTTACTGAAGACTATGCAAGGCTGGTAGAATGTTGCAAATTTTCAGATTTTCTCATGTCTTTTGGAATTCTCTAGGTAATATTCATAGTTAATGTTAGTTGGGAAGTAGCAAGCTTTAATTACCCATGCTTGGAGGGTTTTCCCATATAAACACCTTTATGCTAATGAAAAATTCAGATTTGAGTTGATTACAAAATTAAGCTTTTAGCTTATGAAAAAGAGCTTCTTCTTATAACTCTTATCCTTCGATGGATTCCGATAGGTGGCGAATTCTTGCTCTGTATCCCTTGTGTGTTTCCTTTGGGTGGTATTTTTTGTATCCCTTTGGTGTTCTTATTCGGGTGGAGAGCTTATCT
This sequence comes from Carya cathayensis, assembly GCA_011037825.1. Taxonomy (NCBI): domain Eukaryota; kingdom Viridiplantae; phylum Streptophyta; class Magnoliopsida; order Fagales; family Juglandaceae; genus Carya; species Carya cathayensis. The sequence continues at coordinate 1,168,750 of QGSO01000234.1, read as the reverse complement.
TCCTTTAGGTAGTAATATCTATATCACATTGGATCCTTTTATCTTTTATTTCCAATCATAAGCCCAGTATCATTAATCATTGGAGGCACATCGGGAGACTTCCATCCTTTTTACTTTCTGATCGCAAGTTACAAGAAGACATGGTAGACAATACAAAAAACATCTATAACATTTGGCACCATTTGTGGAATCTCTCATTTCCTATATTTTCTCAACTAGGCTTTGAATCCTATATTTTCTCTTTAGCGTTTCATGTTGGGCATTTGTCTAGATTCTTTTCGCCGTCAATCTTTCTTTTTCTTATTTCTTTTTTTTTTTTTTTGAAAGGTTAATATCATTGATAAAAAAAACTTAGGTCATATATGTATTGTCTTTCATTACAGCATTTTTTTATCAAACTGGACCATCTTCTAACCATACATTTTCCCTAACTTCTTTGATAGCTAACTTAGCTGTTGTGTGTGCTGCATTTTTTGTAGACCTTTGGCAAAAAGGAGTTTCCAGGCCGGGTGCAACTCCAAAAGGTGCTGTAAGTCCTCTATGTCCTAACCAAGCCACGAGTTGTCTTCATTATTGGAGTTGACTGAGTCTATTACTACTTTGGCATCCCCTTCAATTATAACTTGATTCAGTCCTAACTCACTACAAAGTTCCATAGCTCTGTGTAGGGTAGACACTTCAGCTTGAAAAGCGAAAGAATATGGGTTTAGGAGCAGTCAAGGTTGCTTGTAAGCCCCCTTTAGAGTCCCTCAGTATGATCCCCATCCCCATACTTTCTTTGTCTTTGTCAAAAGCTGCATCAAAGTTTACTTTGAAGAAAGGCCACTCAAGTGGTTTCCACAACTCGCTAGGACCTCTTTCTTGGCTTCTTACTGCATTGGTGTTGCTGCTTTGTTTAATCTCCTTGAGTGTAGCTAAATCTACCTACGCCAATGCAACAATTGAGGCTGGATTCTTGGGTTGATTTTGAAAGGTATAAGCATTCCTTCAGGTCCAAATGTGGTATAACAAGACAGTAGCCAATTCAATGTTTTCTTGGGATAGTTTCTTAATCATCTCTCACCATAGCTATTGGAAATCAGGGTAGACTCTTCTCCATTTCCTAAAAGTGCTTGTTTCCCCACCCCAAATGTCTGCTGCCGCAGGAAAAACCCATAAGGCATGCACAATTGTTTCTTGTTCTCTTTCACAGACTGGGCAGAGATAGTTATCAACAATATTCTTTTTGTATAACCTGTCTTTTGTAGTAAGGATGTTGTTTAAACACTTCCATATGAGAATTTTTACCTTACCTAGGACTTCTAATTGCCATAGATCTCTCCACTCTGAGTTTTTACTCCCAGTTGTTGAGGGTTCCCCTAAGCTCCTATTTGACAGTTTGGTTTTTAGAAAATAAGCACTCTTGACTGTGTAGGTACCTCTATCTGACCCAACCCATATTCTTCTGTCGCTTGCCCCTCTCCTGCTGATTGGCATGGAACAAATAAGCTTGGCTTCCTCTTCCCTGAAGACTGATTGCACCAAATCTACCTTCCAAGATCTACTGTCTTTATCTATCAAGGGCTCCACCTTGGTCTCTGAGTCCAACGTATTGATAGGAGTCTAAATCTGGTAGGTCACTGGCCTTGGCAGACACTTATCCTTCCAGATTTTAATGCCACTTCCATTGCCCACCCTCCAGACCAACCCCTCCTTTAGTACCCCCAAGCTTGACCAGAGACTCCTCCAGATGAAAGAAGGAGCTCCTTTCAACTTTGCATCCATTACATCACAATTTGGAAAGTATTTTTCCTTGAAGATAAGAGAGACCAATGAGTGTGGATCTTTTATCATCCTCCATATTTGTTTTGCTAGTAGGGCTCTATTGAAACTGCAGAGGTCCCTAAACCTCAAACCCCCTTGATTTTTAACTATGCCCAAATACTTCCAGGTTTTCCAATGGATCCCTTTGCCCTCCCCTCCATAAATCCACCAGAAATGGGCTAAGAGTGCTTCAATTTCCTTTAAAAGCAAGACTGACGTCTTGAAAACACTCATGGAATTGGCGGGAATTGCCTGTAGCACACTCTTAATTAGCACTTCCTTTCCTATTGAAGATAGGAGTTTAGTTTTCCAGCTGTTGATTCTCTTCCAAATCTTCTCCTTAAGGCTTCTGAAAGTATCATATTTTGATCTTCCTACCACTGTAGGAAGGCCAAGATATTTGTTGTAATTGTTGCACCTGGAGCCATTCACTTACTGCAATATGAAATCCTTAGTCTCCATCTTGGTGTTAGAGCTAAAAAAGACACTAGTTTTCTCTTTATTAAGAGAAAAGACACTAGTTTTCTCTTTATTAAGGGTTTGGCCCAATGCTTCCTCATAAAGGTTCAAGAGTTCATAAATCTGGTACCATTCACCAGTCTTGCTCTACAAAAAATAACATAATCATCAGCAAAAAGAAGGTGGTTGATTCTCAGTCCACCTCTAGTCACTGCCACCCCCTTGATGTTTCCACTTGATTCAGCCTTGTACAACAGTGAGCTAAGCCCTTCTACCCAGATCAAGAAGATATAAGGTGACAAGGGATCACCTTGTCTCAGTCCTCTCGAGGGAAAGATGATCTCACCTGGCTCCCCCATTAATGACAGTAGAGTATGAAACTGATTTAACACATGCCATCAAAAGGTCAATCCATGTTTTTCCAAAACCCAGTTTAAGAAACATAGCCTCTAAGAAAACCCATTCAACCCTATCATAAGCCTTAGACATATCTAATTTTATGGCCATCAACCCCTCTCTTCCTTTTATGTTTTGGTTGTATAGCATGTAGTAGCTCATAAGCTACCTTTATGTATTGTCAGTTATAAGTCTTTTGCGGATGAAAGCACTCTAGTTCCATGAGATCACCTTGTCTAAAACACTTTTCATTCTATTTGCCAAAACTTTGGATATCAACTTATAGATAATATTACACAATGAGATTAGTCGAAAATCATGTACCTCAGGGTGAATTTACCTTCGGAATTAAAGCAATGAGGGTGTGGTTTAAATCCTTTGGCATCCTTCCTGATTTTAAGAACTCCAAGATAGCTTGGGAAACATCATGCCCCACTATCTTCCAGTGTTCTTGGTAAAAGCCTGCACTAAAACCATCAGGCCCTAGGAATTTGTAGGGGGACATTTGCTTGAGTGCATTCTCAACCTCTTTTGCTGTAAATTCCTTTTCTAGCTTGTTTAGCATTTCAACTGTAACCCTCCAATCTATCTCTTCAATACACTGATTTATGCAGGCTGGGCTGGGCTGTGTAGACTTGAAAACTGCTTCAAAATATCTTTTAAAACCTGAGGCTATGTCTGCCTTCTCACTCAACTCTACACCATCCATATCTACAATCCTTTTGATGGTATTCTTTTTATTTCTCTAGTTTACACAGGCATGATAATACTTCGTGTTTCTGTCTCCCCCAGTCAACTAGTGTCTCTTGGCACTCTGTCTCCATCTTGTGTCTTCTTGGGTCAACAAAAAATCAAGCTCTTTCTGAATTTGTTTTTGTTCTTGGATATTGCCAGCTTCTCCTCTTCTCTGTAGCAAACTTAGGAGTTGTATCTTTTCCCTAATGGCTTTTGTTCTCTCCCTTTCCAAGTTCCTGCTCCATTTTTTCAACCCCTTTTGTGTTAATTCCAACTTGCTCATGACCCTTTCTAGACCTCTCCCCCTTTCATTTGTGCTTTATCATGCTTCAGAGACAGTTTCACTGCATCCCTCCTCTTTATTCCAACTTGCCTCGTATTTAAAAGAAGCCTTAAAGCTGCAGACTAAGCACCTCTCAATACTACTTTGAAGAAGTATTGGACTGTGATCAAAACATATAGCTGGTAAGGTCTCCACTAGGGGTGCTACCTGCACCATACGGTGTGAGGTAGCCCCCTCCCCGCACTCCGCCCCGCATGGTGCAGGGGTGGGGTTTTCCCATCCGTCCCCCGCCCCCGCATCCCGGGGGGGTACCCCGCCTCATTTTCACTTTAAAAAACTATTACTTTTTTATATTTAAAAATTATTTCTAGATCCAAAAGTGATCGAAAATATATTTTTAGATCTAAATTGTAAATTTAAATTTTGTAAATATGACTATAATTTAAAAATTATATAGTTTTAAAATTTGCTAGTGCATATTTTATGTAAGTTGTAGTGTAGTAGTTTTAAACTATATAGTTTTTAAATTTGCTAATGCATACTTTGTAAACAAGTCTAACAAATTGTAATATATATATTTATATATACACAATTTGTAAAATATAAAGATATATTTATATTTATATATATAAACATATATTTATGCTTTTGTATATATATAAATATTTATATTTTTATAATATATATATAAATGTAGGGGCAGGGCGAAGTGGGGGAAATGCGGGGCAGGGTTGGGCCCTCCCCGCCCCCCACCCCAGCTAGGGGGACTAGATGCGGGGCAGGGGCCCCCGCCCCCGCCCATGCGGGGCGGTGTTCAAAAAGGTTTCCCTCTTCCATTATGTGCCTGAACATACCCATCTGTCTGTCACTTCTGGGATTCCCCCCCCCTCCCCCCCCGCCCTCCTTCTCTTCCTTATACTATACCTCATTAAAATCTCTTATAATTCCCCATCATCCTTCCTTAGGCTTGAAGGATAACAGTAAGTCCCAAGTCTACTTTCTTAAATTCGTTTCTGGTTGCCCATAAAAGCAAGACAATAACCACTTCATATTGTGTTGTTCATCATTTACAAACACTTTGATGTGGTTTTGTGAGTAATTTACTAAATCCATGAACTCCTGTTTCCATAGGAGCATAAGTCCTCCACTCTTTCCTATTGCTTCCGCCACTATGCAGCCATCATACTTAAGCCTCTTTGCTACCCTTTGAGCTTTTTTGTAGGATATTTTGGTCTCCATAATAAAAACCAAATCAGGCTTTTCTCCTTTACCAACAGGCAAAAGGTTTGAACTATTCGAGGGTTCCAAGCCCCCGACAGTTCTAGCTTAGGATTCTCATTGTACCTGGCAGGGCTGTTTCTCAACCGCCACCAAAACCAAAGACGAAACATTTTCATTTTTCTTTTCACCCAAGATGGATTTTCTGAATTTTTTTACAGAAGTAAGGCTATCAAGGCTTACCTCTACAGTCCATTTGTCACCTTTAGAACGAGTTGAAACTTAAAGGGGAGGAGGTTTCCTCAGGATTCGAGCTTTGCGTTTCCATCTGCAACCATCTCCCTGCTTTGATTGAAGCTGAGCTGAAAACGACATCTCCTTTCCCTCTAAATCAAAAGCACTGACCGTTGGGGAGCTTGGATTCAGGCCGTTAGGCCCCTGCTGTGATGTACAAATCTCGGTTGCTTTCTTCGTCGCACTCACTTCATTAAGCCCATAAGCCTCATTTCGGAATTAGATTCCCGCCATAAGTCTTCCCTTAAATTTTTTGGTGCTTCCTTCTCCCCTAGGTCCGATAGGTGTACTGTTGCAGTCGCTTCCATCCCCTTCTCTGAATCCATGTGACTTTGTACTTTGCCGTCTGCACCTGTCTTTTCTCCCCTTTTGCCGGCCATTTGGTTCTATGTGTGGGATACCGAGAGAGCCGATTGTCCCCTGTCCCAATCTTTTTCTCACCACCCTTTTTCCACATTGTTTTTGGTCGTTTATGTCCCTGCCTGGCCATCACCCTTTGTTGGGAGTTTACCTCCTTCTCCAATCCCATTTCTAGATGGGAAAGTCCCAAATTGGGTTCTAGCTGCTCCCTCTTTTCTTGGTCCCCACGGAAGGCTAGACAGCCTTACTCTCCGTGGAGTAACCAGCCACAATGAAAACATATTTTGGGTATTTTTTCATACCAAAAATACACCCCATGTTTTGACTTCTCGACGTATATGAAGCGGCCCCTGAGGATGGGCTTGTGCAGGAGCAGCTCCACCTTTCCCCGTAGACACCTCGCCCAGCCTGTGTCATCATCTTCTATATCGACTTCAATAGCCCTCCTTCCGAATTTCCAATCTGGTATCTCCACTCCGACAACATGCAGCCCAATGGCAAGTTGTAAATTTGCATCTAGAAAACTTCCCGGTCAAAGGCCATTTTTGCTGGCCTCATAGTTCTGTCATAAGGCACTATTAAAAACAAAGCATTATCAAAAGTCCAAGATTTTCCCTCTAGGATCCTTCGACTTCAATAGCCCTCCTACCGAATTTCCAATCTGGTATCTCCACTCCGACAACATGCAGCCCAATGGCAAGTTGTAAATTTGCATCTAGAAAACTTCCCGGTCAAAGGCCATTTTTGCTGGCCTCATAGTTCTGTCATAAGGCACTATTAAAAACAAAGCATTATCAAAAGTCCAAGATTTTCCCTCAAGGATCCTATACATATCTGCATGGGTCCCGAACGTAATGATAAAGATGTTCTTTCCTACTTCTTTAAAGTGGCCCTACTGCTAATCCTCCATATTTTTGCCATTGTGTTACTAGTTAGTTCCTTCCCCACCACTCGGTCAGAGCAGATCTTACCTATCAGGCTTTTTTCTCCCTTACATTTGATTTCCTCGTTCATGTTGTTCTCGACTACAAGTACCTCTTCTTCCTCTGTCAACCTGAAATTCCTCCACTGATCCTCTAGACCTTCCATCAGAAAATCCTCTTCATTAGTCATTGTGTAATCTGCTTAAAAAACAAGGAGAAAACGTAACTAACTAAACGCAACCACGAAGGGAAGACTAATTCACCACCTCTGGTTTCCCCACAGTGCTATCTAGAGAGGAGACTAATATTGAAGCACAACTCTACTCTTGATCCCGTCAATCTTTCTTTCGGGAGACTATAAGAACATGAAAATCTCTACCCATGGGTCGTTCTTTACCGAAGCCACCAATACTAGTACAAGTTTTGTCAGACTAGAAGGGTAGAAGCTTGTCTGCAGAACAGCACACGAATGACTTCTACCCCACACCTTAAAAAGGGGAAAACATGAATTTTGACTATTGCATATAAGGGTGGACAAAGAAAAGGGAGAAAATAAAAGGATTGACCTGAGACTTCAAAACAAAATTCTCAATCTCTTATTCTTCAAATTTCACAAGGTCTAAAGTACAACATTTTATTTTTCTTTAGTTTGTTTTGGGGTTTCCCTATGTACAGGTTACAATCCAGAGAGGGAGGAAGCGCATAGAAAATGCACAAGCACCTCTTCAAGCTTGCAGACAGCCACAAAAATGCAGGTATACCAAAACTAGAAAGCTCTAAAACAAAACTCTGCCGTCACCAGCCCTGATCCACCAACTCACATACAATATACAGAAACCATCTTCTCTTCATGTCCTGTCCAAAAATAGGCTGCTAACTCCAACTCCCTCGTTTAAGCTCTACTAAGGAATTTTTAGTGCAACTGCTAGCTAATGAATGTCTTCTTTCATGGCATGGTATTCTCTTTAGCACGAAAGTTATCCAAGCTACAGAATTCTTCCCTGAGTAACCTATCCAATTCCTCATGTTTCTTCAGGGGTTCTTTCGGGTCATGAAGCCCACGGTAGTGGTGGAATGCCCTGCCACAAACACAAAAAATCGTCAATAATTACAAACAGAACATCAGCTTCTGAATTGGAGCAGGAAGAACCTAACACACTCGTGCTTAATTATTGCATTTTTAAACTGAAAGGACCTAACAAATCAGTAATTTTTAACTGCACCAGTCTCAATTTCTAATTCGGTCCAGTACTCCAGCTTTATACTGGTGATACAACATTAAATTAGACAATTGATACAAAATATGTGAAAAACCTTTCAAATGTTCTCAAAACTCTGGCGTTCATAACCAGTGAAGCAAGGACTTCGACTTCATCATACAACCCAAATCTTTGTCCTTACTGAAGATGCCATGTGAATCCACATTTTTCAAGTTCATCTTGAATCTTTTAACGTCCATTCTTCTCAAGGAAAAGATGTCAGAACAAACTTGGCTGTCTATTTCCTTGAGTCCAAATAAACTCCTTAGAATTTCCCCTTGCTCTATAAGAGTGGCTCAATGATTAAGGCCTGAGGAAACAAATCTAGAAAATACTTTTTTAATTTTCATATAGTAGTATAATACCTTTTAGATTAAACATAAAATACCAAAAGACGACACTTCATTTCAATTGAGGTAGATTTCAAAAAAAAATGTTTTCTTTAGCCATATAATGTCCTTTGGTTAAGTTATCCTTGTAAAGAGGAAAAAAAACCATTACGATAAAAATGAAAGCCCCCTCCTTTATAAGGTACCACTGATTTTTTTACCACATAAAAACACTCTTTCTTAAGGCACATTTTTAACAATACTTTTTAGGACCTTTTGATCGTTAAGGGCATCTTAGGCAACAATCATCATTGCCTAGGACTCCAGCAGGTGCTGTCTACAAGATTGTCTCCGACAACTCTGTTAACAAAGGATATAGTACAGAGTCAGCCATCTTGGTCAAGTATGAAAACATGGAAGGTTTCGAGAATGATCGAACTGAAATGATCCTTTTCTATCACAGGTTTTGCTTTTGCCAACCTTAAATCTTCTAGGATCCACGGCATTACAATTATTGGAATGCAGGTCACAAAATTGAACAATTTCTTTTGACTTATTAAGCAATTTAAGATCACATTTATCCTCAAGTGTAAGTTACCCTTCACTCGCTTCGGTCTTGTGCATTGGTTGTTCACAAACTGCAGAGCATGTAACACTGTGATAATGGAGGGCTTTGAAAGAAACGAGCCGGACACCATTATCACAGCCATGGCAGGTCCTTCTTCCACTGCTGGCACAATTCAATAATTTTAAGTTTTCAATATTTTAATCAGCTTTTCCACAAGATATAATACCAAAACCTAGTTCAAAGAAAACTCATTCAGTAACCTACAAATACTTTTTCCAAAATTCCCAACTGCTGATGGTTTGGTTCTCTCTGTCCCCCCTAGAAGACAGCTTGGCCGGTTCCACCCCCAAACCAACCAAGAAGAAAAAGGGTTCTTTCTCCCACACTGCTAGTACAACTAAATCACTCGAGTCCTATTATTTTTTCAGCTTTTTTTTCTCCAAGGCATGCAGCTAAACCAGTGAAGAGCCTTTAACTTCATCACAATTTGATTTAAATGACTTAGAATACCCATTCCCATTGATAATTCATATCATGACTTGTCCAGAATGACCTAGAGCATTACTAGCTTGCGTGTTCAGAAATTTCAATACTCTTCAAGAGTATATGAAACTTTAAGTTGTAACAGTGTTGGGACAATCTTCCAAACTGAGATTTTCCACTAATACACCAGCTAAAACTAAAAATATATATCCATTCAAATTTATTTCAGGGCCAGGTTCTATTTCTACATATTCAACCAATCTAAACACGTCTAAATAACGGGAAAAACAAGTGCAAGTTAGTTACCAATATTTTTCTAAGCCATAAAGATTGCCTCTATGATAGAAGTCAAGGGTGAGCTCTTCAAAGTCTTTGTACAGGTCCTCTCTGAACTCCTTCTCCAAACCATAACTGAAATAAGAAAGAACTATTAAAGAGATTAACTGGTGAATGTGGACAAGCATTAGTATCTTAATAAGGAAAAATAGTCCTTGGAAGGCAATTTTATGTGCTATATCAAAGCAGAAAACTCATAGCTTTGCAAGATTGAGCTATAGTGAAGGTTGGCAGGTTGGAAAATGCTTTACTTGTCGAAAGGGGGAAGAATCACACTATTTTTTTTATAAGAATAAAATTTTAGTCATTGAGGCATAGCCCAAGTACACAGGAAGTACACACGGATTACACCTAACGTCATCTTGGTATTGGATCCTTTGGACAGCTCTAATGACTTTTCTCAATGAAATGTTCATTTTCTTAGAGCGACCAGAATTGGGAAATTGGAGCCATTTTTGACATTTTCAGTTTGTTATAGACTTCAAGCATCGGTAGTGTTGAGGTGGATAGGATGCTCTAGATGCACACTGTGAATAAGAAGTTTACTCTTCAATTATTGTACAAAGTTTGTTATGTCAGACCTGGACTCCTTTTCCTTGTAAGTGCATTTGGAGAAGTAAGATGCCTTCCAAAGTTGCTTTCTTTGGTTGGGCTGCCTCTCTTGGGAAATTCTTGACTTTGGACAACTTGAGAAAGTGTAGTGTGATACCCCCATATGATAAGATTGAGGGTAGGTGGTGTATGGGATCTCACATTACTTGAGAATGAGAAGTTCTTGCTCTTTATAAGGTTCAAAAGGGGCTCCAATAGTATCATTGACTAGTCCTTTTGGATTATAAGCCATATGGTTTGGGCATTCCATTGGAGCATTACATGTAGACTTATGGTTATGGATGTGTAAGAAAGTGGAGAATCTATGGATCATTTGTTACTTCATTGTGAGGTGATAAGGGTGTTATGGGATGAGATCTTTAGCAGGACTGGACTTGCATGGGTGATGCCTAGGAGAGTGGTGGATCTTTTTGCTTGTTGGAAAGGCCTTCACAGCAACCACCATTTTGCTGTTGTATGGAGAATGATTCCTTTATGTCTCATGTGGTGCATTTGGCTTGAAAGGAATAACCAGAATTTTGAAGATCATGAGAGCTCTTTAGATGAGCTCGAAGTTTCTTTTTTCACACCTTATTTCTTTGGGCTCAATGGATCTACTAGCTTTCATGACTTTCTTGTATCATTTTCTAGCTCCTAACTTGTAACTACTAGGTGTTCATTCTCTTTTGTATACTCTCTATGTACTTGGGCAACGCCTACGCACTTGATTCAATAAAATTAAAAAGTAAAGTCTTATTAAGATTAAAAAGAGTGTAATGCCAGTACACAAGAAGTATATAAGTGATCTACTTAACTGAAAAAGAGGAAAAAGTGCTAAAAATTCTTGAAATATAGAAAGTGCTTATTACAAAGAGTATTAATTTTTTTGATACGAAACACAGATTATTGATATACCTATAAAACCTGAAAAGGCACTCTATTCCATAGTTATAATTGGCAGCCGCATCTTCGAGTGCAAGTTTTTGGAACTCGCTATACATTGAAGGGACAAACAAGTCTCGGAGAAAATATGACCAAAACCTGTACAGTGTATTCATTTCCTGCATGTTAAGAAACATGTGCATGTATATTGAGAATAAATGAAGTTATGAACTTAAAAACTTAACAAACAAATACATGAAGAATAAACCAAAACAATTAAGGACTAGCATGTGCACATAAACTGGCATTAAATAGAAAACCCATTTGCACCCGTTAGGATGAAATTGAATTATAGAATTGGCATTAAACACCCTAATATATGAAAAGAAAATGGTTAGCTATGATACCTACACTGAGTGAGTATAAGGTGGTGAATAAGATTCCACATTACTTGGGAGAGAAGTTTTTGCTCTTTATAATGATTCTAAGGGGTTTCAATTGTATCATTGAATTAGCCTTTTGGAGTTTGTAACACTACCGAAATTTCAAGCAAGAACCCCAAATTACCGCTACCGTAAGGATATGATCATGCTACTTACATCTTCGCTGCAATAACAAGTGCATCAATAATTGCCTACTTGAAGATGTCGTAACAAGGTTGAATTTGATGGGTTTGAGTCTAGTTTTTCAGTCTCTTAAAATCACAGCAACTTTCCTTAGGTGGTTATCTTAAAAAGATTAAGCAAGAACCTCAAGAAAGCAAGGCTGTAGCAGGTTGCAAGCAGTGCTTCTTTCCTCTAGTTATGACATTGTAGTATGTATGAAAACAAAATTTGGTTAGTCTCTTGCTAGGGCTGGTGGCAACAAGGCAGAGATTTTCCTTGCTGTTTGCAGCTGTTATCTACCGGTTGGGATTGGTTTTCTTGAAGAACTTCCCGTGGGATTGCTATAAAAGCTTTCTGGACTCACAACAGCGTTTTTTTTCCTGGGTTTCTAGGCAATATAGTCTTTTTTATGAGGCATGAAAAGCCTAGTAACAGGGCTGTACGAAATCAAATCCTAGTTTGTTTAGAAAATGGTTCTAGGAATTGTAATGGCTTGGAGTTACAGGGTAAATATGTTTCTATTCCTTGGGTCCATTTTAGGAGTCATACATGGGCTGATTTCTTGTAACATCCCAATGGAAGGCCCGTCCAAACCACAAGGCCCATACTCCAAAAGGACTAGTTAATAATACAATTGGAGCCCTCATTGGAGCCTTATAAAGAGCAAGAACTTCTCATTCCCAAGCAATGGGGGATCTCATACACCACCTACCCTTATCCTTATCATATGGGATATCACCATCTCCCCCTCTTAAATTCCCAACGTCCTCGTCGAGTCCGTCCGTCTTAGGTGACACAGCTCAAGTCCCACATTTTTTGTTAGGATAGGTTTTGATACCATTTGTAACACCCCCAATGGAAGGCCCAAACCACATGGCCTATACTACAAAACTACTAGTCAATAATACAAATGGAGCCTCATTGGAATCTTATAAAGAGCAAGAACTTCTCCTTCCCACGCCATGTGGGATCTCATACATCACCTACCCTTATCCTTATTATATGGGATATCACATTTCTACTTCCCCGGATTTGGAATAGTTCAGATCTTGTCTCAAGAATTAGAACTGTAACATCCTAATAGAAGACCCAAACCACATGACCTATACTCCAAAAAGACTAGTCAATGATACAATTGGAGCCCATTGGAACCTTATAAAGAACAAGAACTTCTCATTCTCAAGCAATGTGGGATCCCATACACCACCTATCCTTATCCTTATCATATGGGGTATCACAAAAAGGGTCCTAGCAGCTTCAAGAGATACTACTACAGCCCACTTTTTTTCTATACTATATTTTCCTCTTATTTCTAACACAGTTTAAAACAATTCACTAAAAAGAACAAACAATTCACTAGGAACCTTTTGACACCCATATCAAAATTTAATTTTCTAAAAGTAGAAACCATTAATCTATAAGGAAACCCAGGTTTCCTAAAATAGAAACCCAAATTTCATAAACCTAGGTACTTAGGTGTGACAGGAATATGAGCCCAAATGCGGCTTGGCTTTCCTTTGATTGTTATGTAATGAAAGTAAAGAAAAGAGAAAAGGATGGACCACTTGGTTATTGAAATTCCACACTTGAAATCATTATAGGCATTTCAAAGTATCATCCTATCTTTGTTTGTTTAAAAGTGAAATAGCCATAAAGAAACAAATGTCATTAAGTCCATAGTTTTGAAAGATGAGGCCTTTGAAAATAGAGATAAAATAAATAGCTCCCTATTTATTTATTCATTCTCCTAATATCACATGTTAGTTTTAAGAATTTAAGAGTCCACCTCACTGCAACCAATTCCCAGCTTCTTTCTGTCACTCAGGCACCGCTTATGAAACTTCAGGTACCTAACAGGAAGAGCAACCACACGAAAGGTTTTTGTATTACAAACTTTATCCCCTTCTCTCATAGACAAATACAGAATTCACATAATCAAAACCCCTTACTTTTGCTGTTTATAACCATTTTCTTCTAAAAGCTGATGGCTTGGATGCTGAAACGGAGGAAATGACTTTGGCATGGAACCCACTGGTGGACTACTGCCAGACAGAATCCCATGTGGTGAACCACTCAACTTTGAAGGTCTATGGCTGTAAAATTTAGATACAGATTTGTATTAGCTTAGTGGAAATTCAAAGAACTACTTGAATAACTTAGATAACATTTAATTTAGCAAACTCAAAGTAATACATTGCTTCTTCAAAACGAATAATTACTTTTGCCTTCTTAAAATCAAGAAAGAAAATACTAAAATACAGCAACAAAGTGTTCTAGGTAAACAAATTGTTTAGTCATAAGATAAACACAGGCAACAGTCACTCCAAACTGACCCATGATTTTCAGGAGGAGTAGAACCAAAGAAAAATCCAACTGAGTTGCTTGGTGGACTTTCTGATATGATTCCAATAGAGTTCCTGCATTTTCCATGGCTTCTGACGTTGCTGGAGAAAAAACGTTGTTTATGGGATGACTGCTGCTTCAAAAAGCCTTTATTTTGCTTCCTTCGTGAATTAGAATTTCCAGACAAATCAAGAGCAGTACTACTGATGTAATTATCACCAGCATTTGAATTGGAGACTCCTGAAGCACTGCTTGAAAATTTGGAGTTTCCATCTCTACTCTCAAAGCTATTGTTGTTCTTCCTATGACGAGATCTCTTAGTTTTCAGTTCCTGCTAAATAATGAACATGTTTAAACGTCTTGTTACAGAGATTACGAAACTCAAATTAGTAACAAAGACCAACAGGCACTCCAACCTGCTCATAGAAGTAAAGGCCATCATTTATTGCAGAAGCATGCTCGTTGGAAATTGATTTTGATTCTTTATCACTGCCTTGAGTTTCTTGACCTATCCTACTATTCTGCAGAGCAGATAAAGGATCAGGAGTCAATTTTAATGCCAATAAACTAATGACACAATAATACAATAAAATCCTGGCAACACAAACAACTTGTGTACTTGCGCACCTCAGATATTCTTTTTTCTGAACAAAAGATGTGCACTTGCAAGAGACCCACAGGAGGAGGAGGGGGGGGGGGGGGGGGGGGGCGCTGCTTTTTATAATAAAAAGACTTGCAATAGATAAAAATAAATGACAGAAGAAAGAGCCAATTGAAACTAAAACTAATAACAGAAGAAAAATAGTCAATTGAAACTAAAACCAATCAAATTACAATCAAGAGGTATGGGGAAAAAGAAATTCCAAGGCAGAGCTCTTTCCCATTGATGTTGAAAGGAGAAATAATGCTTATGGCAGTGTGGTAAAGAGAGACACCAACTTCCGGGATCATTGAAAGGCAATCAAGGCTAAAGATTAGAAGGAATCCATCTGCTACTAATTTAAAGGCATTCAAACTGGAATCAGAGGGAAGAAAGGGTTTTCAGCTGCTACATGTAAGTCAAAGCCAAGGAAGTTCAAAGTCAACCTTCCAAGTGGAAACATGAGAGCAATTTTTTTTTTTTTCCATATGCATAACAAAACTCAAGACCATATATTGGCTAAATGGGCCACAGAAGCCTAAGGAGCCCAAGGCCCAGCCACAAAAAGCAGCCTTAGGAGCTGTCCTTGCCCAGCTGAGAGCGAGATGGTAAGGCAAGGTAGAGAGACAGGCTATGGCATCCTGTCAGAGAGTGATGATGTCAGGAGGTGAGATGACATCATTAGATGAAACAAAAGAAGTCAGAGTATTTATGATGATGGGAGGTATGAGGTTGAGCATTCAATGCAGCAGATGACATTCAATGAAACAAGACTGAATGGCGGGAAGCTTTAATACAATGTGACATAAAGACCGAGCCCAACTCATGTTGACCCACAAAAAGTTTTCCTTTGATCTCTATAGTCTGCCCCTGAAAAACACACAACCCAAACAAAAGGGCAAATGAGCGGAAGAAGATAGTTCGGTCAGAGGAAAAGTCCTTGCATCCCCTGAGGGACAAGTATATATTCCAAATTGTTTCTACCAATATGAGATCAGATTTTTATATTTCAAATTGTAACTAATACTGATATGAACCTTCACATCAAGAAAGCTTCAACTTTCAAGAAGCAAATCCAAAACTGCTTCCATAAGAATTATGTTGATTCTCTTTCCTAAACTAAAGTGGATGAGCACTCCAAAGTCCCCCGGGACTCAATAATAACTTGAATAACCCCCTTCTGTCCTCATACTTTTTTCTCTTTTTCTTTTTTTTTCTTTTTGTGTGCAAATTTTCCATAATTACCAGAAGATTATTGCTTAAGGATCTTTCAACCATCCACTTCATTTGTGTACAGAGAACTATCAAAGAATTTATGACGCAATAGAATGATTACCATCAATCATAAAACTTTGAAACTGACCATAGGCTTGTGTTGATTCCTGAAGTTACCAATTAAGTATTAAATTGTACCACGCAGTTGGCCTTCCCAATTCAAAGAATCTAGTGATGTAAGGAGAACCATCAGGAAACAGGACTCATTTTAGCACTTCCTATCCACCAAAGTGCATATGCATACATTTCAGGCTGAGATATCAGTAAGAAATGTGATATGGTGGAAATCGATTAATCATGACTAAACCTCTTTTGATTAGAATGTAACAAATGAAGTGCAAAACAGCAGCAACCAGATATCTTTCAGAAGAAAGCACTAATGGCCCACTCAACCATCATACCTGGGTGACAATTACAAGTCTCTGAACATCCTGATCATGGACAACCATCTCATCATCTTCGTCATCAACCCTTTGGCAAATAAAGGGATTCAGAAATACAATGGATGGTTAGTAACCATATACTTAAACATGAGTTTAAATACAAGTATTAGAACAATTACGCCAATAAATATAGTTTCAAAAAACATCTACCCACATCAAATTACATGAATCATGTGACAAAAAGAAATGCTTAATACACCACTTTCGGAAGGAAAACATCTCTGATTAATAATATACATTACAAACCTTGTTTTTGTGGATACTACAAACTTTCCTGATGTAGAGACCATGACTAAAATAGGCAAAGAATGCACAATATGGCAACTTCATATAATAAAAAATCTAAACAAGCCATATTCATCATGAGTTTATCAAACACATGGTAATTGGAAAAATCTGAAGCAGGAAGATGCTCTACTTCCAGGAAACACAATTTTTCCCACAACAACATATAAAGAATCTAATTACACAAAAATAATGTGGCGCAACCAAAGCACAGATTCCAACATAATGCTACTCATCCAGAACTCATAAGCGGCAACAGTTAGTATCAAGTAACATAGATATGCACAGCGAAGTCTGACTACAAGCCCAATTGGCAAACAACTTCTACACTATTTTCACTGTGAAACAGAGTTGAAGTTCAAAATTTAATAAAAAAAACAAAAATAATGTTAAGTGTATCTGTGGCCAGACAGCATCATGAAGTTCACAGGCAATTTAGTTCACAGTGCATGCTCATGGTGCCAGTTGTAAATTTCCACAGGTAAGGAAGATGAATTTGCAGCATCAACCACATGCTTCAGACCATAAAGACCCTACAGACTCCCTTTTTCCTAGATCCGGTTCTCCATCCAAAGGGTGGGAAGCTTAACACCTTACTAAGACTGATCTAGGGGAGAGAGAGAGAGAGAGAGAGAGAGAGAGAGAGAGAGAGAGATTCGGAAGGTGTGCTAGATTAGGCAGCAACCCTCTTTACGTTTGAGGGAAAGACATACACAATTTCAACTACTGTTAGAAGTTGGTCAAATTGGGTAGTGCAGCTCTCATTGTGGTTTCTCTGCTGTGTATATAATATCAATAATTATATTTATAATCATTCAAGCAACATGCATGGTATTAGGAATATGTTTTTCTCTTTCTTTTTTTCTTTTTAAATACTCTTAAATTCTTCCAAAGAGCGCTCCTGATCTTCCTCAGTCATTCCTTTCCCTCCAAATGCAACAAAGTACACAAATGGGAGCCATCTTCCACACAGCTACAATTTGGGGTATCCCCTTAATCCCTCTCCAACTAGTTAGCAGATCAACCACCCTCCCAGGCATAACCCATTCTAATCCCACTTTGCTGAAAAAAATAATTCCGAGTCCCTAGCAAACTCACAATGTAGAAGTAGATGATCCACTGTTTCAACACTATTTTTGCACATACAACACCAGTCAATAAGGAAAAACCAATGTTTTCTTAGGTTGTCAATGGTCAGAATTTTCCCTCAGAATGCAGTCCAAACCAAAAAAAAAAAGCAGCCTTAAGAGTCACTTCACTCCTCCAAATGCTCTTCCAAGGAAAGTGATTACTAGTCTGAGTAATAAGGACCTCAAAGAAAGTGCATACACAGAAGTTTCCTTTACTAGAAGGAGTCCAAGCAATCTTATCCACCACTGTATCACCAGCTCCACAGGCGTATTACAAGTTGAAAATTTCAGTAAAGGTACCAACCTCCCAATCATATGCCTCCCTAATGAAGATGGCATTCCACTATTGTAAGCCACTAGTAATTTCCCTTAAATCAGCCACCAAAGCATCTTGTTCCCATGCAATTCTAAAAACAGAGGAAAAACCATCCCTAAGAGCTGTACCTTCAACCCAAACATCATGCCAAAAACTAATCTTGTTACCATCCCCCATCATCAGTCTAGTATATCTAGAGAAGGATCACCAACCTTTCTGAATATTTTTCCATAACCCCAATCAATATGGCCCCCTAACTTTGTTAGAACACCAACCCCCCTAGTACTCCCATACTTAGTATTGATCACCACCTTCAATAATGCTTCCCTCTCATAATTATATCTCCACATCCATTTCCCTAAGAGAGCCTTGTTGAAAACCCTCAAATTGCAAACCCCCAGCCCGCCCCTCACTGGAAAGCACACATTATCCCAACAAACCAAATGAAACTTATGGGAGGTTTGGATAGTGAGTTGAGATGAGATGAAAGTTGAATAAATCTTGTTAGAATATTATTTTTTAATATTATTTTTGTTTTACGATTTGAAAAAGTTAAATTGTTTATTGTATTTTATGTGGGAGTTTGGGAAAGTTGTAACAATTAGATGAGATGAGTTTAGAGGCTCTCTCAATCCAAACAACCCCTTAAACTCCTCACCTAGTCTACTACACAAGAAATCTCATTGGAGCTTCTCAATCTGTGAGGCAACACTTGCGGGAAGTGGAAATGATGATAAGAAACATGAGGGAAGGTTTGAAAGTGTGCTCTTTAAGGAAATCCAGCCCCCTTTTGACAAATGCAACCTTTTCCATCGAGCTAGCATGTGCCCAATCTTCTCTAACACCTCATTCCAAATAATCTTGGCTTTGAATGATGCTCCCAAAGGAAAGCCAAGGTACTTCATAGGCAGCGAAGAGACCCCACAACCCAATAAGTCAAACCCCTTATGTTGCAAACATTACCCACAACAACTAGCTTAGATTTAGAAACATTTACTTTCAAACAAGAGACGGCTTCAAAGAAAAGCAGGATAGCCCCAAATACTAGATATAACCTTGGTCTGCCTCACAAAATAACAATGTATCAACCGCAAACAAAAGATGAGAAATAATGATTGAGCCACGGTTAGTATCCCCACTGAGAAACCTAAGAAAAAATCATCCTCAACTTAATGTGACAACAATATACTAAGGGCCTCCACGACAATGACACATAAGAGAGGTGATAGTGGATCACCTTGTCTCAACTCCCGCAAACTATTGAAGAAACCCACAAGATCAAACCTTTGACACACAATATGCATAATCCACAACCTCCATCTCTCCCCAATTAATATGATAATAAGCCTTCTCCGTGCCTAGTTTACACATAATACCCGGAATCCCTAACCTGATCCTGCTATCCAAGCATTTGTTAGAGATAAGGACCAAATCCAATATTTTTCTACCTCTTACAAATGCATTTTGAGACTTAGAAATGATTCTATACATGAGTAAGCTCATCCTTTTATTTGATAGGCACGAGTAAGCTCATCCTATTAGCAAGAACTTTTGAAATTATCCTATACATCCCACTCACAAGGCTGGTAGGATGGAAATGCTTCACCTATATTGCACCAACCATTTTGGGAACAAGTGGAATGAATGTAGAACTGAGGCTCTTCTCAAACTTGCTAAAAGTGAAGAGCCTTAATTCTCGTTCACCCTCAATCTCGCTCACCAGCGATAATACCATCAGAGGGACAGCGGTAGAGGAGCCATCAACAACCAGGGAACAAGCCTGTGACACCCCGTGGAGGGCAGAGCAGTAGTTGACAAGCAAAGGAGAGAAACTGAGACTGAACCTATTTTGTAAACACCCTCATTCTTGCTTGTCAGAGGTACTATCATTGGAGGGACGCTGATGGAGGGACCGACTACTACAGGCGAACAAATCTGTGACACCCCAAGAGGAAGAAGGGCAACCATTGACACGCAGTGAGGAGAACCTGAGTCTAAACACATTTCGTATGAATCTAGGTTTTGGCCCGCCAAAGCTACGTGGGTCAAGTTGCTCGCTGGCCCAGCCCAATTGTCTCTTTACCATTATAAGTGATCCGGCTCATGGGCCCACTCAATTTACAATTAGGAAAGCCCATTTGAAGCTCACTAGCCCCTGCCTTCTCTTTGCTCCGCTCCAAGCCCATACCAAAGCCCAACCCCTCATCCACTTGTCTGATCATCCCCTCCACCATTTCTTTTAACGCCAAAAGCTAATCCTTCATTTCCAATAGTGTTAGTCGAGCCTCCTACTGACGAGCCACCAGTTGTAGCCCCAACTCCCTTCTAATTGGCCTCCGATGTGAATTTTTGAAGCTCATGATGGTCTATTGGAAACAACCCTGACTTGCTACCACCAAAGGAAACAGTTAGCTCTGCCTAGAATCACCATAATCAACCATTGCAAGGACATGAGAGAGAGTGAGAGATTTTTTTTTTTTTTTTTACCAAAAACGAAATTGGTTGTAATTGATTTTAATGGCATAAACTTTCATGGATGTCTTGTATCACTAAATTACACGCATAGGCAATGATTTTGTTCATGTCCCAAATACTTGGGTTTTTGACTATTCTTAAGATCAATAAGATTTTGTTTATTGACAACAAAAAATAATCGATCATAATTTTGTGTTCATGAGCAGCTCAATAGTGAGCAAACAAGACGAACTAGAACTGGATCGAGTTGATCATGAGTGGCTTGTCAAGTAGACTAATTCATTTATAGCCCGAAACAAACATAATCTTCTTTTGACATCTTCTTCACCAAATATCTCCACAAGAACATGGCAACATATCAATGTCATTTGAATGTGTGTCAATCTGAATATATTGTCAAGGTCAGATGTTGAAATTGTCAAGTAAAGCAAGAGAGGGTTTATGGGAAAAAATATGAATGAAGGTGGGAGAGGAACAATAAAAATGACCCCAATGCCGAAGATGACTTCCATCGTCCATGTTTGATTTTCATTTTGCTTTAACATTTCTAACTATTGATTTACCATTATAAGCATTCCATCATGACTTTTACTTTTCCAATCAAACTAACGACATCATGACATGAATGGACTTCAAACAGTACTTCATGCATTTTTTACATTATTAATATCATATTTGCTGTTAATTTTACGGGAAAGTTGAATTCCTTCATGGCCTTGCATACTTTCAATTAAATCAATGCAATTCATAGAATTGAAGTTCAGAAAATCATATATCCCAAACCATCTACAGAAAATTTTTCCGAAGAAAACATGTCGAAGAAAAAAAGTGAAGATGCATGTTGAAGATTTATCGATATTAGATGATTTAGATTTATGAGTAAGATTTAAGTATCCATTGGCTTAATGGCAATGACTCCTTTGGTTGGCCCAAAGGGCAGGAGTTCATACCACCCCTATGTCAATAATGTAATTTTAACTCCTAGGAGTTGACTCGAGTGGTAAAGGCCTTGGTCTTGATGGTATTCCAGATCTAAGGTTTAAATCCTCTTGGGTGCAAACAATTTCTAGGGGCCATCAAGTTGAGGGAACTTTCCCTTGAATTACACAAGGTGCACTTGCCGAAAACTCCTTGCTGAGGGCCTGTGCAACCTCAGGATTAGTTGAGACTTTGTTTTCGGACACCCGGTGCCAATCAAAAAAATAAACGATTTATAAGTAAGCATCTCTAGTGACATATGGACAACATTAAACCCCTCTAAAGTGCAACCCTAGATTCCTCCTACCCAATGCCCTACTTGCTTAGCCCTTCCTGTATGGGGTTGTTTAGAAAGTGCATAACAACCACTAAAACATCTATGTATTGTATCATCAACTTGGTGAATTCTTTTTTAGAACAAATCGTTAACTTTTCTAGGACTGTATTCAAGATCTCATCAAAAATTTACAGCAGCTTGCCAATCTGATATAATATGTATAATAGGTGTGTTCTGGGACAGAAGGATTTGAATATCAGAGTACCAGATAATGCTTCGTAAGAAAATATGAAAAGGAGAAAAAAGATCATCAAGGAAATATGAAAGCACTAGAGATTCTAGCAGAAAAAGTTAACAAAAACAAAAGCATGCATACCTTCTAGCTGAAGAAAGATCATCCTTCCTTACTGGTTTCTGTTCAAGCTCCATCTCTTCATCAAGCATAAATGTGCTTGCAAAATCATTAGACAGGTCACCAACATTCTGTACAGCCATATCTGATAACACTCCCCTGCTTCCAGTCTCGTGATCATCAAATTTTGTGTTTTCAGTTCCTCCTGAGTGTTCTGGGAGTAGAGAAGCATAACTGGTGGCAGGATCTAAGCACTTGAGATTTTCACAGCCTAAGGTTTTTGTTCCACCACTGAAAGTAGCACTCCTGTTGTAATGTTCGGTGTTCGTAATATCTGGTACTACCGGAGTATCTCTGTTTGACAATAAATGTTCCGCTGAATTTTCATCATGTGATGCCAATTCAGCATTTTCTTGAAAGATGTTGCCTGCATTATTCATATTGGCCTCACGATTTGAAAAGGAATCAATAGCCTTCTCTACGGATTGGCCTTGGGGAGTCTGAGCTTGCAATGACAAATTCTCTGCAGAAGATGGAATCCACTTTGACCAATCGTCACGTTTCCGTATCTTGTCACCCTATAGAGATAGCACCAATAATAAGTTTCATGCCACTGGAGAAAAGCAGCTAGCACTAGAAGAAACCCAATTACATGTCAAAATCTCCCAGAGTATAAAATTCCTTGTGCACATGAGTTGGATCCAAAAGAAGGAATAAGATACTCCCAACAGCACCATACACTCTATTCCAAGGTGTGAAGGTGGAATGAATTCATATCAATGCTTCATCCAAACTAATGCCACCAACTCTAGTTCAAATTAACACGGTAACTCCAGACAGGTTTCCCTTTCGAATAATCTTCCACCACTCTTTGACACATGAAATTTTATCAAAGGACGGAGAACTCTGTACACAACTTCTTTTATAACAACTCTGAACACAACTTGCACCTTTTGAAATAAGTCTAATAAATTTTGGAAGAAATAAGACCTTATTATGTTCACTTGGGAAAAATAGAAATAAAATAGGGAGAAAATATTCCCAATTGGAGGGGGAAAAAAAAAATTGATGAACACATACATTGAAGGAATACTTCATAAATCTCTGCAGAGTATAACAAATTAGACCTTAACGACGTTTTATTTGATGAACAACTTTCAAGTTCTGACATTTGGGAATGCCCATTTCCTATAAAAATCATCATAAGAAGTGCTGCAGCAGCAGTTTTCTCACAGTAACTTTGATCCTTCCCAGAGGCTCATGGAACAAGACGAGTATATTAGGAGATTGAAATTCAGCTGAACATTACAAAATGACTAAACAGATAAAATTGGCAAAAGCAAATACTGCAAAGATTTAGAATTTGCAAAAAATAACATTCTTTCGAACCAGCTTCAGACATTAGAATCTTGAAGATTGTACGAAATGAGGGAGATCATACTGCGACCAACTAAGATTTTTGCATTTGAAGAAAGAAAGATCATTATCTGTTAATTAAAAACAAAATTATTAAGTTATAACTCTACACCAAAGAAACTGTTCTGGCTTCATTGTTCCAGCATATATGGAGAAGAAACAGAATATAAGAACGAATGTATGAAAATCTAACCTGAACTTCTACGGCAACAGAAGTCTGCAGTGCATCAAGGATGAACGGTAAATCTGAGCTCATCTTCTTAACCTGCTTAATACATCAAACAAAAGTGAGGTTTCAAATCATTTCAAGCGACATAACAAGGGAACATGTCTTTTGCAAATCTAACATACTAACTTTACATTGTGGCAATTGGGAATAAATTAGCACAGATCTGCATCAGAACTAAAGCACCAGCCTGTATAATCATGGCAATCTAGCATAAATAGAACACAGAAAGCTTACTCTTTTAAAGTCAGCAACAATGGATATGGGAACCCATCCGTGGCTGTCCATCAGGGAGATTAGATAATGGTCATTCTGCAGGTTTCCATCACTGCTCAAAGAAAAGGATATAAAGGCAAAAGACAAAAACTTTTCTGTAAGTCTGTACTATACAAACAGAAGCATTATTTTATTTAGTTGCTAGAATTCCCACAAATCCTTACGCACATTTGGATGTCCATTCTATTAGTGTCAGCATTATATGTAGTATCCAAAAGGACAATCAAGATATACAGAAGGGGCTATCGAAGAAATGGAAAAGGTCATAAAAATGTCAAAAATCAGTTCAAAATTTTCAGGAAAGAGTACATGTAGATGAACCCAATTAGGAGAATCCCTAATGTAAAAAGGATTAGGCTCAATTGAGTTGAATTGAGCTGTAGAGATTCTACAGCATCAACTGTATGATGACTCACATAATTAAGGGCCCTATTTTAAGCAGAATAATATAATGACACCAAAGCATTCAATGTCCATGGTATGTCCACTTCCAGCTCATATTATAAGGCTACTGCATCAATAAGGCATCGTTTGGTTACACATATGAGATGAGATGAGAAATCTGTGAATGGTAGTGAGATAGTTTGTAAATAGTAGTAAAATAGTTTGAGTTGAGATATTTTATAGGGTTTTAGGAAAGGAGAGAAAAAGTTGAAGAAAAATATTATAAAGTTAAAATATTGTTAGAATATAATTTTTTTAATATTCTTTTTTTGTTTTGGGATTTGAAAAAAGTTGAATTGTTTTGTGTTTTGTCTGGACGTTTAGGAAAGTTGTAATGATTAGGTGATGATTAGATGCAAAAGTTGAAAATTTGAAATTGAAAAATGTTTGTGTTTGAATGGTGCTTGGATGTTGAGATGAGATGTGATGGAATGAGATGGGTTGAGACCATCTATGAAACTAATAGGGCCTAAGAGGCTTCAAGTTAACAGTACATGAAAAACTTGTCCTTACACAAAATAGGATTAAATGCAGCCATAATGGATTATGTAGGATAGGCAAGATACGGGGTTGAATTCTTGCCACCAATACAAAATAAATAAAAATGAAGAAGCAATATTCTCTTTCCAAAGGACATACCTGAAATAATATTCGATTTGTTTTACTATGCTAGCCCTCAAAGCTAGTGTCTCTGGGGATGCTACAGGAGCTGCTGGATTAATAGGATATGTCATAGTGTGCAGAGAATGAGATCCCCTATTAGAGCCTGGAGGTGCAATAGGAACATAGTATACAGATGCAGGTCCTGGGGATAAAGTTAGAAATGATTGAAGCACAAATTGAACAGGAGGAAGATCATTCCCTATACCAATGACAGATTAAAAAAGGTAGTAGGAAAAATGGTTATATAAATGAAAGCCCCTGCAAGGAATTACCGGGGAAGCTTGGACCAACCATGAACCCAGCCGCTGGGCGAAAAAAAAGAGGTCCTCTGACAGCCCTTGGTTCAATACCTTGTTGCAATGAAATGTTGTCTACCGGATTATATGCTCCTTGATAATGCCAGGCAGGGTTGAAATGGCCAACAGGTTCTGGCATATGTGGTCTTCTAGTAAAAGAATTGACAACATAAGCATTGGGATCCACTTGTGATGGAGACTGAATATTTCTACTTGCATCAACACCATGACCTGGTGGAACAAGAGCTTGAGTTTCAAAGCTTGGGAAGAGTCCTGGACCAGGAGGGTACACATACCCAGGAACTGCAATGTGAGATGGAGAAACTGTAGGATGAAAAACGGGTGGGATTGATGGTTGACAATAGGGTAGGGATACAGGAAAAGGTCGACCACCATTTGGGTTGCGTTTAGAGCCTGATCTTTGATATCGTGATGATGAGTGTTTATTCGAAGGATTAGGATTTCCAGATCCATGTGATTTTTCCAACCCAACTGGTCCCTGGATGTATCCAAAAAAGCTACAGTAGCATATACCATTTAATTTTCATGCAATTAAATAGAACAAAAAATCAAAAAAGCAACCTTCATAAACATGTTATAGGAGGGGTAAACAAAATTTTGCTACTCCATATTACCCATCCCTGATTTAAATAGAAAAAAAAAAAAAAAAACACATAAAAAGTTAAATTAATCTGAAGCCCCAAAACCCATTTGCTGAAGTCCTAACTTCGCAAGCCAAAACAAATTGACATGAGAACATTATAAAAAAGTTAAAGGCTGTTTTGTAATATTATCTTATTCATCTCTTATTACATATAATATTCCACTGGATAAACGGATTGTTTGATTGAAGACTTGAGGCAAAAGCTGAATCCTAGAAGAAAATTTGACGATTTTTCTTAGGGAAATTCTACAAACTAGAACCTCATCCCACTCTCATCCCACTATGATGAGGTATGAGGTTGCATTGTCCATTGACCTGTAGAAGATTGTTGATTTACACTTATGTCGGAAAGGTTTGCTGTAAAGGAAAAATAGTAGCTTTATTCAACATTATATGCACGGTTAAAGAGAGAAGAATAGTCACAGAATGATTGGGCTGCTTAATATCGGGCTCACAGCTTTATTACTATACCCTATGTAAGATAACATGCCAGGTAACACTGAATGGAACCAAAAATGTTTACTCGGCCAAAAACGAAAAATTAAATCTACTAGGGACTTGTGTTCGTCTAAGCTGTTCTAATCTAGTCCCCTTTTAGAATAATGTATGTGGTTAAGTTTTCCACTACTCTATAGCTTAAGCTTCAGGGATGCGTGATATTTATGCCAAAGACCCCCCCCCCCCCCCCCAATTCCATTCTCTGTATGCACGGCTCGTTTTCAAAGCGCATTTTTGGCACATTACTAAAATTAACAAGCCGTAAATAAGACACAGTGGGCTAAAGAAGACCGTCCAACATATGAAGAAGAGACTTTGGCAAACCTGCAAAACTGGAGGAGCAGGAGTAACCAGAGGCTTCGTGGCGTCGCCATCGCCATCGGGAATCTTGGGTCGCTGCGCATCGGTAAGAGCAGGCCAAGACTCCGCCGCACCAATCATTACCGGAGCTTCGGCATCGACGGCAGCGGGAGATTTCCAGGGCGACTTTGGCCCACCCACTTCCTTGTTGTCGTGATTATCGACGTCAGCCTCATTGTCTGCCATCACCATCCAACCTCCGATCTCACCGATTATCAATGTCCCCCCGAACTTCCTCTTCAGAGCTTCACTCAGTCTCTCTTTCCAGCAAGAACACAAGCACAGTTTTGGTGCAACTGTGATTATCCAAGATTGATAGGAAAGGCAATCTTGGAAGAGGAGCAAGACAACATGCCAATAGGAGTGTGAATGGAAGAATGTTGTATCAGTGGAACAGAGTGAAAATTTGTAGCAAGGAATCTAAAACTAAAAAGGCGGGGTCTGTAAAGGAATCTTTGATCCGTGAAAACAGTAAGATCAAAGCGTGAGCCTGGTATACAGTTGGGTAGAGCGAGAGAGAGAGAGAGAGAGAGAGAGACGGCGAAAGAGAGAGATATTAGGGTTTTTTGGACAGCGTGTACATGTTTTTTGTGTGCGTGAAAATGGAGACAAGAGGGAGTTGAGTGAGATTTCACAGTTGCAGCCGCAACAAAGTGCCTAAACTGTTGAAAAGGCTTGTAGCACAAAAGGTCTATCCACTTGTACACCATGACCAAGTGTCTACGGAAATCTTTATATATATAAAGTGGCTATCTAACGAAATTTTGTTAGTTTAACGATTTTTTTTGTTTTATCCTTAAAATTAACGCCGTTAGTTGTATGAATAAATTAAGGTAGCTCTCTCTTTTTTTAAAAGTTCTTAATTTTTTAATCTCCCTCTTCCCAATCACTTATGAATAAATTCATAATTATTAAAATTTATGCAGCATGCATGATCCTGTAACCGATGCATTAATGATCATTTATTTATCAGGTATATTATATATATATATATATATATATATATATATAAATTATATAAATATATATTCTATATTCTATTATATATATGATATTTATATAAATTATAATTTATATATAAATTTATTTATGTGATTTAAAATTTCTATTCATTCCTTATATAAATAAAGAGAAATGTAAAATAATTAAGTTTAAATCTATTAAACAACTATACTTACGAATACAATTATTCTAATAAAATATTATTTATTTATCAGTTTAAATTCATTATGAAACATTAAAATCAAATAATAATATCTTATAAAAACCTTAGTATTTTATTTCTTTATAAAAATTATATTACTTTTTAAAAATAATCACTTTATTAAACTAAAAAAACGTGTTATGCACGTTACTTTACTGTTAACGGTTTATCTCCTGTACTGCACATGTTTGGTTCAAGGTTCGTTTTTTTTAATTCTAAATGCTTTAAAACTAATTTAAGTCTATCTTACTATTTGATATTAGAATTTATATTTTTTTTTCTAAAAGCATTACATTATTAATCAAAAAATTTTCCTTAATAAAAACAATATTAATTCTTAAAAATAATACTTCTATATACTAGACGAATGTCCCTTGGACGTTGCCCAACTACTAGTAATTGTAAAAAACAATAATTTTACAATCAATTTTATTGAGTAGAAGTAAAGTAAGTAATAATTTATATATTAATATTAATTTATTTATATTTAAAATTTAAATTAGTATTATTTTTAATAAAATTTACTTTTTGATCAATTATATTAAATTGGTATACATATTAATATACTATTATGTTTATAACTAGATTTTTCCTTTTAAAAGAATAATGTTATGTGTAAAATGTGAAAGTTTTATCTAGTTATTTTAAAAAAGAGTAAAATTTATTATTAAAAAGTTAATTTTTATATAACTCTCATATTTATTAATTTTTATTAAAATAATTATATAATAATTACACACTAATTATTATATCTCATTTTGATATACATTCTTATGCAGTCACCGCTCGACCCGGCTGGCTTGCCCCTCCGGCTTGACCTGGCATGCCACATGTAATTATATTTAAAAAATAGGAAAGGAACAAAAACGTAAATGAGGACTTTTCATTGCATTTGTCTCATTTCTAAGCACCCTAACGACATCGGTCTCAACAAAAACATAAATGGGGACTTTTTGTTGCATTTTTCTCATTTCTGTGAGTTCCCCAGCAACA
The DNA here is from genome assembly GCA_011037825.1 of Carya cathayensis. Lineage (NCBI taxonomy): Eukaryota > Viridiplantae > Streptophyta > Magnoliopsida > Fagales > Juglandaceae > Carya > Carya cathayensis. The sequence goes on along the minus strand of QGSO01000234.1, from coordinate 1,139,672 downwards.
TCGACCTCTAGAGGCAGCGATCTTCATGTGGGTTTCCCAGCCCAACATCGACCTCCAAGCACAGCAGTCTTCCAGCACGCAGCTACAGTCCACAACTCCATTTCCGGCATCCACAGCTACCACGAATCCGAGGCCCCCCAATTATTATTTATGTGGGTATTTCCATTAATATTCCATTATTTCCTCTTACATTAGAGTTTTGTGTATGTGATTATCTTGTTGGACTTGACTGAATATTGGGTTCAATTTAATAATTAGCTGGTGACTTCCAAATCTTCTTTTATGATGTTCTTTGTATTTGTTTTCACCCCCGCCAATTTGGGTCACTCCAAATCCTTAGGATTGATTGGCATCTCATGGTTTGAAGAACTACATTAGTTATTTGTAACTTGTTCCATTTGATTCAAAATAAATTTTGGTTGAAATTAATTGAAAGTTGATGATAATGAAATGTTGATCGAAAATCATAATAGCTAATAATAATATTGTAGCAAAAGAAGTTGAAATTTTTTAAATTCCTCTACATTATTTAAGATTATTGTAGTATATATATATCTTCTTATATATAAAAGAGCCAATCTTTAAATGAATAGTGAGCACAACATTTCTTCCAATTTTATCCTTCCTTTTCAAAGTAATATCCAATTTTATCCTGAATTGAACAGTAATGCACAGTAAATGTACAGTAAAGATAATAAAAAATTCTATAAATCGTTGAAAATATCCGTGAATACACAGTAATGCACAGTAATATAATAATTCGATTGCTACACAGTAATATACAGTAACTATGCACAGTAATATAATAATAAAAAATTCAAAATGCACAGTTAATCCAATAAAAAATTCAAAATGCACAGTAAAGATAATAAAAAATTCTATAAATCGTCAAAAATTTCCGTGATTACACAGTAACGATGTACAGTAATATAATAATTCGATTCCTACACAGTAAAGATAATAATTGAACGCACAGTAATATAATATAAAAAATTCAAAATGCAAAGTAAATCCAATAAAAAATTCAAAATGCACAGTAAAGATAATAAAAAATTTCAAATTATCGATTTAAAAATAATGGAAGTTCGAGGGAGAGAGAAGAAACAAATGAATGAATATACAGGATGATACACGACAGGTAGGAAGAGAGTGAGAGAGACAGAGAGAGGCGCTTGAGAACATTGGCGCAGTCCACCATTAGTCAGCAGAATTCCCTAAGCTTCACAAAGACACAAACTAATCTCTCTCTCTCTCTCTCTCTCTCTCTCTCTCTCTCTCTCTCATAATTCATTGTTTCTATCGTCCCTAATAGTTCTCATGGGATGTTTTGAATTCTTCAAAAGAAGCCTCCTTGATGGGCCATCTTCTCCAACTCTGAACGGATGCCCCTATCATGCATCATATAGCGTAACTCCAAATCCTAGGCACCTGAGCATTTTTTTTTAGCTATTCTTTGCTCCATTTTATTCACTTTTTAGCGTAACTCCATTTTTTTCTCAGTAGTAATTCATTTCTGATTGGTATACGAGGTTCTTTTAAACTCGGATTCAGAGTTGATTTTGTGATTCTTATTTTGAACACGCAAGTCCGTGCTGGATTGAGATTAAAGATGTGGGTGTGATCTTATTCCATTGATCTTGCAGTTTGAATTCGACGTATGGATGACTAAATTTCTCGGTTTGGTTGATAAGGAAACCGAGAAAACAAAGAAAAGAACTGCAAAGAAAGTTGATCTTTGTTTCATCTATTTACCATTTCTAAAAAGTGACAAGTGGTTGTGTTAAGCCAAGTCCAGTGGAGATTCTTCCTTCGGTACCAACTAATAAGAATGGAAATACGTTATGAATTTTTACTTTTTGTTTTCATTGTTTCCCCTGCATTTTCCGGGCAACTGAACGTAATTTAGAGGAATAAATGATGTGGATTTGTGGCATGGAATTAAAATGGCCCATTTTATTAAGATGTTGTTTGATCCATGTTTTAGTTAATCGTTGCTAACCACAAGCAGAAGAAAGGTTTTTTTATTGGGCTCTGTGTGGTTTCAGATAGATATGGGTACATACCTCAGCACTCCCAAAACCGAGAAGTTCTCTGAAGATGGGGAGAACGATCGGCTTATATATGGTTTATCATCCATGCAAGGTTGGCGGGCAACCATGGAAGATGCTGTGAGTAAATAAGCGAAACCTTCGCGAATTCTTTACCGTGCACAGTAAAGATAATTATTTCTTCTTCTTTCTTTCTTTTCTCTTCCCGTGCTGAATAAGATAATGACGTCATTGTCATGGATGTATTTGCGGATCGACATGAATTGTATGGGTCCACCACACAGAATTATTGTTCTGAATATTGTATTACGACAAATAATTTATTGCACGATAAAAAATCTTTCTCGTTAAAAAGATAAAATTATATTCCTTGTCTGTTGGCGATCCACATATATTAGGAGGATAGCAAAAATATTTAAATTTTGGGAGCTCATGTACTGTCTGTCTCCTATTCCCATGATATTGAAGTCTTTAAATTAACAACTTGGCTTAATTTATTACTATTTTTTTAAAAAGGATTCATTATTGATATCTTATGGCCAACTTCGTGTGGATTTGATCATAATTGTTGACAACTAGCACATGATAATATTATGATAATATGTGGGATCGCTCGGATGTAGACGTGCATGTTGTATATTAGCCAGCATTACACAAGTATATATAGTATATCTCATGAGACATGCTGCTCATCCAATTACGTACAGTATGTGGATAGATATGAAATTGTGGTCCCTGACCATATAATTATATATATCATGATCTATATGAATAATTTATATATAACGCGAAGTGGCATGAGATAGACATATGTTACGTACGTACATAACTATGACACTTGGATATTTAACTATATAGAATAAACAGCATCAATTAGCTCTTGCAAGTTGTTTGATTGATTTGATATATTATGGGGCCAAATTATTAATACGTGATCAACCAAGACTGACTTTCTTTGTTCTTATGAAAAACATTTTCCTGTGATGTAACATTATCGATCTAATCGAAGCACCTTCACCATTTCACAAATGGGTCCAAATGTTTTACTTATAAAGAGATTATACAAAAGTAAATTTACAAACTGATATGGTTTGATGTGATACATTAGGATGTAAAGTTACATTTATTGTAAAATAGATCTAATGTATCATGTGAAACCATATGATTGGTTTTGTACGTAGGTTTTCTTTTATGTGATCTCTTTATGGCTGGAACACTTCACATACACATGTATATATAGATCATTAATTCTAATTATTATTAAAATTGTGATGCAACAATTAGGATTCCGTTAGGAGAGAAAAATATTGGATTAACTACGTACGTATGTACAGAACAAAAGAAGAGGTATTGATTAATCAAGACTTGATTAATGGAGCTGCGATTGCACAATAATGGCTAGAAATGGTGGGAGTTTGTTGCCGAATACTTAATTAATTTTGATGTCAACATCCACACTAATGAACTGACAAATTAAAGAGATAATCATAATGAATTAAGACCAGATTTTCAAATTAGCTATTCATAATCCAATAGATTGGCATCTTTATGGATTCATTACCTCACAAAAAGATTTTGTTTCTTGTTAATTAGCGGGTAGTGGTTGGTGGGTCAGCTCAGTACTGATAGATCCCTTTCTTTTTGCTCAGTACCGATGATTGAGATCATTCTGATCTTAAAAAGCCTAATTATACGCAGTGACCTGATTGCACCATGACTCAATATTTCTTTTGTTTTGTTTTGTATGCATAAAAAATTATTTTAGAGCCCATAATAAAAATAAAAGATTCATATATGTCACATTAACAAATATAATTAACATTAACAAATATAATTAATAGCAACAAAATCTAAAAGATAAATAATATTTATAGTCATAAAATGTATAAAAGCTGTAATTATTTTTTAAAAAATTAAGTAAATAAAGAATTTACATGAAAATTTTAGTTTATTTTTCATAATTAATATCAAATCACGAATTGTCATAAACACAACCACTTGTCACTTTTTAGAAATGGTAAATAGATGAAACAAAGATCAACTTTCTTTGCAGTTCTTTACTTTGTTTTCTCGGTTTCCTTATCAACCAAACCGAGAAATTTAGTCATCCATACGTCGAATTCAAACTGCAAGATCAATGGAATAAGATCACACCCACATCTTTAATCTGAATCCAGCACGGACCTGCGTGTTCAAAATAAGAATCACAAAATCAACTCTGAATCCGAGTTTAAAAGAACCTCGTATACCAATCAGAAACGAATTACTACTGAGAAAAAAAGAAAGAAGACAATTTCAAAGTACAGAAAACTATAACCAAGATTAATATATATATATATATATATGTATGTGCAAGGCCCGAAGCTAATTTCACTCAAGAGATAACGATAGATCATCAATGGAGATAAAAGTGAATAAAATTTAAAGAGCTTTGATTGGGACCATAAAGAATGGATTTTCAAAGTATTTCAACAATATATTGAAGAAAAGCCTCTGGTTGGTTTAATGGTAAGAGAAAAAACTATTTTCTTTAAAGAGACTCAAAAGTTAACAAAAATTAATAATATGGCCAAAACCATTAGCTGCCAACGGAATCATTTACAGATACTCACCAAGTAAAAGCCAAAATTGCATGAGTCGTAAAGATGAAAAATAGTCTGATCATACCTTTCATTTTCAGTATGCGTTTTTTGATTTCTTGTTCTGTGGTTGCATGTGGTTGTCCCTACCAGAAAAGTTCCTATGAGTATTCCAATCTTGATTTCCACGGCTGCCTCCATAACTGTGATGGTGAGAACCATCTCCACGTGGATGTGAGCCACCATTGCTGTTCCTAAATGAGTTGCGATGCGGTGGATGATCATTACCACCATGGGATTGTGATGCAAACCCACTTCTTTGTGTGTGATCCTTAGATGAAGGGTTATTTGGACCCATTTCAACCACTGCCCCTGGTGGTGCTAGCTGCTGCTGAGGGAGGCCACCATTAGAGGATGTGCTTGCATTATTACGCCTTATGGATCTCTGGCGCGTGTATGCTATGGTTCGATGTTGGATTAGGATTCACATTATTACTGACTTGTTTCTGTGAAGAGGAAGATGTTGTCCCAGTCCCCTACAGTAAATGCAAAAGTAAAATCTAAATGTACGCCTACAGCTAGGAAAAAACTCATTAACCCATAAACAAGAGATACTTGAGGATTACAACTGCAGCAAATTCACTCTCAATTCAGTTGCTTAAAATGGGATGACACTAATAAAAAATAGATTCAATTTTAACCTTTTTCTTCTTCTAGTTTCCAGATTTTACAAAAATTTATGCCCAAGTAGGTAGCACATAATTATTATGATCACAATGATTAAGCAAACTGAAAATATATAAGCCATATGTGTGAGCAATCCAGAATCACTGATATTCAAAACTTCGGTTACTTTATTTGTTTCTCTATCTCTCAGTCTTCTCTATTTCCTACAATCTTCAAAATCGTTTATGTTTGGCAAAAGATGATAATTTGAACTCTCAAACCAAGGTCGTTTAGACAAGGCTGGTTGAAGCTTCAAAATTAAGAAATCAAATAATCAGGAATTGTCAGCTAGCCAAGAATAAAAGAGAGCCAGAACTGCTAACAAATTCAAGGAACCAAACCTGTAATACGGCGACAGGTGATCCGATATCGGACAAGCCTTTCGATGGTTCGGAAGACGGTTTCGTCGAAGCCCGAGTGGACTCCGATAAAGCAGGCCAAGAGACCGCACCCATGAATCAGTAAATAAGAAAAAAGATGAAAATTTTGAAAATCTACAGAAAATTTTGTTTCCTCAGAAAAAATAAAAGAAAATACCTCTTCTTTATTCTCTTCAGGCTTGGAAGGCTCTTTCTCCTGAGGCTTCTTCTCTTCCTTGGCCTTTGGTTTGGGGATCAGAGAGATAAGATCGACCTATCCGTGGCTTTTCCTTTGAACTCTCTCCAAAAGCCTATCTCTACCCCTCCCATCAGCAGTCGACCAAGCCATCACCGCACAGCGCACCATATCCACAGCGCATAGGCAACAAGGACAAAGAAGAACAACCGAGAAATACACAGTGCCAGAGAACACGTACTCACAGTTTCGGTGCTTTGGATTTCAGCAACACGAAGAGAAATCGAGGGTTGCAAGGTAGAGATATGGAATAGAGAATGGGTCTGAGTTGAGAGAGAGAACTCGGGAGGAATCCGAAGCAGAGAATTTTTGTCGTCTAAAATTCTTCTGAAAAAATATCACTGACACAACTTCACTATAGACACCTGTAAGTGATAAGGGGAAGATATTTGAGGGAAGTGATGAGGGAGGTGATTAGGATAATCTTTACTGTGTATTTTTAATTTTTTATTGGATTTGCGGTGCATTTTGAATTTTTTAATATTATATTACTGTGCATAGTTACTGTATATTACTGTGTAGCAATCGAATTATTATATTACTGTGCATTACTGTTCAATTCAGGATAAAATTGGATATTACTTTGAAAATGAAGGATAAAATTGGAAGAAATGTTGTGCTCACTATTCATCTAAAGATTGACTCTTTTATATATAAGAAGATATATATTTATACATACAAAACTAGATTGCTTGAATTTTTTAAGTGGAAAATAAAGTTAATCATCCTCATGTTTTCTCAAGAGGTAGGCCGAACCTTATTATTATAATTAGTAAAATCCTGAACTTTTTTCACAACAATATCAATAATAAGATTTGGAGGAGTCTCTAATTAATAATAAAGGGAGATCGTTTGATACATACCAAGATTTGGCTGGTTGACATGATCAACACAAGACAAACACATGCTAAATAGTAATCTACTATCTCACCAAACAATTGAGATAATAATAGATCCTAAAATGGAGAAAATAATTGATACAACAACAGACAATAGAGTGACCGATGGTTGAACACGTCCCTTGTCCTTCCTTACAATCATCCCTTCGATTAGTGGGAAATTCATGATTAAGATATAGCATGAGATGAAAAGTTGCACAAGTATCTTGTCCCAATCGCCGAAAAACATGATTCGGATAAGTCCACCAACGAAGGCAACCATGTTTAAGATTATTATAGCAACCATAGGAACAAGAAAAATGTTTGACGCATCAAAATTGAACNAAAAGTATCACAGGAATTCTTTAAGGGTAAGTTTTGAATTAGATTAGTATGTATATCATAAAAGTTTGTTAAAGTTAAAGAAACATTATTTTTACAGTATGAGAAAAATATTTACATCTGTAAGTCATGTCGTTGTTTTGGTTACGGGATGCATAAATATCACATTAAATTTTATGTGTTGTATTTGTTTTTTGGACACCCAAAAGATTAGACAGAATATGAAGAGGGAGTGGTTGGAGTAGGTCCCACGGCTTTGTATGCATGCCAGAAAGATAAAGAGAGGGAAAGCAGTGATGGGTCCATCTCTTTTTTTTTTTAATAAAAAAATAAAATAAACAAATACAAAATAGCCGGTTATACTACGGTTTTCATAGGCGGTTTTGTAGCAAAACTGTGGGCGAGGAAAGAGATTACGGAGACCTGCAAAGACAGAGAGAAAAAAAAAGGCACTGACTGATCCTTTGATGCAGCTGTAAATCACATAGTTAGTGGAGAAGTCATCAATATTAATTCGCCAACCTCCATATTCAACAAAAACGGTAGCCACGTTTTTAAACCGGACAAGCACCGCATTATTTTTATAGCTCTTCTGGAATTGTCAGGCGCCGCAAGGCTATTCTACTACATCTCTTGTCTCTTGTAGAGAGACGCTTCACGATGGACGCCGTGAAGCAATAGAGGTGCTTCGTCCTTCCTTTCATAATTTTCTCTATAAAAGAGATATTCAGCTCATCTTCCCTTAAAGAATTCCTGTGATACTTTTCAATATTGTTTAAATATATGTTTTATATATTGCTCTTTAATATCTGCATACGAAAAACTTGTTTCATATACTTTTTTTTTATCTGTGAATTGCATGTATTTATATCAGTCACTTTATTTGAAATAATTGATTATTTCTTTATGTCATGATATAAAATTTCTCTAAAAAATATTAAACTTCAAATATTTCTGTACAAAAAATATTATTATTATAATACTTTTCAAATAGGTAATCTATAATGATTTTTTGGCTAACTATCGATCCCAATCCTATATTCACAGGTCATATGTGCCTTGCACATAGCCCATTTACTAGTATATATTCAAATGGGTATTTGAGAAAGTGTCTAACATCGTCATAGCTTAAGGTAGAAATGGACCTGAGTCATATATTTTGTCCCTCACCACATATTATTAGATGAAAGGGTGTAAAAAAAAAATTGATGCACCGACAAACCTAATAGAACCGGTGGGCTGGTCCGGTACTGCATTTGGTTTGGTTCGGTACTGGTTTTATTTTTTTTTAAATTGGTCCGATTCCAATTTTTCTTTTTCTAAAACTTAGCCGGACCGATTCATATATATATATTAATTTTTTATATTGTATATAATTTTTATATATAGCATATAATTATATATAAAATAGTTTTGTATTATATGATAAATTACTAATTAATATAATATTAAATTTTAAAATCTTATATCATTATAGTTTATTGTATTAATAGTTATACTAATATTATATAGTGTATATTAATAGTTATACTAATACTATATTACTATATATTATAATATACTATAGTATATTAGTATATTATATATTATAATATATCACTATAGTCTATAATACAATTATAATATAGATTATAATATGCTACAATATATTATATAGACTATATTATATATATTATATTTATATTATATATATTACAATATATTATATAATATAGTATATTAAAACAGAAAAACCGGACCGAACCAGACCTAAACCGATTTAGGGGGGTAACCGATGCTAATGAATATAGGTTTTTGACTGTGCTATGTGTAGATGCATGCAAAATAAAAAGTGGATTGAACTATTAAAAATACAATTTGAAATAGCTTGTATAAGCTTGTATGGACCTTGATTTTACAAAAAGTTTTTTTACATACAGTCACTTTTGCATACTCCTTACGCACTCCATTAACATGATTGGCCAAAACAGTTATTTTATATTAAAAAAATAATGCAGCCAATTACATTAATGGAGTACATAAGAAGTATGCAAAAGTGATTGCACATAGAATTTTTGTTTTAACAAAACCATGATTCATCATTCCACATATTCTACTTAAGCATGTACTCTCTCTCTCTCTCTCTCTAGTTTTTGGGTAGGTAGGCATATGGTATTCTTTATGCCATTAACTCATTTATGAGCACAAAGAGGTAGCAGAAAGGTGAGAGATTGCAGGCAAAAAAGGTTGTAAATAGCATAATGAGTTTTTGGTAGTTAGAAGGACTAGCTTTTGATTATCTTGTTCAGATAAATTGACTTTGCTGTCTATTTTTGTTATTCTCTGCAATCTTAGTTTTCTTGTCTATATATGCTTGTGCACGTTTGGTAAATTGCCAGCCTTGATTCCTTAATATTAAGATGAACCAACTCTTATTTTTCCTTCAAATTCTAATTCAATTGGTGGCAAAAGTATTTATTCAAAAAAAAAAAATTATATGTAATATGTAGAGATGCATGCAAGAAGAGTTCTATTGCAAGTAAATTTAGAGGTGTAAATTTTATTGATTATGGCGCATGGGAAATGATCAAAAGATATTTATAAATTTAACCTAAAACAAAGAGAAATATTATGTCAATGCAATAAGTGTCCTCAACTTTTTATTTTTTATTTTTGGTGAAAAACTGGAAATTCTCATCTACACATTGTTCAAGTGTGCATCCTTATGTACCTTTAACTGCTTTGTAGGTCTTATGCAAAGAAAGAGCATGGTTGATGGCCTCTTCTGGTCTGATATGTTTATCTTTAAAAACCCATTGATTTCTTCTGTACCAGCATGCACAGGTTATCATAAGCAACTTCTCCAACTCATCATTATAGTGACTGCCTTGTATTCGAACAACCATCTCCCTAAAATCCTTATTTGGTCTTGCAAATATGAGGAAACTACTTACTCCACATTTCTGTAACTAGTTGACATTGGCCAAGTGCATGTGTTGTGCTTTCTATACCTGTAGAACAAAGCTGACAAGTTGCATTTTCAATTATTTTCCTTCTTCTCAAATTGATTCTAGCAGGAAGGGCCTTAATGCATGCCCTCCAAGCAAGAATCTTAACCTTATGAGGAACTTTCATACTTCAGATTTCCTTCCATAATTTCTAATTAGCTCTACTAGTAGAACTCACCCCCTCTACTAGTTCGAAAGTCAGCTTTTTGAACATTTTATAGGCACTTTTTACACTAAAGTAACCATTTCTCTCCATATCCCATATTAATTTATCTTCATAATTTCCTGAGCTGAGAATGATTTTCAACACTGCATCAGCAGGTTCAGGGAGCAATAAGCTTCTTACTTTTTGTACATCCCACCAACCAGAATTGTGATATATTAGATCCTCAACTTTTTGGTCATATCCTGTAGTTACCACCCCTATTTGTTGTAGATTTTTGAAACCAGGCACCCAGTGATCTTCCCATAATCTTATCATTCTCCCATTCCCGACCCTCCACCTGCATCCTTGAAGAAGTTAGTCTTTCACTAACCATATTCCCCTCCACACATAAGATGGGTGATGTCTAAGAGTTGAAGTCTGAAAGTTTGTTCTAGGAAAATATCTTGCCTTGAACATTTTATGAAGTAGACTGTAACACCCCGTTCTCGTAGGATAGAGATGTTACTAACATACATGACAAAAGCCCGGTAAAGATACTCATTATTCTGAAATACCTCATTTATTAAAAAAAAAAACTTAATTGAAAGGACATAAATAGTCTTGAAACTTGAAACTGGAATAAAGCAAAACATGAGCTAGTCTTAAACAAGACTAGTTATTGAAGTGACATGAAAGAAAACTTAATCCTTGTGTAAATGACACTTATTCATCTCTAAGTCCTTATACTAAAACTACTCCTGGCCATCCAACTCTGCATGAGTCGAATACTCAGCAAATAACACATCATACCATAAATATTAATTAACAAGACTTAATTTTTGTAAGACTCTTCAACCAAACATATATCAGTCACAGATTCTCATAACAAGCTTTACATCATTAATATGGGCAGAAACATACAAAATCATGGCAACATGAAACGTGAATGTATGAGTAACTTGTTTGTCTTGAATTTTACTTATTACATGGTGAACCACGCTTGAGTCTATGGCATCACATAACTTGTCATGTAATGAAACACGCTTGATTCCGTGTTTCACTTAACTTCCATAACATGGGGTGAAATACGCTTGAGTCCATGTTTCACTTATCTTACATAACATGGAGTGAAACACGCTTGAGTCCGTGTTTCACTTATCTTACATAACATGGAGTGAAACACGCTTGATTCCGTGTTTCACTTAACTTGCATGGCATGGAGTAAAACACACTTGAGTCCGTGTTTTACTTATCTTGTATAACTTGGAGTGAAACACGCTTGAATCCGTGTTTCACTTAACTTGCATGGCATGGAGTGAAACACGATTGGGTCCGTATTTCACCTAACTTGTATAACGTGGAGTGAAACACGCTTGGGTTTGTGTTTCACCTAACTTGTATAACGTGGAGTGAAACACGTTTGGGTCCTTGTTTCACCTAACTTGTATAACGTGGAGTAAAACACGCTCGGGTCCGTGTTTTACTTAACTTGTATAACGTGAAGCGAAACACGCTTGAGTCCGTGTTTCACTTAATTTGTCTAACTTATACATGATATTTTCTTGTACGAAGTGTAGCATGACATGACATGTCCTAACATGATTTAAACATTTTATAACATTTCATGGCATGCATGATCTGAGAACTACATGGACATGACATACATGATCTGGCTATTTAATACATGGCATGCTTGATTTAAGTTATTGTATGAACAATAACTTGAATACATGGTCTAAGTACTACATAAATATAGCATACATGATCTAGCTATTTGTTACATGGCATGCTTGACTTAAGTTATTGCATGAACAATACATGGCCTACATGGTCTAATTACTATATGAATATAGCATGCATGATCTAGCTATTTTAATCTATAGCATACTTATCTTAAATTATTATATAATCATATCATGGCTTCCATGTGATTTTAGTAACATTCAATCCATCAATCAACATTCCATAATAACATAACATATATAAGCTTACTTTCATGTAAATCATCGTAATTTATAGAAGTTTGTGAAAGCGATCTAACCTTGACTTGGCTTTTAGCACAACGTAGATAACCATCAAAACCATATTATATTATCATACCCAATTATAATATTTACATCATGCATACATTTATATGATCATACTATTTACCTCTTAGCGATGTTTCCTGATTTTCAACTTGTAGCGCGTTACCTATATTAGATGCTAATCGTCACTAATATTTCTAGGAAAATATATCATTGCATTCTAAGTACTAAGAATCATGCCATAAATTAATTCAACAATTAATCAGCTATACTAAAATTAATATATATAATATTATTTAAAACTCAAAAAATATCCCTTGGTTTTATACTTAACAAATATAACACAATAAAATTTACACACTCTGATCTGACCAGCCCATGAAAAATGACTAAAAATAACTAGTTCCAAAATATTCCCTAAAATATAATTAAAGATATACTTTAAATATATTCTAATAAAAGTAAATTGTAAAACTTGGTCTGATTTACAAAATTCAGCCCAGCCCCAACTAAAGAAAATAAACTATTCAAAGTTTCTAAAAGAATTTGAGTACACAAAGAATCAACCCACTTAGAAATACTATCAGTTTCTAAAATAAAAGTTGAGCCCAAATACATGGTACGGGCCCACTGGGCATTTTGTAAAATAGAAAGGCTCTAGGTCGAATGGGCCTTAGGCCCAAAGGCCTGTTTTAGCTTCAGATGATTAAAGCCATGTGTGTGGAAACCACAAGGGTAGGGACTGAAAATAGAGGCTCCTGAGAGGAGCCTTGTGCAACAGAAAAAAAAAAAAAAAAAACAACTCACCAAGGGAAGGGACTAGCTATGACGAAGACATTGGTGGCTGGGTGTGACCGGCGACGTAATGGGTCTTCTCGAAGGAAGTGGGTTCATCAGAGATGAATTGGTCGGCGATTTCTGTGGCTAAAGGTGGTTCTCCGACGTTTTAGGGGTGGTCGGCTGAGAGTGCAAGAAAATATGAAGCCTATTTTGTGTAAAGAACCAGAGTGTTAACGTGGGATTTTTGTTTTTATGGAGGAAGGGTTTCTTATTTACGTGGGTCTCCAGGAGATTAGATAGGAAGCTATTTGAGTGTTGGTTCTGATCTAGGACTCCTTTTTAAAACATTTGAAACTTATCAGATAACAACAGATGCACCGAGATAAGGATAACTATTTTAAAAACTCTAATTAATCTAGTCTATTATCCCATTTTTTTTTAAAAAAAAGCAACTGATAAAAAAAGATATAGTTAAATGATAAAATAATTAAATAAAATAAATAAATCCTAACTGAATTAATCTAAGGTTCTAATTTAGGTTCGTATGTTACAATCTCCCCCCCTCAAGAAAAATCTCATCCTCAAGATTACGTACCTCAATCAAACAAGTATGGGTACTTGATCTTCATGTCCTCCTCTAGCTCCCACATAGCCTCTTTTTCCGTGTGGTTACTCCAAAGTACCTTGACCATCGAAATGGTCTTCTTACGGAGTACTTGAGTCTTTTGTGCAAGGATCCCAACTGGAAACTCCTCGTAGGTGAGATCCTCGCGAACTCTGAGGGGTTCGTACTCAAATATGTGTGTCGAATCTGGTATGTACTCTCGAAGCATGGAGATGTAGAAAACATCATGAATGGTAGACAGCTGCAGTGGAAAAGCCAACCTATAAGCTGCAGTTCCAATCCTCTCCAGTACATCAAAGGGATCTAAATATCTCGGACTCAGCTTGCCCTTCTTTTTGAACCTCATGATTCCCTTCATCGGCGCAATTTTCAAGAATACTTTACTTCCTACCTCAAATTGCAGCTCTCGACGCCTCTGATCTGCATACTTTTTCTGTCGTTCTTGCACAATGGCGAGCTTTTTCCAGATAATAGCTAATTTCTCGCGCATATCTTGAATAATTTCCTGCCCAAGGATTCTACATTCTCCAACTTCATCCCAATAAAGGGGTGACCGACACTTGCGACAATAAAGAACCTCATATGGAGCCGCCTAAATGCTCTATTGGTAACTGTTATTGTATGCAAACTCGATCAAGGGTAAGTATTTAATCCAACGGCCCTTAAAGTCCATCACGCAAGCTCTAAGCATATCCTCCAAAATTTGCACTGTCCTCTTCGACTGTCCATCTGTCTGCAGATGAAAGGCTGTGCTATAGGTCAATTCTGTCCCTAACTCTTTCTGTACACTTCTCCAAAACACTGAAGTGAAACGAATATCCTTGTCCCATACAATCTTAGAAGGGATTCCATGCAACCTGACAATTTCACATACATACAACTCTGCCAATTTTTCTGTAGAATACGTCATCTGAACCGGAATGAAATGAGCTGACTTTGACAATCTGTCGATGATTACCCATGCCGCATCCTGACTCCCTGGTGCTTTAGGAAATCTTGAAACAAAATCCATACCAATTTCATCCCAGGTCCAACCAGTATAGGAAGTGGTTGTAATAGCCCGAATGGCCTCTAATGCTCCGCCTTGACCTGTTGACAAGTCAGACATTGAGCCACATAATTAGCTATCTCACGTTTCATAACGCTCCACCAGAACTGTTGCTTCAAATATCTATACATCTTAGTGCTACCAGGGTGACATAATAGAGTGAGCGGTGAGCCTCTTTCAGAATCACATCTCTAATCTCTTTAACATTCGGAACACAAATTCTTCCTTTAAACCTCAAAGTGTCATCCCCAGATATTGAAAATTTAGGCCTTTTGTCTTCTTGTACCTCTCCTTTGATCTTCACTAAGTCTGAATCACTGGTTTGGGCAACTTTTATCCGATCTATTAATGATGATCCCAAAGTCAGACTGCTCAACCGGGCTTGTGTGTCCAGAATCATTTCTATCCCTGCTCTCTCCATATCTAAAAGAATATGCCTCTGAGGGGTGTACATAGAAGCGAGGGTACTAGAGGAAGATTTCCGACTCAAGGCATCTGCCACTACATTAGCTTTACCCAAATGATAGTTGATGTTGCAGTCATAATCCTTTAAAAGTTATAGCCATCTGCGCTGTCTCATATTCAAGTCTTTTTGAGTAAATAAATACTTTAAGCTCTTATGGTTAGTATAAATCTCCCATTTATCCCCATAGAGATAGTGTCTCCATAACTTCAAGGCAAACACAACTGCTGCAAGCTCTAGGTCATGCGTCGGATAATTTTCTTCATAACTCTTGAGTTGTCGAGAAGCGTAGGCAATAACCTTCCCATGCTGCATTAAGACACAACCCAAACCCTTGAGAGAAGCATCACTATAAATGATAAATCCTGTATTGCCTGAGGGAACAGTGAGTACAGGTGCTGTCACTAGTCTCTTCTTCAGCTCCTGAAAGCTTCTTTCACAGTCTTCAGTCCATATAAATTTCTCATTTTTTCTCGTCAGTTTAGTCATCGGGGCCGCGATACTGGAGAATCCCTCAACGAACCTCTTGTAGTATCCTGCAAGACCCAAGAAGCTTCTGACTTCGTTCACATTGGTTGGCGTGGCCCAGTTCACAACTGCTTCAATTTTCGTCGGGTCAACTGAAATTCCTTCTTTTGACACGACATGCCCCAAAAATGTAATCTCTTTCAACCAGAAATCACACTTCTTGAATTTTTCGAACAACTGCTATTTCTTTAATATTTGTAACACAACCCTCAAGTGTCCTTCATGATCTGCTGAGCTCTTCGAGTATATGAGAATGTCATCAATGAACACAACAACAAACTGATCTACATACTCTTTAAATACTCTGTTCATCATGTCCATGAAGGCTGCTGGGGCATTCGTCAAACCAAATGGCATGACCAAAAACTCATAGTGTCCGTAACGAGTTCTGAACGCCGTCTTCGAAACATCTTCTAACTTGATCTTGAGCTGGTGGTATCCTGATCGTAGATCAATCTTGGAGAAAACTTGGGCCCCTTGTAACTGGTCGAACAGATCATCAATTCTTGGTAAGGGGTATTTATTCTTCACTGTCACCCGATTCAATTCTCGATAATCAATACAGAGTCTCATTGAAACGTCTTTCTTTTTCACAAAAAGAACCGATGCGCCCCATGGTGACATGCTAGGGCGGATGTAACCCTTCTCCAACAGCTCCTTCAACTGCTCCTTAAGCTCCTTCAACTCCACTGGAGCCATACGGTAAGGTGCCTTCGATATAGGTGCCGTCCCAGGTAGGAGATCAATTGAAAAGTCAACCTCCCGGTCCGGGGGAAACCCTAGAAGATCCTTCGGAAACACATCCGGAAATTCCCTGAAAACAGGGATATCTTCAAGCTTGGGTCCCTCTACAAAGACTAGCCAGAAACCCAGAGCATCCCTGTCTTAGTAATTTGGTTGCTTGCAAAGCTAAGATCATTCGGGGTGGGGAGTTTCCTCTCTTTGCACAAAAGCTGAATTCTTCTTTGCCCGGGGTTTTGAAAACTACTTCCTTTTTAAAACAGTCTACACAGGCATGATTTCGGGATAACCAATCCATTCCCATAATTACATCAAACCCCATCATATCAAAAACTACCAAGTCTGCTAGAATATGCCTCCCACTAATATCTATAGGGCAATTATTAAGTATGGTGTCACAAACTACGTGCTCACCGGTAGGTGTTGCAACGGATAGGGGACAGTCAAGCCTCTCAGGTACTTTCACATCCAAGTATGCATAAGCACTTGCTATAAACGAGTGTGTGGCACCCAGGTCAAACAAAACAATAGCAAAACAAGAGAATAGTGGAAGGGTACCTGTAACCACGTCGTTAGATGCCTCAGCATCTCCTGGTGTAAGGGCTTAAACTATGGCTGGTGCAGTAGCCCTCTGGCCACCCCCTACAGCTGGAGGTGACACATTCCTCCTTGGGCAATCTCAGGCCATATGATTTAGTTGCCCGCATATGAAGTAAGCGTTTTGACCCACTAAGCAATTTCCTTTATGCCTTTTCCCGCAAATCTTACAAACTGGGTTTGTTGGAATAGTCTGAAGTGATTGTGGCCGGTGGTTGGGGGCAGACTTCTTGTTCTTATTGGGCTCGAGAAGTGGTTGCTGGCGTTTCCTTTGATTGAAGATCTTTGCATTCGCCCTCATGTCTTCTTCAACTAAAGTGGCCCGTGCAACTAAATCGGTGAAGTTACGAATCCTCAGGGGTATCAGACGACTTCGGATCCTTGGATGCAACCCTCGCTCAAACTTTTCGCACTTCTTTTCCTCATTAGGAATCAGATAACTTGCAAGCCTCGACAATGCCACGAAAGTGGCGGCATAACGCTCCACCGTCATGGTTCCCTGAATTATGTCAATAAACTGCCTAGCTCTTGCCTCCCGGAGTGCAGGAGAAAAGAATCGGTCCAAAAAGGCCTTTTTGAAGTGGTCCCAAGTGATGGGTACCCCTTCGCCAAGTTCAAGTTGCAGTAGCTATTGGGTAGAGGTCCACCACTCATCTGCCTCATCAGCCAGCACATAAGTGGCATACTCTACCTTCTGTTCATCAGTACAGAATAGAGCTCTGAAAATCTTTTCCATTCTTTTTATCCAACTCTCTGCATCAAGTGCTTCTGCTTTGCCGTCAAAAGTCAGAGGGTGTTGTTGCGTAAATTGGTTTAGGGTGCAACCGACCCTGGAATTCCTGACTCCTAAACCCTAATCATCAACAAGGTATCGAAGAAGTCTGGTAGCAGCAGCAGCCAACATCTTAGGCCCATTCCGTGGTGGTTCTGTGGAGCCTTCAGGGTGCTCATTACGCCTAGTAACTGGTGCCATTCTCTAACAACATCGTTCATGCAATGAGTATAACTAATACAATCATTCAACAATCAAGCACTCAATCAAATAAAGCAATAATTTAAACATAACCATAAAGATCCTCATGAACATCGAGCTAGCCAGGAGTCGTCCTAGGTAATTTCTATCATAAACTTTTTTATTATATTATATTTTATTTTATTTAGAGGAGTCTACAGAATCTCTCGACCTGGGCTCTGATACCAATTGTAACACCCCATTCTCATCAGATAGAGATGTTACTAACATATATGACAAAATGCCCGGTAAAGAGACTCATTATTCTGAAATACCCCATTTATTAAAAAAAAAACTTAATTGAAAGGACATAAATAGTCTTGAAACTTGAAACTGGAATAAAGCAAAACATGAGCTAGTCTTAAACAAGACTAGTTATTGAAGTGACATGAAAGAAAACTTAATCTTCGTGTAAATGACACTTATTCATCTCTAAGTCTTTATACTAAAACGACTCCTGGCCATCCAGCTCTGCATCATCATAATCACCATTTGTAGCAATCAACATAGAAGAAAACAAAAAGACAGACAACAAAAATGAGTCGAATACTCAGCAAATAACACATCATACCGTAAATATTAATTAACAAGACTTAATTTTTGTAAGACTCTTCAACCAAACATATATCAGTCACAGATTCTCATAACATGCTTTACATCATTAATATGGGCGAAAATATACAAAATCATGGCAACATGAAACGTGAATGTAAGAGTAACTTATTTATCTTGAATTTTACTTATTATATGGTGAACCACGCTTGAGTCCATGGCATCACATAACTTGTCATGTAATGAAACACGCTTGAGTCCGCGTTTCACTTAGCTTGCATAACATGGAGTGAATCACGCTTGAGTCCTTGTTTCACTTAACTTGCATGGCATTGAGCGTGTTTTACTCATCTTGTATGGCATGGAGTGAAACATGTTTGAATCCGTGTTTCACTTAACTTGCATGGCATGGAGTGAAACACGCTTGGATCCATATTTCACTTAACTTGTATAACGTGGAGTGAAACATGCTTGGGTCTGTGTTTCACCTAACTTGTATAACGTGAAGGGAAACACGCTTGGGTTCTTGTTTCACCTAACTTGTATAAGGTCGAGCAAAACACGCTCGGGTCCGTGTTTTACTTAACTTGTATAACATGAAGTGAAACACACTTGAGTCCGCGTTTCACTTAACTTGTGTAACTTATACATGGTATTTCCTTGTTCGTAGTGTAGCATGACATGACATGTCCTAACATGATTTAAACATTTTATAACATTTCATGGCATGCATGATCTGAGAACTACATGGACATGGCATACATGATCTGGCTATTTAATACATGGCATGCTTGATTTAAGTTATTGTATGAACAATACATTGAATACATGGTCTAAGTACTACATGAATATAGCATACATGATCTAGCTATTTGTTACATGGCATGCTTGACTTAAGTTATTGCATGAACAATACATGGCCTACATGGTCTAAGTACTATATGAATATAACATGCATGATCTGGCTATTTTAATATATAGCATACTTATCTTAAATTATTATATGATCATATCATGGCTTCCATGTGATTTTAGTAACATTCAATCCATCAATCAAAAATCCATAATAGCATAACATATATAAGCTTACTTTCATGTAAGTCATCGTAATTTATAGAAGTTCGTGAAAGCGATCTAACCTTGACTTGGCTTTTAGCACAACGTAGATAACCATCAAAACCATATTATATTATCATACCCAATTATAATATTTACATCACGCATACATTTATGTGATCATACTATTTACCTCTTAGCGTTGTTTCCTGATTTTCAACTTGTAGCGCGTTACCTATACGAGATGCTAATCGTCACTAATATTTCTAGGAAAATATATCATAGCATTTTAAGTACTAAGAATCATGCCATAAATTAATTCAACAATTAATCAGCTATACTAAAATTAATATATATAATATTATTTAAAACTCAAAAAATATCCCTTGGTTTTATACTTAACAAATATAACACAATAAAATTTACACACTCTGATCTAACCAGCCCGTGAAAAATGACTAAAAATAACTAGTTCCAAAATATTCCCTAAAATATAATTAAAGACATACTTTAAATATATTATAATAAAAGTAAATTGTAAACTTGGTCTGATTTACAAAATTCAGCCTAGCCCCAACTAAAGAAAATAAACTATTCAAAGTTTCTAAAAGAATTTCAGTACACAAAGAATCAACCCACTTAGAAATACTATCAGTTTCTAAAAGAAAAGTTGAGCCCAAATACATGGTACAGCCCACTGGGCATTTTGTAAAATAGAAAGGCTCTAGGCCGAATGGGCCTAAGGCCCAAAGGCCTGTTTTAGCTTCAAATGATTGAAGTCCAGTGTGTGGAAAACACACGGGCAGAGACTAAAAACAGAGGCTCCTGAGGCGAGCCTTTTGCGATAGAAAAAAAACAACTCACTGAGGGAAGGGACCAGCTGCGACGAAGACACTCGTGGCTGGGTGTGACCGGCGACGTAATGGGTCTTCTTGGAGGAAGTGGGTTCGTCAAAGATGAACTAGCCGGCAATTTCTGTGGCTAAAGGTGGTTCTCCGACGTTCTGGGGGTGGTCGGCTGAGAGTGCAAGAAAATATGAAGCCTATTTTGTGTAAAGAACCAGAGTGTTAATGTGGGATTTTTGTTTTTATGGAGGAAGGGTTTCTTATTTACGTGGGTCTCTAGGAGATTAGATAGGAAGCTATTTGAGTGTTGGTTTTGATCTAGGACTCCTTTTTAAAACATTTGAAACTTATCAGATAACAACAGATGCACCGAGATAAGGAGAACTATTTTGAAAACTCTAATTAATCTGGTCTATTATCCCTTTTTTTTTTAAAAAAAAAAGCAATTGATAAAAAATATATAGTTAAATGATAAAATGATTAAATAAAATAAATAAATCCTAACTGAATTAATCTAAGCTTCTAATCTAGGTTCATATGTTACATAGACTCTCCTCATTTTGCATTATTCTCCACCCTTGTTTTGCAATCAAAGAATCGTTGAAAAATCTTAAAACTCTGAAACCCCCCATACCCCCATTGCCTTTAGTCTCACACATCCTCTTCCAACTCACACAATGTATTCTCTTCCCTTCCTTTTTCTAACCCTACCAAAATTTTGCCATCATCTGTTCTAGCTCATAACAAAGAGAATTGTGCAATTTAAAACAGGACATAGCATATGTTGGAATAGCTAAAGCCACTGCCTTGATTAAAATTTATTTACCCCTTGTGATAAAAGCTTTTCCTTCCATTAATGCAATTTTGACCAAACCTTGTGCTTTTTGTCAAAGAAGGCCCTCCTCTTATCTTTCCTAAAAGGTACTTGGCATGATTCTGGTAAGGTTGAATTCCCCTAAAGGTAAGTATTTGTTGATGTGTTGCTGAAGAGACATTCTTACTAAAGACCATTGAACTCTTCCCTCGATTAATTCTTTGTCCTGAGGCATTCTCATACACTTCAAAGATCCTTTGTATCTCCATGTTTTCTTGAGTAGAGGCCTTGCAAAAAACGACATTATCATCTGCAAATAGCAAATAATTCACCACAGGAGCCCCTCTACAAACTCTTATTCCAGTAATCTGCTTCATTGTGCCAACTTGACTCAAAAGAGAAATGAGTCCCTAGTAGGAATAGATAGGGAGATAATGGGTCTCCCTGTCTAATCCCTCAGTCCCTTGTACTTCCTATTGAGCTTTATGTACTACCTCTTTGTTAACATTTCAAGAATTCTCAACTTGAATTTGCTCTAGGTTTGCCTTTGCTTGTTTCAGTCTCTTGTGTATTGCTTCAAAACTAGTTTTGTTCCATTTTAAGAGGCTCTCACTGTAGCCAGATAGCTTTTGCATAACATCTTCAAGTGGTTCATTTCCACAATTAACTTGCCAAGCCCTTTTCTATCAATTTCCCACAGTCTTCAGCTTCTGTCCACATTGCCTCAAACCTGAATAGTTTAGGCCCTTTGAATCTTTGCAAAATTCCCTCAGTTTGTAGAGCAATTGGAATATAATCTGAATGGGTAGCAGCAGTGTGTATGACTTTTGCATATGGGAATTCTCGACACCATGCATGGTTTGCTAAGACTCTATCCAACCTTTCATGAATAGAATGAGCCTCTTCTCTGTTGTTCCACCAGGTATATTTAATGCCTTCATAGCCTAAATCTATCAATGCAGAATCATCTATCACTTTTTGAAATCTCTCCATTTAAGTCTCAGACCTATCATTCCCTCCCTTTTTTTCAACTTTGCTAGTGATTTCATTGAAATCACCTATCACCAACCAGCTCCCATGATCCCCCATATTTAAAGGCCTCAGTAGGTCCCAAGTTTCCTCCCTTCTACTTGTCTCTGGATGCCCATATAGGCCTGTTAGCTGCCAAGTCACTCCTCTTCTACTACCATCCTTCACCTCAACATCAATATGATGCTTAGAGAAACTTCTAACAGTTAAGTCAATCTCATGTCCCCATAACAACCATAAATCTCCAATCCTCCCCTCACAATCGACTATCAAGAAGTTTTGGAATCCAACCTGGTACTTAATCATTTCCATTGACCTACAGTTCAATTTAGTTTCTTGTAAGAACATAATATCTGGAATTTCCTTATTGACTAAATCACGAAGGGCACGAAATCTACGTGGGTTCCCAAGCCCACGGGCATTCCAACTTAGCAGTTTCATAGCTCTTAGCGGGGTTGGATTTCAGCCTCCACCGATCTTCTAGTTGATATCCTTTCAAACTCCATAACCTTTCTCTGCTTAGCTGCAGGTAAGGAGCTTGACTCATAGTCCTCCTCTCCAACTCCTTTCCTTTTCATTGCCTCTGATAACCAGAATCTTTCCCTGTCATTCTTCTTTACCTCTGCTACAGCCCCCTAACTGCCTGTTCCAAACCAACAGCAGCCTTAGATAGAATTACTGCATCATGAGCCAAACCTTTGCCTTCCTGTACTTGACCTAAGCATGTCTTATATTAACTACCAATGCAAAACTAGTCCATACACATCCTATCTGTGTGATAGATCTATACCCCAATCATGTCCTCAAATCTTAGTAGTATATATATAGTCCATACAACCCGATTATGGCCATGCTTAACCCTAACTCTATCTTAAACTATGCACTTCACTCATGTATCTAGTCAACTAACCTTCAAAATCATATTGAATCCTTATGCCATCAATAAATAATCTCATACCCCCATTACCTTAAGGCATCAACCCATGTTCAAGCCTAATCATGAACACCTATAATCCTTATGCAACCCGAATGCTCCTATTCCATGTTTAATAAAGAACTCATGTTTTCCAATAATATTCAACATAATGCCTAAACCTAGTATACGATATCCCCTTGTAAAATTCTTGAGCCACACTCATTAGTTGTAGAATTGATTGACAAGGAAACACGTACGTACATAGCTGGAAAACAAAACTCATTCATCGTATCTTTATAAATGTACAATACAATCTTGATAAACTCATTTGAGGTGGTACCAAAAAGAGGGTACTAGTTATAGACTAGATTTATACTTTTAGATTTTTTTTTTTAGTATCGAAATGGAATGTAAAAGACTAAAAAATTGAAATTAACAATTAAGGATTCAACTACGCTAAACAATTTTAATTAATCTAAAAATTAAATAATAAAATTGAATTTAATCTAAAATGTAATAGGAATGCATATTTAATGGAAGTTTAAATAAACAAGAAAAATAACTAACATAAAATAAAATAAATAGCAAATAAAATGCGTAAACTTTTAATTCAAAAATATCAAGAATACACCATAAACTTCGAATTGAAATTAAATAAAAAGTAGTGAATAAAAAAATCAAGCCAAATGAATGGAGATGGAAATTGAAAATAGTGGAGGAGGCTGAACTGTAGCAGCAATTGGACCCCTCAAGGATTTCTTCAACGGCACTGCTGCAACATGAAAATAGTGTGCGACGCTGATTTAATTCTAGAGAAAAAATATCTTGAAGAAGGTGTGCGGCGCTCTAATGCTCTCCAAAGAAATAAAAGTCTTCGGCGTTAAAATGCCTAAGGGAAAAATGTCTCTGCGGCGCTGAATGAATCCAAAGGAATATATTTTGCCGTCCCCCAAGTCAAAGACTCAAAGCCCCAATCCAATTACATTGCGGCGTGAATTTGTCTAATAGGAAAATAAAATGTGTTGCCGAGTCGAAGTCCCAATCTTAAAATCCTTCCGTGTGGCACTCTTAAATCTAGAGAAAAATGTGTGCCATAGGTCAAAAGTCCAATACAAGTAAACCTCGCTATCCATGCCTCGTGTGAAAGACCAAAAAGCCAAAAAGCAAGTCTCATTTAATCTCTTCAAAAGCCAAGTGAAGTCCTTATGGAAAAACCAAAAAGCAACCCACTTTCCTTTTACTTTTTATATTTTTCTACCCACATGCTTCATCTATTTATATATAAAAAAAAATAGAAATCAGAAAAAAATAAAAATAATGAGTAAAATATCAATGATGTGTTATGCATGTGAAAAAAAAAATATAATCAAATTAAACCACAAAGTTATAAAATTAAGCATAAATTCATGCTATTAATCAATTTAAATCAGAACTTGGATTTATGCATCTTAATCATTTTTTTCATCTAAAACAAATAATAATGTAATAAAAGAATTAAAATATATTGCTTCTAGATATATAAGATATGCAATATTTCATCTCAATCAACAATCCGACTTTGCAATCTGCCCCTTTATGGCACCATATCCTTATGGCATTATTAAACATTTTAAAACATGCATTTATTCATACAATAGAAATGTTCCTTTCCTTTCCTTTATTTTCTTTTAATACATAGAAATAATATAAATATACATACAAGAAATCCAAAACATTCATATATGCATGCATCATTACAATAACGTTAGGGCTCAAGAGAGACTTCAAGGAATGGCTTATACATATACATATCCTTTAAAACACATACATATCATATATATCATATATATATATATATATGTGTGTGTGTGTGTGTGTGTATCATTTCATTAAAATCTAGGTAAGCGAAGAATCAATTTAAATGTATTACTTTGGCTTGTGATGTTAGCCATGACTCTCTCTTTATGTACTTGACCTAAGCATGTCTCATATTAACTACCAATGCAAAACTAGTCCATACACATCCTATCTGTGTGATAGATCTATACCCCAATCATGTCCTCAAATCTTAGTAGTATATATATAGTCCATACAACCCGATTATGGCCATGCTTAACCCTAACTCTATCTTAAACTATGCACTTCACTCATGTATCTAGTCAACTAACCTTCAAAATCATATTGAATCCTTATGCCATCAATAAATAATCCCATACCCCCATTACCTTAAAGCATCAACCCATGTTCAAGCCTAATCATGAACACCTATAATCCTTATGCAACCGGAATGCCTCTATTCCATGTTTAACAAAGAACTCATGTTTTCCAATAATATTTAGCATAATGCCTAAACCTAGTATACGATATCCCCTTGTAAAATTCTTGAGCCACACTCATTAGTTGTAGAATTGATTGACAAGGAAACACACACATACATAGCTAGAAAATAGAACTCATTTGTCGTATCTTTATAAATGTACAGTACGGTCTTGACAAACTCATTTGAGGTGGTACCAAAAAGGGGGATTACACGGTAAAAAGTGCTTATATGTTGGCTTTACAACTTGAAAAGAAATTGGATTATGTTGAAAGCTCTAACAGCTAGTAGTGAATTACAACATTAGTTCTAGACACAAATTTGGAATATGAATCTACCAAACAAAACTAAAAACTTTCAATGGAGAGCCACCTCATATTTATCGCTGACAAAGTGTAATTTATCCAGAAGAGGTTTTATTCTTAATAACATATGTGACTTTTGCAATGGAGCTCCTGAAAATATAAGTCATGTCATTGGGTTTTGTCCCCAAATCCATCCTTTTGGCATAAAAGATTAAACATGGAGGATACTTGGATGCTAAATCAGTCTAGCTTTGGTTTAATCCTCTAGGATATGATGAAGAGCCTCGTTTTATTACATAGTTAAGATGAGATGAAATGAGATGTTTTGTTGAAAATTGAATAAAATATTATTATAATATTAATTTTTAATATTAATTTTATTTTAAAATTTGAAAAGGTTGAATTGTTTATTATATTTTATATGGAAATTTGAAAAAATTGTAATAATTATATGAAATGAGATAAGATGAGATAATTTAGTTTTGTATAACCAAACTAGCATAAGAAACTGGATTTTGATGGGATTCTTAGTTAGAATCCACTTTAAAGTTGGATCTGGTGCTATTTTACACGTTGAAAAAAAACAATAAATGTAATTAATAAAAACTTATAGAAAAAACTTACTTATTCACATGTCAGTCATTGATACGCTAAAAATCATAAAATTTTAAAATTTAAAACTTGAATTTCAAAAGAAAACTAACGGAATTAGCCAGGTAAGTTTTACCAGTTACCTGGCTAAAACTTACTCTCTGTATGCAACCTGCTTTTACTATGTTGATTGTTGAGTATAAGCTCCTCCAAATAAATGAGGGTCTTGATCTAAGTTTGGCCCGTAGAATGGATGAACTAGAGGAATAGATTGCCTTCATTATTCTGGCTGCCAATGATGACTGAGTGAGAAGTCTCCAAATTTGTTTAGCTAGAAGGGCTTGATTGAAACTTACTAAATCCCTAAATCCCATTCCTCCTTCTATTTTGCTCAAACTCAAACTGTGCCAGCTTTTCCAGTGAACTTTGGAATTATTTTCATGGGAACCCCACCAAAAATTTGCCATCAAAGAATTAAGTTTATAATGTCTTAGGTAATGAAAAACACTCATACTATATGTAGGAATAGCCTTAATGACAACCTTGATTAAAATCTCATTCCCAGCCTATGACAGAAACTTTTTCTTTCAAATCTGAATTCTCTTGCTGACTCTTTCAACAATGCCTTGGAATTCTCTAAGTTTAGACCTTCCAATGAAAGAAGGTAGTTCCAAGTACTTTTCCATATTAGTAGAAGCTCTTAAACTAGCAACTTCCATGAGGTAATTACTGGTCAATTGTTTAGTATTTGTACTGAAAAACAGTGATGTTTTCTGTTTATTGAGTTGCTATCCAGAAGCCAGTTCATAACCATATAGAATCTGATTCAATCCTGCCCATTCTTGTAGAGAAGTCTTACAAAACAACATACTGTCATATGCAAAAAACACATGGTTCAATCCTGCCCATGCTTGGATCAGTTTAGCAGTCAATACTTCAGCACAAATAATGAATAAAAAAGAAGATAATGGACAGTCTTGTCTTAATCCCCTTAATAGTTTAAAAACTTCTTGAATTACCCCATTGAGTAAAACTAAGAATAATGATGAAGTTATACACGTTTGAATTAATTCATTTTATTTTATATCAAACCCCATTTTGAGCCTCGCTTTTTTATCCAAACATACCCTAAAAAGAAAGAAATGATGCTCGTACCTACACTGTTTAAGCCGTGGAATTGGTGATGCAATCCGGATGAGATTCATGTCGCAATCACGTTTGTCTTCAAAGTACGTGCCGTTTAAAGAGTTCGGTCAATATAGGCATTCTTGTTGAAAAATAGAGCCGTGCTAGTTTTTGATTTATTTTTTTCATATATTTAAATATATATTTTTTAAAAAAATTATAAAATTATTAAAAAATAATTCATTAATTATTAAGTAGAAAAATTTTAAAAATAGATTTTTTTTTTTTTAATCAGAATCCATCTTCGAGATTATTAAGTGAAAGCATCTTTTCTCTTAAAAATACATAAACAAAAATAATTTTTTATTGAGTAAAGGATTTTCACCATACACCCTATGTCAGCATATTTATTTATTTTAATATTTAATATTAAAATATGTAAGATATTAATATAAAATAAATGAAAGAGAATAATTAGTAAAAAATATTATAAAAAAGAAAAAAAGGTAGAAAAAAATATTATACGTTAAAAATAGAGAAGAAGTGATACATATTTTACGTTCAGAAATCCTTATTTTGAGATACAAAATCTTGCAAAATAGAGGAGCCTTTGAGATTGCACGTAGTGGTTATTATAGTGGTGGTCAGTATAGCGGTCCCAATCTCGAAGGAACTTTCAGTCCGGCTGGAGCTTTGATTCCGACGACTCGAAAGCGAAACGGAGCCAACCCAGTGGCTCTAAAGCCTACTCGCGACTTCCTTCAGGACCGAGTGGAGTCTTTTGGAAGGGAAATCCAATGGCGTCTGCGAACAGAGAAAGGCTGTTGGACAAGGTTGATGAGAAGAATTGCCCAGGATGTCGTATGGATCGCGCAAAGGAGGAGCAAACTGGGGTGCCTTACAAGAACTTGTCCTATATATGGATTGTCTCCCTTTGTACTGGTGTGTCACCCTCTTCTCTCTTCACTTTGCTCCTTTTTACTGGGAAACTGAAGCATAATTAACTGGGTTCTTTGCATATCGTTGTTGCAATTGAGTTGCAGTACATGGCTTATATTTTCACGTTATATATATGTATGTATATATTTAAATGATCGCTTTCGTGATTTTTAGGCTGTGTTTGATAAG
Organism: Carya cathayensis; assembly: GCA_011037825.1. Lineage (NCBI taxonomy): Eukaryota > Viridiplantae > Streptophyta > Magnoliopsida > Fagales > Juglandaceae > Carya > Carya cathayensis. The sequence continues at coordinate 1,110,874 of QGSO01000234.1, read as the reverse complement.
TGAATTCACCATTATCTATTACTATTTACAAATTATTTACTACTTTTTTATTACTATTATATCACCTCAGTAAACGTTACTTTAGTTTCTAAGAAAATTGGCGCGTTGGAAAAAAAAAATAAATTAAAAAGAGGAAAAAGAAGATCACGAGGATATCAATTGAGAAAGAAAAAAAGCTTTAAAACTGTCTCATTTTCCTTTAAAGAAATTCTCAGGGATGGCTCAAGTAGTAAAGTCTTTGTCTTGGTGAAATGCTCCTCTAGGTCTAAGTTTCAGATCTAATTTTTTTTATACAAACAATTTTTAGAGACTATCGGATTGATAGAACTTTCCTTTAAATTAATTGAAATGTGCTTACAGAAAATTCCTTACTGAAGGCTTGTACACCTCAGAATTAGTCGGGACTTTATTTCAAACACCCAGTGATAGTAAATTTTTTTTTCCCTTCAAATTTTGCTTTTAAAATCGCATTGTTGTTCTATATCTGACCATAATACGTCTTCCCTTCAAAAATCACCTTGAGTTCTTTGAACGTACCTTACTCCTGCGCAACCTAACTAAATAGTAGAAAAACAGTGTTTAAATAGTAGACGAAAGCATTTAGTCTTTTTCCCTTGATCTCTGAATTCTCTTAAATTACTTTTTTATTTCTTTCTTGGATGAAAACGCTCAGGGAATTTCTTTCAGTTTATGTGTGTGTCAGTTCATGATGCGGTCACATAACAAACCTTATTTCAGTTTTGTTTTGTTTTTCTCAATTTGGCTTTCTTTTTTTATTATTCTCTTAATACTTATTTTCTTTTACATTTTCAGCTTTGCCAATATCATCTCTATTTCCATTTCTTTACTTCATGGTGAGTTTACAATCAAGTACAAGCTCATTATCTCTTGCTATCAGTGAAGGTTTGAAAATATTACTTTGTTATTGGCCTAGTCAGTAGTCAGTTTTGACAGTGCATGGAACTTCTTGAAGTAAAAGGACTGCTAAGGGTGATCAAAGCATGTGCTTATGTAACACGTTAGTGTGGTCTCATGAATAATTGAATCCGAAGGCTCATTGCATTTTTATTTTGTTTTGCATTCTATTGCTTTATGAATTAGAACTTTTTCACTGTTCTTCCTTAGTTTTTATATTTTTTTTGAATATCAGGGAAGTTGTGGAGTTTATACAGTATATATATTGGAGCATTTTTTTCCCATATAGGACTTGGACTTGGGTTGTTTATGTTAGAAAAAAATGCAGCGAAAAGTATCTCAAGCTCAGCTTATAAAGTTGCTCCACAAGTTTCTCCAGATCGATAAATCTCAAGAGTTTTCCCTTAGTGGTAAAGCGTACTACGTAGTGTAAAACTAGAGTAACGCTTTAACAATCCACAGCCTAAATACTATATTAAGAAAAAACAAAAGAGAGAGAGCTTTTTCACTATTTCTGATTAGTTCCCAGAACCAAAAGGAGGGGGGCTATATATAGCCTCCCCTACACGGCTGGCCTTAAAGGCCAGCCTTTACTATGCAGTAACGCATGGCTTAAAGCCATGTGTTTTACAAGCTGCCGTTGTAACGCATGGCTTTAAGCCATGCGTTACGTGCAGCTAATGCTGCACGGTAATGAAGGGGGAGGGGGGTCTGCCCATGTGGGCGCCCCCTCCATTTAACATCTCCCACTCGCACACAGTGGGCATGACCCCAGGTCTGCATCTCTCTAATATTCTCAATCTTGTTCACACAAGTAAATAGGCCGTGCGACCACCAAGCACATCTGTAGAAATGTGGGAGTACATACACTAAATCTCTCCCAGAGAAGACTAGCATAGTAACATCCCTAAAAATGTCTGGTCATGTCCTAGACTCATTCGATCGCATCAAATCAAGCATTTTCGAAACCCTCTTGAGTTCAGAAAACTCAGAACAATGCTTGACTACCTCCAAATCATTTCAATATGTTCACAACCTTAGTCGCTACCAGTATGTAGCGTCATAGTTTGACGTCAGCAAACACTATCGAAGATGCGATATCGAAGAATCTTCCCTTTGCACTCATATCATTCAACTTTGGTCGAACCGCTTTCCCAACAATGCCTCTTTAGACCGTATTAATCATGGCCATAGACAACATGCCAAAGTAGCAGACATCACAACCTCCATCTCGTGACATAGTCAAAAGTAAAGGACACTTAAAAAAAAAGAGACTCACACAGTGATAAAGAGGGAAACCTTTTATTCACTTACTCATTTGGTCGAATAAGCACATGTAGTATGAAATACATGCTACGGTGGATTTCTCATTTTTAAAGAGCATATGTCTATATCAACACCGTACAGATCTTAGTCTAGTCGCTGCTTAAGCGTCTAACCCGAGTTCCTCCATTTGCTCGCCTCCAAGGCGTCAAAGAGAATCTCACATCTGGCTAACCACAGGCTACATAGGTTGTGGGGTAACCCATGCATAGTCCTCTCATTGGACCTGATCTTAGCTCCCACTAAAACCGACATATCTTTGTATCAACTAACTTATCCATTTGGACAAGTATCTTAGAACACAATATCTCATCTCTACTCGCTTCTCAAGCGCTAGAGGCGATCGCTTGTGTGAGTGAGCCGATCTAAGCCTATTGACATATCTTGTGTGTGAATTAGAAAGACAATACGATAAAGACAATAACTGAATCATATTGTATTAATATCCCAAAGGAAAGGTTACATCTTAATGTCATTTGAAACACAAAAAACATTTACAGTCTACGCAGTCCTAGATTCCTAACATGAGCCTCAAAGACATCTCTTGCTATGGGCTTCGTTAAGGGATCAGCAACCATGCGACTTGTAGAGAGGTGTTTCAGAACCACTTCCTTTTGCGCTACCATGTCTCTGATGTAGTGATATCTGATATCTATGTGTTTGGTTCTTCCATGGTACTTAGAGTCCTTAGCATATGCAAGAGCAGCCGTGCTATCGCAGAATATTGTCACCGGATCTGAAGTATCCGTGCCAATGTCTAAATGCTTGAGGAACCTCCGTAACCAAACAGCTTCTTGAACTGCTGCAGAACAAGCTATGTATTCTGCCTCCATGGTGGATAAAGCTATACAAGGTTGTTTCTTGCTGCTCCATGTAATGGCGCCATTGTTGAGCAGAAAGACATACCCAGTGGTTGATTTACGCTCATCTAGGTCACTGCCCCAGTCGGCATCGCTGTAACCTCTTAGCTGCAAATCTGAACCTTGATAGCACAGCACATAGTCTGCAGTTCCCTTCAGATATCGCATAATCCTCTTGACTGCTTTCCAGTGAGCCAGTCCGGGGTTAGATTGGAATCTACTTACTAAGCCAACTGCATAGCATATGTCAGGCCGAGTACACATCATTGCGTACATCAGACTACCCACAGCATTAGCATAAGGGACACGGGCCATCTTTTCCTTTTCTCTTTGAGTCTTAGGACACAACTCTTTAGATAAGTTCTCGCTTTTTGTAACAGGGGTGTCAATGGGTTTACATTCACTCATTAGGAAGCGTTCGAGAACTTTCTTTATGTAAGTCTGTTGGGACAAACACAATATTCTCTTTGAGCGATCTCTGTAGATCTTAACTCCCAGAATGTATTCTGCCTCACCCATATCCTTCATCTCAAAATTGAAGGATAACCACTCTTTTGTGGCGACTATCAACCCTTTATCATTTCCAGCTAGTAGTATGTCGTCAACATATAATGACAACATAATGAAACTCTTCTTGGATCTTTTGACATAGACACAATGGTCCTCTGTGATCATCGTAAACCCATTCGAAAGAACGGCTCGATGGAATCTGAGGTACCATTGCCTAGATGATTGTTTTAGGCCATAAATAGATCGTTTGAGCTTGCACACTTTGCGCTCTTGACCTTTGACCACAAAACCCGTTGGTTGATCCATATAGATCTCCTCATCTAGTTCTCCATTGAGAAATGCTGTCTTAACATCCATTTGGTAGAGTTCCAAATCCATGTTTGCTACTACAACTAGAATCAGGCGAATTGAAGCAAACCTCACCACTGGTGAAAAAGTTTCCTCATAGTCTATACCCTCCTGTTGGGTATATCCTTTCGCCACTAAGCGAGTTTTGTACTTATCTATTGATTCATCCGACTTACGTTTGACTTTAAGAACCCATTTGTTCCCAATAGTCTTATGCCCTGTCGGTAGATCAACTAGATCCCAGACCTGGTTAGTCTTCATAGACTCAATTTCATCATTAAGAGCTTTCATCTACTCATCTTTAGTAGAAGATGAGAGAGACTCATGAATTGTCCTAAGCTCATCATCATCATGCGGAACTATCATAAAAGCTTCCCCTTCAATCTCAAAGCGACGACGGGGAATACTTTCACGTGTGCTTCTACGCGGCTGAGGTTGTTGTGATTGATTGACAAGTGGTGTGCTCCCACTCAGATTTAAGTCCTTATTTGTAGGAGCTTGAATAATTTCTTCCTCATTCTCAACTAAATTCCTTGGAGCACTTTCCTCTTGTTCCATAATCTCATGAAGTTCTAACCATGCACCGTGGGCTCCAAGGGTGCATGCGGCACCGTGGTGCGCGCAGCACCCTACGGTGCGCGCTGCACCACCAGGTGCACGGGTGGTGTGCGCTGCACCACCGTGTGTGGGTGGTGAGCGCAGCACCCTTTGGTGCACGCTACACCACTGCAGCGGCTTCGGCCAAAAATTTTTTTTTATTTTTTTAAATCGCAGCAGCATTCAGCTCAAAGAAAATAAAAAAAATAAAATGGCACATTTACAATTTACATGCATATGTAAAATAAAAAAAAACTGGAAGCAATTATGACAGCTCTGATACCAATGTTAGAAAAAAATGCAGCGAAAAGTACCTCAAGCTCAGCTTATAAAGTTGCTCCACAAGTTTCTCCAGATCGATAAATCTCAAGAGTTTTCCCTTAGTGGTAAAGTGTACTACGTAGTGTAAAACTAGAGTAACGCTTTAACAATCCACAGCCTAAATACTATATTAAGAAAAAACAAAAGAGAGAGAGCTTTTTCACTATTTCTGATTAGTTCCCAGAACCAAAAGGAGGGGGGCTATATATAGCCTCCCCTACACGGCTGGCCTTAAAGGCCAGCCTTTACTATGCAGTAACGCATGGCTTAAAGCCATGTGTTTTACAAGCTGCCGTTGTAACGCATGGCTTTAAGCCATGCGTTACGTGCAGCTAATGCTGCACGGTAATGAAGGGGGAGGGGGGTCTGCCCATGTGGGCGCCCCCTCCATTTAACAGTTTAGTTCACTGAACATTATATATATGTGTAACACATCTCCTTTTTTGTTTCCTTCTATTCCTTGTCTCGTAACCTTCCTTGTCCTAGCATAACATACTTGATATTCAGCCTCCTCCTGATTTTATTCTCCTTAAGATTGTCCTATATTTTTCCTCTTGTTTTTAACTATTGTCCTGATCGATGCTCCTGTGCGAACAAGCCATTGTTCTCTAGCAGCAAATGAGCAACAAAACACAACTTGAGATTATGTACTCTAGCTCCTTTTGGTGTCTCTGTCTCAAACTGTAAAAAAGGCCTTTACATGACTAAATAACTTTCCATGTTGTGAATATTTTCTGCAGAGATAATCTTTTTGTTGATTGCAATTTCTTCCAATTGAAATTGAGAGCATCAACTTATATATTTTTATCCTCTTATAACCAATATTTGAAATTCTCTATCAGAAGATGATTAATGATGTTCTGAGTGTACTTCAGCCCCTACATAAGTAACATTAAATTTATTTGATGTTTTTGATAAAAAAAAATTGATTATAATCCCAGTGCTTTATTTTGAATTCCAATCCATTTAAACCAATATACTATTTTTATAGAAGCAGCAAAATAAGAGGACTGAATACTAACATTGTGGTACAAAAAGAAAATTTTAGTGGTTATGGAGAATATGCTAGCAATTTTGTTATTCATATATATTCACATTTGGAGTTGCTCAGAGTTAATAATCTGTACGTCTGCATATGCTTTCGTATGATTTTTTAAAATGTTATTATGGTAACATTGTTCAAAGGTGCAACTGTCAATCAGTAAATTTGACTTCTTGTTTTGCTATTGTAATTATCTTTTATATTCAATATGCAGAAGATAGTGGGCCTGGTCAGAAATTAAAATACCAGGTGGTCGTTGATAAATTATTCAAAAGTTGGCCAACAGTTTGGTTCTTTTTCCTTTTGGATTCTATTAATGGCATTAGTGGTACAAACTGTCAAGCATCCTGTGGACCCTCCTCTTTAAGTAGTCAATGCTTGCCTTTTCAATTGGCCTGCTGTCATGACTTCCACATGCATCATATAGTGGAAATCTGCAGTTTTTATTTTATTTTATTTTTATAATTACAAAGTTCATTGCTTCAGGACTAAGGTTTTCGTATATGAATCCTTGGAATTGATACTTTTCTTGAATGCATGAAACGAAAGAAATTTGTCTTTTGGCATATTGATTTTCAGATCATGGACTTCCATATTGCAAAGAGAGAGGAAGATATTGGTTTCTATGCAGGATTTGTGGGTAACTTTATGGTTCTACTTCCGGCCTTAGTTGGTTTGTCTCACTCAGTTTTAACCTAATCGTTAGATTTCAAATAAAATCTAATAGATGCTATTTATATCATCTAGGATCTTCGTTTATGGTTGGAAGAGCTTTGACGTCTGTTTTGTGGGGAGTGGTAGCTGATCGATATGGTCAAAAGCCTGTTATATTGATGGGAACATTTTCAGTGTTAGCAAAATTATATATTTTTGTTTTTTCGACTTCATGAAGAATGAAATGAGTTTGATTACATTCTAGTTGCACTCTTTAATAATGGGGTGATTAATAATTTTGGTTTTAGGGTTATATTCAACACACTTTTTGGCTTCAGCACAAGCTTCTGGATGGCACTTTCCATGAGGTTTCTTCTGGGATGTTTCAATTCTCTACTTGGTACAATAAGGGTATGTTTCTGTTGTGTGCACAATGCAGACACACACTAGCAAGACTATTAATGTGTACGATGAAAGCTACTCTTCAGTGATTGATCAATTTCCTGTAAAAGCTGCTATATAGCCATTGCTTTCCTGCTGATTCAAGAGTTTACTTTGTGGCTATACTGTAGGCATATGCTTCAGAGGTTTGTAGAGAAGAGCATCGGGCTCTAGGACTGTCAGTTGTAAGAAAATAATTTTGGCATTTTTTGGAAATTGTATCCTGTTATTTGCTGTGAAGAATATTCAACTCAAGTTTCATTTTAGGTTAGTACATCACGAGGCATAGGACTGATTATTGGACCTGCCATTGGAGGTTTTTTTGCCCAGGTACATCTACATTTCTTCTGAAATGAGATATTTTTGCTACGACCCTTTTCTATTTACCTTTCTTACTTTTGTGTTTTGTGATAACGGATCTGGCTGTCATTGACTAGAACTAGAATGTCTTAGGCACGTGCCTTATGGCTTTATTGTTTCTTGCATCATGATGCTAATAACTTGAAAATGTTGTTTACTAGATACAAATTACATTAAATATATTGCGAAGTATTAGCATTTAGGTACCTTTGCTTATGTTCATCAACGTCATCTTCTATAACACCCCACCCCCCTAGGGTTAAGAACAACATCATTTATAGAAAATAGAGGGACTGGTGTGCTCATAACCTTGACTTTAAAATTTTCTTCTAAATGAAGTACCAAGTATAAAAGATTCCATAGAATCAAACACTTATCAAAATATAAAAGAGTCTACAAAAGCACTTATTGAAAATTGTTAGGGGACATGGTTGTAATTAGTGTAACTTGTAAGGGTATAATTGTCAATTGTATGTAGTATATATTGTGATTGTACGCCAATGAATGAAGTAAGAGAATTCTCTCCATGTTTGATTACATGGTATCAGAGAGTTGAGTAGTCTATTGGTGTTGGTCGTGGTATAGTCATTTGGTTAGGAGAGTCCGAAATTGAGCTCACTATTGTCTGAGCTCGTCGGAGTATTTTTTTTTGGTGTTTGATCTCTCATCATTGGTTTCTGCTGCCGGATCCAAGGCCATCATCATTTTCTGAGCACTTCAGTGGCTCTGGCGGCCGGTAGGAGGTTCAAGGTGTTTCTGTCAAGTTTCCAGGGTCATCTTCGGTACTTGACACTAGGGTTGAGCTCTCCATCGTCGTCTGTGCATACTGCCGGCGTCGGTGTTGTCTTATGATAGAATATTTTGAGAGAGATTAAAATGACTATTCAGGTTTTGGATGGCCATTTATATATAAGAAAATATTTAAAGGTTGCAGAAAGAAAAAAAACTGGGCAGTGACATGCCTAGTGTATTAATAGTTTTTAATCTGCTTAGAATTGGGAATTGGAGAAAGTTGGCCCCACGAGTTTTTTCAACAGCTCTAGAGGCGTACTTCAATGGGAACCCTAATCTCCCTTACTATTTGTTATTGTCATGGAGTCTTTGAGTAGGATGATTTGGCTATGAAGCACATGAGTTTTTTGTCAGGTTTTTCAGTGGGCTCCATAAATGGCGCAGGACTCTACATCTCTCATTTTCTATTTGCTGATGACATGCTATTATTTTTCAAGGCCAACCGTGAACATTTCTGCTACTAGCAGTGTTTACTCCTATGTTTTCAAGCAGTATCAAGGTAAACTTGGCAAAATTGGAATTGCTACCGGTGGGCGAAATTGAGAATGTAACTATCTTGGCAGAAATCTTGGGGTGTAGGATCTCATCCTTTCCCATCACATATCTCTGGCTTTCCTTGGGAGCTCCCTTCAAAGCTATATGGGATGAGATAATGAAAAAGCTGGCGAGTTGTCTAAGCTGGATGGAAGCGGATATATTATTGAATGGCGGAAGGAGTACATTGACTAAAAACATGCTTTTCAACTTGCCCACCTATATTATATCTCTTTTCCCACTTTTTGTGTAAGTTTCTGACCGTTTGGAGAAGTTATAATGTGATTTCTTACGGGAGGGTGAGGAGGTCAAGAAGTTCCATCTTGTGAAATAGGCCAGGGTGTGTTCACCAGTCGAAAAAGGTGAGTTAGCGGTGAAATTTTTTTTTTGATAGGTAAACGATAGTATTAATACGAATAGGCATAGCCCAAGTAAACAAGAAGTTATACAAGAGATAAGACCTATCTAAGTCACTAAAGAAGACAAAAGAAAATCGTGCATATTTTGGCCATTAAAATCTACAGCAATGGCCCAAAGAACTAGAGAGGTGAAAAAAAGAGATAGCGGTGAAAATTTTAATTCTCTTTAATCAGGTCCTTATGGGGAAATGGCTTTGGTGTTATGCCTATGAAAGGTAGAGCTATTGGAGGGTGTTAATAGACACGGAATATGGGAGTGTGGGAATGAGGTTGGAGTTCACTATAAGTGAATGGGTCTTTTAGGGTTGGTCTTTGAAAGAAAACTAGAAGAGGGTGGGGCGAATTTACTGGGTTACTAGATTAACATGTAAATGATTCACTTTTGGCATGATGGGGTGATCAATCCATGAGAGCTACATTTCCAAATCTATTTAGAATTGCTTGCATGAAGGAAGCTTCTGTGGCAGATCACTACTTCCTCAGCACGATTCTATTCAATGGGTTGTTGTCTTCATAAGGGAGGCAAATGATTGAGAGGTAGATCTCTTTTCATCCTTCTTTGATAGTTTGTACTCATGTAGGTTGGGACGAATGGTTTGGATCCCATCCAGGAGAGGTTTGTTTGAAGTGAAGTCATACTACAATTTGTTATGTAATCACAGCAATGCTTCTTTTTTGTGCAAGCTTATTTGCAAGTAAGTCTCCTCCTGGAATGGCTTTCTTGTCTTGGACAGCGGTACAAGGGATAGTTCTTACCTTGGACACGTGAGGAGATGTGGCGTTATGGTGGTTAATCGTTGCTGTATGTGCAGGAAAAGTGGGATTTTAAACTGGTGGATCACCTTCTTTTACATTGTGAGATTGCTAGCATCCTATGGATGATCATCTTCAATCTCTTCAGGATTAATTGGGTGAATGTGTGTGTTCCTGGGTGATGGAGCTTCTAACCTGCTGGAAAGGGCTGTTTAGCCACCATTAGTGTGTACCTCCGTAAGATGGTCCCATGGTGTGTATTATGGTGTCTATGGAGGGAAAGAAGCCAGCATATCTTTGAGAACTGCGAATGATCGGTGTCAGAGTGAGAGTTTTTTGTCTGAACACCTTGTATCATTGGGCAAAGGCCTATTATGGTGCTCCTTTTCAGTTATTTATTTTCAGGGCTTTAGAGCACTTTTCCCCTTGTTTGTTGAGTGAATTCATGTATACTTTCTGTGTACCGGGATAACATCCCTTTCCATAATTAATAAAGTTTACCTTATATATATATATAACTACTCGTACTCAACTATTCATGTACATTGCATAAGTCTACAACTGGTGTATTATTAGTTTTGCAACTACTATTTTTAGTTAAGGACTTGGAAAGAATTCTCTGTATCCTTTCCAAGGTTTTGAATGCAAGTACTGTTAGTTGATAGTAATAGCTTTTTATTCATCATTTTATCTCCACTAAAGGTTTTGAATTTATGAAGATTACTAACTTTTTGATGCATCTGGGATGGTAGCCTGCTGAAAAGTATCCAGGAATATTTTCTAAAAGCTCCATGTTTGGGAGGTAGTTTTACTGCTAAGGTTTTATCAATTTTTTGTTTGCATTATTTTTCTATATTGATTATTGTTTAAATATGTAATCTGATGGGGTTAGATTTTTTTAATTGTCATATTGCAGGTTCCCTTTCTTGCTACCCTGCCTGTTAATTTCGATTTATGCAGCAGGAGTATTCGTTTCTTGTTGGTGGCTTCCAGTATGTTTAAACCTACCCCTGCTATCTCAATGCTAATTGGACCATAGTTCATTGCAGTTGTGGCTTTAGAGCCTTGTTTGTGAATTACAAATTTTGGAAGATTTATTTATTTATTTTAAAATCCACCTTCAATCCAAACGTCTTTTACTCATCAATTTTTTTTTTTGTCTCATCTGTCAAATCTAATTCTCATCTAATCATTTGCATTATTTTTTGTGATTTAAAAAAATACAAAAACCAAAACAATGCACAAAAACCCAAAAAATATCCAACAAAAACATTATCTCACTAGAACCCCCCACACCATTTCAAATTCTAATAAAAACATCTTAAAACCTTTCTCATTCCTAACATATTTTAAAGAGTTCAGGAATTTTAGGAAAATCTTCAATCCAAACAAGCCCTTAGTGAAGTACATCCAGAGTTGAGGAAACTATAGAACAAGGTTAGCTTGATGGAGCAAAAATCTTACAGGATTAACATGTAGGTTGTGCGACTCTCAAATGTTTGTCTTGGCAATTGCTTATGCAATTTACATGCAATTGCTACATTTGAGCAATCTTTTGATGCGACTAATGGTTATAGAGCTGAACTTGATCAAGCAAGTTGGCTGATTTACACTGAAACTTGGTAAGTTGATTGGAGTTCTGATAACTTGGTTATACATAATTTATAGATAACTTACGATGGGCAACACCAATAGGTTTAGGGAAGAGAGACAAGTAGTAAATGGGCAAATTGGAAAGAGTAATCCTAGTCAAAAATATATAAAGCCATTTCCAGTCAGTCTATTGATGTTCCCTATTCTCAATAGTGCTGTTGCTGCCAACAAGAAACCACCAGAGAAAGTCGTTTGTTTTCGCCCCTTTGTTGGCCCTTGCCACTTTCCTTTACGAGTCCTTGAGCCTCCTTTGGCGGCCTTCCTCATAGAAGCTATCATATTGATACTGAAGGCCAAATTCTATCTCCAAGAATGCTGTAAATTGGGCCATGAAACCTTGATATCCATTGAAAAAGAACGCGCATGCTAATAGAGTTTTGTTGGGGGAGGTGATACTAGTGACCAAGTCATAAAGATGCCTGGCCTGTAAGCTGGTCCCCTTAAAATCCCATTGCCAAATAGGGATTTTCATACACAATATGGCAACGACTCACCACTGGAAATCGTGAGTGACAAAGAGCTTCTCATAGATTTTAAAAAATGTAGCACCCACTCCTTTCAATCCAGACTGAACCTTTTTGTAGGTACTGCAAGATCAACAATATTAGATGTTCATTTAGTAAAAATATATCGCCCCATTCAACTTGTTTTTTCTTATCTTTGCTTCTTTTCCTTCTGTGCTTCTCTCTTTCATTTCCTTTCCATTACTCCATTCTTTTTTGCTTAGGGAACATGGCATGGAGCGTTCAAAATGGAGTTTGTACAGAGTGAGAGGGAAAGCATACCTCATCTCCCTCAAAATTATGTTATATATATTGGAGAGTAGAGTTGACTTTTTGCATATACTACATTAATATACTTTTCTTAAACATTAAAATTATATTCTCTCTGTAACACTCCCACTCCAGCTATAGCATATATATCAAATAAATCCAAGTTGGAATAATGACAACAAGTTACAATCCAAAGACTTTTTAAACATATCTTGCAAGTTGACCTTCAAAATTCACAAATGTTGTAGACATATCTCTAATAAAGATCCTATCTCGAATGAAATTACACTAAACTTCAATATCATTGGTTCTTTCATTAAACAAAAGAGTAGAGGCAATATGTAAAGTGGCTTGATTATCACAGTATAGTGGACTTGGAGTGGAAGAAGTGAAACAATCTCTTGAAGAAATGTTGTAAGCATGTAAGCTCACCAAAAGGATAAGTTATTTACCTGTATTCAGCATCAAGGCAGCCAAATTTTCATTACAGAAAAGTCTAGTACCCCATAGCCTGTCTTTCTTTCTTTTTTTTATTGGTTTGCAAGAGCGCCTGCTCAATTGACAATGCTTTATCATTCTAATTTAAGGTTCCATTCAGGCTACACAATAATCTGAGATCAGGAGTCCGCTATGCCAACACGAGACTCTAGGAACTGCCAAAAACTGGTTCATTGTATTGACTGCATGCACAAGATAACTAGTCTACTAATAGTCGGTGATATCTGTTGGGTTATTCAAATAATTCTTTCTCCTCCTCCTTTGAGAGTTTGTGATGCTGATCCATAGAATGTCAATGGGTCACATGACTCGCCTGTTTTCTCTTGCAAATCAAGGGCATGCTCATTGTGAGACGTTGTAATGCTCTTAAGAAGCCTAGCAACTTCAATTCAAAGAAAGATTCATAATTTGTCTAAGCCTTTAGTACGGACTTGGTGCTGTTGAAATTGTTTTAACTTTGCAATACCTCCAGATTCATTCTCCCTTACAGTATCATCCATATAAAGTATAAAACAATGTATTGAGAACTTGACAGTTTAAAAGTGTAAAAGATCTTGGCAATCATAGAAAGATATCCTCATAATTATCATGCTCACTAAAACCTCTGTTCTCTACTGGAAGTTTGAACTACTGCTTTTTGTTGGGTTTTGGACGTTATTTATTATTAGCAGACATACCGGTGAGCCATCATGTGCCAAATATACGAAGTAAAACTAAAATTTGAGTTTTTTTGGCATATTTTTTATGATTTCTATAGGTTTGATGCTATTCTATGGAACAATTTATATTACTGCTGAGATCATTTGTGACATTTATCTTTCATGTGGCATTTTACAGTTTGTTTACATTAATGCAGGAAACGTTACACACGCATAATGAGAGGGTAAGTGAAAGATTCGATCCATGTGATGTTCTGGAAGCTTCATCAAATGAAATTAGTGAGGTGGAAAACATGACAGACGTTGACAGAAGAGTAGCACCTTCTAAAGCCAATCTCCTAAAGAACTGGCCTTTAATGTCTACTATCATTGTATATTGTGTTTTCTCCCTTCAAGAGATAGCTTACACTGAAGTAAGTATTTTTTCTTACTGGTGGTTATCTTGACCTGATATTATTGATTTTTTTATACTGCATAGGATGTAAGTCCTATTATAGTAACTACACCTATTTTCTTATGTTCTACCTGTGTCTTTAGGTTTTGGGACTTGCATTGTGTTTGAGATGGATTGGAAGTCCATTTTTCCTTCTGGTAACCCAGAGTTTTGAAGTAGGAAAATTGCTTTGTTCTTTGATGAGGCAAGGTTTACTTCAGGAGCACCATGGCAGTGCCAAACGCAGAAAATGTTTTTGGGGGAGCAGTTGGTTATGTCAAAAATATTCAATTCGCAAATTAGTGAAAATGATATTACTCTAACTCTCGTGGATAAGTAATAATTACTACTAATATTCAAGCAATGTTAAGAAAATAATTTATCATACACTTACTAGTAGCAGAGAAGAGTGGGACTGAAGATGTTTACAAAATTGGGGCCCAAAGTGATATTACATAGTATCAGTGAGGTTGGGAGACCTATATGGTTTTCAGGCATAACAAGTCATATGAAACAGCGGGAACAAGGGAATCCTGTGGTTTCATGCCATGTCTACTTTGTTTCTTTCTCATTTTCTGAATGTGTTTATATGATTATGCAACTATATATCATTTGGTATTCTAAAGAACTAAGGAGATTATGTACAAATTACATCATAATGTCAGTTACTCGACTATGAACCAATGTTGACATTTCGTACTTGTTGTCAGCAAGTTCAAGATATTTCTGTCTATCAGATACGCAAGTCTTCAACATTATTACCAAAAGTTCACTCATCTTTAGAAATTAGGTGATGCTAGTCTACTGATATGTTTTCCTAATTTAGTGTGTTGGACAACAGGAGTTGAAATCCCTGTCCTTGTTTTTCCTTCTTACTTGTGAGCTGTTCTAATACATGCAACCTCATTTAAAATTGTAATTTATAATTTATCTGTCTTGCTGGAAACTCTAGTTATTTGTACTCATGAATACTGGTATAACCAGGGACATATGACATTATTGTGCAGATATTCTCTTTATGGGCAGTTAGTAACAAAAAGTATGGAGGGTTAGGCTTTTCATCTCAAGATGTTGGCATAGTTCTAGCAATCTCAGGTATTCTCACACAGATTGCACTACCAAAATATTGTCTAAAGTGTAATATTGTCTAAACAAGATGTTGAGATTTTTTTCAAGCAATCCTTCTCTAAAGTGTATAGTGAGGAAACCCAGTTGTGATGCTTATAAAAACTAGAGTTATCTTTTTGTTCATTTTTTCTGTTTAATTTCCAAAAACTCATGCAGGCTTCAAACCCTACAACCGGACCTTGATTTCATGCCCGAACCCTGAAAGTCACTGCTAATAAAATAACCTAAGTCATCTACCTTTAGATAGGAACTGGGCTGTAAAGATGGGGTACTGTTCACGGTGCTGCACATATTGGGGTACTGTCATAAATTGGATTTGTTATTGCTGCCCTTTGCAGAGGTTAATAGCAACGTCTTATTATGCATTGTTAAGTTTGGTGTCACTGTAAAATATTGATGATTCAGCAAAATAGTGAAACAGAGGCCATACAATGTGGGATCATTAAACAATAGCTTCTGTAATCTTTTTGAATAGGCTTATATATTCATTCACCTACTTCAGAAGTTGGTGATTTGTTTGTGTTATTAGGGTTGGGGCTTTTACTGTTTCAACTTTTGTTGTATCCACCAATGGAAAGAGTCCTTGGGCCAATTATGGTTACGCGCCTCTCAGCGGTAAATTTGAGCACTTTCCTATCTTATTTCTTTCTTATTTTGCTTCTTATCTTAGGTAACACTGTTAAATATTCTCTTTGTGACGCTTCTGTTGTGCAGGTGATATCATTACCATTGCTGTCAATTTACCCTTATATAGCTATGCTCTCAGGGTTAGCTCTTCATTTGGTAGTAAACTGTGCATCAATATTGAGGAATGCTCTATCTGTAAGTACTTTGGACTTGAGATTTTCCATTGGATTGCAACATTTCCTTCTACGTAGTTAAGATTAGAAAGTAATAATAGCAGTATAAGTATCTTATCTGTTGTTTTTTATCCTTGAACTAATAGCATTCACTTACCAGATATTGATGTTTTTGTACAAAACATTGTTCACCCTTTAATGGTTTAAAGCATCAAGCAGAGAAGCCATCCATTAAAATGACCAATACAGTACATGGAAGATTTATAGATAGAGTTGATGCTTTAATATCAACAGTGTGATGGTTGAGAATCGTATTGACAGTCAATGCTCCATCTTACAATTTTAAAACTCTTTCTCCTGCCCTTCCTCAAAATTTTTGACCATGATAGTTTTGCCTCTGTGTTGGGCTTTGGCTTGTTGGATGTCAGGGTTTGCAAATATCATGTAAGTATCATTCCTCTTTTCAAGTTCTTCATTTTTGCTAGCACCGCATCATTGGTACCTTTGGTGTGTGTAATTTCATAGAAATCCATCCCATTTGCATCTCCTAGAAGCCAAAATTTGAGTGCCATATCCTCATAGAACTGTGCTTATTAACCCAAAGATTCTTGTACAACTTGGACAGCACTTGGTCAGTTTCTAAAATTAAAGGTTGATGCTGTTAGATTGTTAGAAAACACAAGGTTAGAGCGTTCACTTTTCCTCTGTAAGAGCAGAGATTACTTTGTTTAAATATGAAGAGCGAAATTACTCACTAGATAACGATGGCAACGAGGGGAAAAGATGATTCCAGATTTGTCCTCTAGAGCGCTGAAGCTGGACTGTTTGAATAAAAGGGATTCAATGGCTATCTTTCGAAATATTCATGAGGAAAGTGTTGAAAACTTGATATTTTTATTTAGTTATGGCTGCAGCAGGCTTGGAGAAGGCTTTCCTATAATTTTACCTTGGATTCTTGATGGAAAATTGAGGTAAAAATGGCCGCAACGGGGCAGCAGACCCGGAGAGTGATCTTCTGTGGTTCTTCATCCAGTCTAGTGATGAAAGTTTCAGTGTAAACAGGGCTGAGAGTGGGCAGCACACAAGAAAATTAGGGTGAGTTTTGGCAGCCAATCGCCAGGTTCAGGAGATAACCTATGTTGCAATCAGGAGGGGGTTGAAGTCAAACATAGTAGTATGTGGGGAGGATGGCATTCAAATGAAGTTAGTGGGCCTTTTCAGGCTTGGAGTATGGAAAAACATTAGGAGGGGTGGGGTTAGTTCTCTTCTTCTGTTATAGTGCGATGTGTGGTGCAGGAAGAGAAGTTCACCAACATTTTTATTTTCATAGGTGAAGAGAGGTTTCGGGACATTGTTTAGCATCTCTTGATTTGTATGGAGGGCTTGGTAGCAAAACATTGTAATCTCTGACAATAGACTCCTGATGGAATGTTACTTTCTCTTGATCAGTGCATGATTATCTGGAGTTGAGCTCTTTGTTCTTTAATTTTCCTTTTCTTATTGAAGGTTGAGATGAGGCACTAGTGATGATTAAACCTTCCAAAAGATGAATTTGCAAGGTCATTTCTCCTGGAGAAATAAGGTGCCTTAAGTGGTAGCATTTTTTGTTTGTTTGGCATCCTAGATGAAGATTTTAATGTCAAATAGAGGAATGTTGTAGTTATAGATTAGTGTTGTGTGTTTAAGCAGAACTGAGAAACTATAGATATCCTCATTGCGAGGTGGCTACGAATTTATGGATATCAATATCCCATATCATTTGAATTGAGTTGGGGATTTGATGGCTTAAAGCCCTCTTGGTAGCCATAGCAATGTAGAGGTTTAGATGATGATTTGTCTGTGCTTAATATGTTGTATTTGGTGGGAGCATAATACCTCTGAAGATTATGAGAGGATAGTGTTTGAATTAAGAGCCCTAATGTTCACGTCTCTTTATGATTGGATGGCTAAGTACAATAGCTTTTGTTTCTCTAGTTTTCTAGATTTCATGGATTTCTGTTCTTTTTCTCTATTTTTCTAGATTTCATGGATTTGGATTCCTTTTCTCTAGTTTCCTGCTGCATACTTCCCTGCGTACTTGGGTTGTGCTCTTTTGTTCTTTCAGTATGATTGCTTTACTAATCAGAAAAGAAATATGAGGATAATATTTCCATCGTACTTTTCCTTTCATCCTCTTTCTACAGTTGTTGAGATTATGCCCAATAGTTTTAACTTCTAGGTTACACTGTTCAGCTAATTTTAATCTTGACAAATTTTATTTTCACATCCAAGCACAACCTCAGTTGTACTTTGAAGGTAGCTGCCATAATGGGATTTCCTTCCATATCCTTTATATTTTAGGATCAAACTGTTGATTGATATGTTTTTTTGTTTTAAAACAAAATCAATGATGACGACCCAAGATATCAAAAGAGAGAACAATTTAGTAAGTGACAAATGAGTTTTCTATCGAGGTTTACAATTTTAGGAATTCTTCTGCAAGCTACCTACAAAAAGAAGGATTTCTTCTGAAAACAAAATAAAAGTGACACTGCTGGTGTGAACGAGGCTGTTAGAAATGAACGAGGCATCTAAATTTTGAACTGCATTGTTAACCTTGTTTGTTGCAATAATTTGATCTAACAGGGTCGTTTTTTTTTTCTAGGTTTCCCTTGTCACTGGATTATTCATATTGCAAAATAATGCCGTGGTTAGTTTACTTGGTGGCAGAATGTTTTTTTTCATTTTCTTTTCATGGTTATGAGTAAAATTCTCAAAGTTTATCTTTTGCATAATTTCTGGTATAAATGATAATTCTTCAACCCAATGCTGCTGTTATAGCCTCAAAACCAAAGAGGAGCTGCTAATGGCATTTCCATGACTGCAATGTCGGTTTTCAAAGCATTTGGCCCTGCAGGAGGAGGTGCTCTGTAAGTGGAGTTTTCATCATTTTACTTACGCTAGCTTTCATCTCATTCATTGCATTTGGGCATTATTGTACATGATTTATACATAATTTGTTTTAAAAAAATATTAACAAAAACGAGATGACTGATTAGTTTTTTATGTAATTGAGAATTGTTTCCTGTTCAAGTCTAGAAAAGGCATCAGGAAGTGATGGGAGCTGAGAGACACTTGTAACCCTTATGCAAATGGGTCATATTCTTGCTTTAAGCCAATAAGAAAGTGAACAATATCAATATCTTGATGTTATTTTGTTCTTTGCACACTAACTTGCAAACAATATTCCTCTGGAACCTTACTCAAAACCAAAATACCGCTTATACACCATAGATCCAAGTGACATCCCTCGAACCAGATTTCATATGCTGATATGCTGAGGATGTTCCCACATGGTCTTGGCAGTCTAAAGATTGAGTAACATAGAGCAGGCATTGGGCTCAAGACTATTTACCATGACAGACATGACTTGAGCATCTTCCAGATCACATAAAATGGCATGTGCATCATTGTCTTAGGCCTTATACCATGATAAAAATTGGGCTTGCAGAAAAGTAGGGTTAAAAATATCTATTTTTCCTTGCTCTCAACAGTTTATCATGTAACGTGAGAATCGCCAATACAATTTACCTAGCACTTATTCAAGGCTATTTTCGTTGATACTAATGTATTCCAAGGAAAATGCACCAACCTCCCTCAAACTGTCATTCAATTTGAAATCAGCCCTCAAATTACCAAGAAATTGTAATTTACCCTTTTCCCTTAAAAAGATGAAATTATCGCTTCAATTTCTACAAAGTATGCTATCAAATTCCAAAAAACTTACTTTTCTAAATTATAATTTTTTGAAAAAATGTTTTTACTTTTATTTTTCATATATATATTTTTTTTGTTCGAAAAAATTATTAATGTTTTTCGTTTTAGTTTTTTAATTTCAGCTAGATAGAGCCCCCGTGCTCCTAATGTAGAGCTAGAACTACTTCTACCGTGGAATCCCTGATCACACGAGTACCCCGCCTTCCCAAAAAAGCGGCTGCTAAGAACAACCATTTGGTTTGCTTCATTCTTTGACTGCTCTGCTTCCCCCACCCCACTGCCAGCCCCCCACCCCAAAAAGAGATACTTGTTCTTGCTCTCCTAATTCAGGAAGACGGAAATCACTGGTTAGGTTGGTCCAACCAAGAAAGGCATGGGAATCTTTAGCCATTGTTAGGCCGATTTAAGTAATTACTTTAAATTTTAAGTTTTCTAATCTTTTGGTATTTTTTTTTATTAAAATTATTATATTTTCATGTTTTCTATTATTCGTCAAGGGTGTTTACCTCAATTTTTTTATGGAGGGGTTAGATTACAATTTTTGGTACTTTGAGGGTGTGAATGGCCAAATTGATAGTTTGGGGAGTTTATTACAAATTGGGTGGTAGTTTGAGGGAGGTTTGTGTATTTTCCCCATATATTTTCATCAACTCATTATACTTAAGAAGTCTAAAACAGATGTTTACATTATTTATAAAGTTCTCTTTATAAAACTAGCTGTTTCCTCAAATTTTTTTAGTTCTCTCTGGATGATAATGAAAATAATGTGTTAATAAAACTTCATTCTGAAAACCCCTTCAACATGATCAAATGGAGTCTCCTTGGTTTGTTCTTGAAAAAAACTGTTCGTTGATTTATTTTTAGGCATTTGTGCCAAGGAGATCTGCTTCTTGCATGTTTTTATCACGGACATGGAGTTTCTTGGTAAAGCAAGCTGAAGGAGTGAGAACTTGATCGGAGTTCTACCCTTTCAGCTGAAGGTTTGGGGCTTTCTTGGCTGATCTCTATCATCTTGAAGTTACACATGCTTTGTTTTCCCTCTTGACCTATATATTTCCTACATGCACACTGCATCATTGGAATATAAGTTGCTAGAAGCAATCATTCAATTCGTACATTTCTACTTCTTATAAGAGTTTGATTTCTAATCTTTAAGTTTTTGAATGCTTTCTAGCTGGAAAATTCCTATTTCTAGGCTTACTTAAATAGAATATGCAGTATATGCAGACTCCTTGATGCTTCAATTTCCCATCTGTGTCCTGTGATAAATTGTTGGGTGCAGATTGGTTGGTTTCATGCAGTGAGACTGGCTTATAGAGGAAATAATAGAAACTGAATTGGCTCTTAAAATACATGGTCTCGGTTGATACTACTGGCAATGATTACAGTACTAGAAGCACCAAAACTGTGTTTATACTTGCTTCATGAGTAGCCGAGAGTAGTTGGGCACATAATGTAAACTTTAAGAACTGATGAGTGCAACCAATTTTCAGACGTTAATGCATCAAATGTATATCTTTATAATCCATATACTAGTCATATAGGTAATGGGATGATATATGCAGCAACTAGGGGGGGCTAGAAAGAGTATTGTTATTCTAAGGCTTCTACACCACACACTGCTTACGCGACATAATTTGATTTGGAATAGAAATTTTAAAATTTGAATTTTACAAATCAAATAATACCATTTAAGTGATATGAATAGTGTGTTCTACATACTGGCTTGAGAATAGAATAACTCGGCCTAAAAATGCTTTTCAATGTGTTTATTTGTGGGTTGTGGATGAATGTGGTATGTAGGAATGCAACTTTTCGTGTCATTACTTGATCATATTTATCTTCACCTGCAGCTTTTCTTGGGCCCAAAAGCGGCAAGTAGCTGCCTTCCTCCCAGGTATATTCACTTGATTGCAATGTTCTACTAGTTCATAAAAAGATAAAAGAAAAGAAAAGAAAAGAAAAGAAAAGAAAAGAAAAGAAAAGCTTTTCCCCTGTGCTTCTGAAGTGCCGTTGATAGAGTTCTTTCAAACTTTTATGTTTGTGCGCATGTGCACGCGTGCTCTGGCTTGGGTAGGTGGATCATTTATTGAAGTTTTAAATGAAATTTGAAAAACGACTCACATGGGAAAGAGAGAAGGAAGAGTGCGCATTTATCAATGCTTGTGCTATTACTTTAAAGCATGTGCTTAGGTGTGTGATTGGGTGTGGACAAGTTTAAGATGCTTCACATTGTACACAGACAAATCAGCACGCAGGTGCATGTGCATGCTATGGGGTGTAGGGCTCTAGTGACGCCTTGATGGCACACTTGGCACTTAGCACAAAGTATCAGAGCTCGAAGTGATCTTGACTGTTAATTTAGGAAGACTGATATTCAATATCTAGTGACAGGAGTTGGACATTTGGATGATTATAAACCCAATCCAATGGTTAGATTCAGTTGGCCATTGATAATATGAATTAATGAATTAATTAATTACTGTTAAATAGTCAAGTTAAATAATTGCTACAAAGAAATTTGATACAATGGTAAAATTAAATGACCATTATTTGTAAGTGCAATCTAATGATCAAGATTAAGTAGAATTATTCTTTAGAGAAACTGGCAAAGTGACTGTTCAAAGAGTTGCATTGAGCTCTTTTATTGTAAAGTGGATCTAACATATCGTATGTAGCCACGTCAGTACGTGAACTTTACTTTTGAGAGATCTCTTTATGAACCTAACACTTCTCATATAATTTGACTGAAAAAGCAACTAATTGGCCATATATGAATAGAATTAAGCACAATTATATATCTCATTTCCTTCTCAATTTTAGCACAATTGTATTATCATATTTCCTTCTCAATTTTGCCTTCTTTCAAAGCTTTTTGTTTGATCAATTGTTATTAAGGTTATAGCTATTGCAATAACAAAACAATTCTAATGTTTTTGCCAAAATTGTTATATTTTTAGTTATTATGGTTTGATTTCGTTTGACACATAACACAGTCAAAACAACAGAAAAGGTTTCTAGGCTTCATTGTATCTTGTAGACTATTTTGTTCTAACCCGGTGCTCGTCCATTAATTCAGATTGATGGGGCCAAAAAATGTGTTAGAGAACCCTATGTAATCACACGCTTTGCAGCTTTTCTCTCAGTTCCGTTCCCTTCTTTATCAACAGCAATTTTCCTTTTCCTTAAATCAAGTTATTTAGAGATTTCAAAACCTTTACTAGAAATGCAACTCTAGAAATTGGGGGACTGTAGCAGCTGTGTGACTTCAATTGCCAAAAGCACGTGGTTTCCTTCTCATATTAGCATGGTTCATGTCTATAATTAGGGGATTAGCATCTTTCAAATTTCCTTCTTGCATTCTTTATTTTGGCTTGCAAGGGTTTTTCAAAATACAATGTTGGGAACTAATTGCCACAGCTGTTTGATTTTTATGTTTCCACCGAGAGTATTGAGAACTTCCTTTCTCTTTTCTATTCTTTATCATCTGTTAAGTCGTTGCTGGAAGCTGATCCAGACTAAGTTAAACTGCATGCAGCAGTCTGGTATGCTCTCAGTCAAACCAGAGTACAAATCCATACTTTCCTATATTGATATTTAGCACCACACCCTCCCTCATCTACAGAGTACTCGAACTAATTTCTCATCTTACCCATCCCCAAAATGCAACAAAAAGACAAAGGAGCTGCTAGTTTTGATTCTAAAAATTGCATTCTTTCATTATTTCCATCAATTAGTGCTCTAAGGGTGAGGAGTTTGGCATGGACAGCTATAACAGATTTTTCTACACTATAGAGAATTTTCACAAGCTGGAGGATACACAAAAGCTTCATCTCAGAATGATTATTTAATAGTAGAGACAAAGCTTTCTATATCTCTGTCTCAAGAGCTTTATGAAGTAGTTCACCTTAATGTACTAGAACGATCCTTGAGCAATTTACTGGAATATGGTAGATGATAGGGCTCTAAAAGTTATCACTTGTTTTATTTGACACTCTGACTGTGCTTGACTTATTGAATCACAGGTAATCAGATGGTTTTCTTCATTTTGAACGTGGTCCAGTTTATCGGCTTGGTACTTACTTTCAAGCCATTTCTTGCACTCCCTCCACACAGAAGCAAGGAAAATGTTGCGAGAAAAACATAGTTATTTGTAAGTGGAAGACTTTCTGACCCGTTATGTGGTGACTAATTACTTCCCGAAAGTATACGTGCTAATAATTCTGTCAATACATTAAGAATTGTATTTAATAAATTTCAACTTCTATTGTCGTTAGAGCTATATAAAGTATTGTGGCTATCAGCTGTATTACTACATATTCAAATTTGTGATGAGAACTACTACAAATACAAAAAGATTATATAAAGTAAACCCACAAACTGATGTGGATTTATGGAATCTGTTAGATTTACTTTATAATAAAAGTAACTTTACAATTTGACGTATTACATCAAACAATATTAGTTTGTGGGCTTATCATTTTGTGGCTAAAGTATTTCCCATTTGTAATTACAGTTAGGCCTGCACAGTGACCTGGTTTGACTTGCAGAGAAGGCCATATCAACTTGATGACTCATAAATTTCGGATTGGGTCGAACCCAGTCTTCTGTTTTAAAACCCTTTTGATCTTAATCTATTGCTTTTGTCCTTTCTTTTATTGGCTTTGTCGCTATCTTTTCAGTCTTTCGTATCTCTCTTTGTCATGGAAAGGCTCACCTTGATTTCTATCCGTTGATTATGCCTTGAGAGGCACAAGTTCCTTTGTGTCCATGTAAATCCAACGTATATTTGGCCAAGGAACCCAACTCATGATGAGCCAGAAAATAGACTAACAAGTATCATTATTGACCCATCTCTCTCTCTCTCTCTCTGAGTACTATGCTCATCCTTATTCCATAGATCGTTGTCTTGTAGAGGAGTACAAAAGCGCTAACATACTCGGATTCACTTTCTTCATATTCTCACCTTTCATTTTGCTTTAGCCTCCTCGAGGTAAAATAGAAAAGAATGGGAAATCCCAACTCTTTTCCATTTGTACCACTTTGTCTTTGGAGAATCACTTTGCCTTCTCTGTTTTTATCAACTTTGGTATCTTATTGTTGTCAATCCTCACGAGTTCTAAATACCACTTTGTGAGCTTCAACTTCTTAAATCTATTGTGCACTTTTGTTTACTTATTTAAAATTCGATCTGAATTTTGCTTACCCTTGTCCTTATGGTTCGGTTCTGTGGTGAATTTTTGGTTCTGATATAGAGCTCTAGGGTTTATCTTTAAGGAACTAAGATCTCCTTCTTTTCCCGTAGTTTATTGGAATTTCCTTGTATTTTGGAAAGTTTGGGGGTATTTTCTAGATTCCTCACCTTATGCTTGTCTAGCAAGGGCACTCGAATTCCTTTGGGAAAATGAGAAGAAACCCATATGGTGGGTGCTTCCGCTGCCATAAAGGATGTGTGAAGCAGTTAAAATCTTTCAATTTTTTGTGCATCCATGTTGTCCATCCTGTGGATTGCTAGAGCAAGTTAGGCATCATAAGGTGAACATTGATGTGGATATTTGTATTGTGATGGTAACCACTTTGGTGCTTGAGGTACTTTCTGCCTCTTTTCTGTGCGCCTTGATGTTATACTATTTGTTTTTGAAATATAAAGCTAACAGATTTGGTAAACCCTTCACCAATGCCTGCACAGCGAAGAAGAAGAAGAGGAAGAATAACGGTTAGGGTTTGAGGAGAAGAAAAACGTTATGGTTGGGTGATTAGTTTTGAATGACTTTGAAAGTTGTTAAGCCATACTTGTTGCCTAACCCGATCAACCTGATTTTGTTTGGGTAGGCCCAATCGGGTCTTTCGGTCGGATCGAATCCAGGACCCTTTTGCAAATGCCTAATTACAGTTTACTTTAGGATTTCGAGTACAAAATTAGCTGAGTGGCAAAATTCAAGGATTAGCTAGGCCATAGATGAGAGAGATTCCTATTATTTTTTCCTTGTATTCAAGGATTGTAGATATTCATTGGCTTGTAACAAATAGTCCAACTAACTTGTCCATAATATACACGTGAGAATTAACATATCATTTCCTTGCTCCCAAGCATTCCAACAACTAAAAGATAGCTCATCACATCCTAAACTAAAAAAATAAACATCTGTTACACGATCATTGTTATATGTCACGTCATGTACCATGCATAGAGTATGCCATGAAAAGATATTTCAAGTTAGTGGAGTCTTTTATTTTTATCATGACCTAAAACGCTAGGATGAGGTATTATCTTAGTGGAACTCTATTGTCCATTTTGAAGTGTTTAAATTGGTGTGAAATTTCCTAAGTTGACAAAGTATCGTCAATAGACTTCAAATGGGAGCTAAGTAACTAGTTCCTAGAGCAAAGTCAGACACCCAACCTCGGTGGTGCCAACAACATGTTTATCAATTTTAATTCAATTACCATGACGTATTCACAATTAGCACAGATGCCTGTGATGTAATGCAGTACCAGCAAGAACACATGGCTCAAGGGAACTAGTGTAGCATCCACATGTTCATGTTTAATTAACCATGTATATGTTGAACAATTCCAAGTTCATGTTCAGTTCATGTCAAGTTCAGTTCTTGTCATGTTATTTGCCAAGTCATGTCATACATATTCATGTTCATGTCACGAGGCATTCATTCCATTTTACTATAATGCATGCATTTGTATACTGTTAATAAGTTGGTAATTGACTTGCTAAATTTGTAATCAAATTTCACTTGGTAGTCCCAACTGCACTTCTCCCCAGAGTGGTAGACTATATGTCAGGATTTGGAGAGCTAGTTGAGGACAGACTGGATGAGATCGATTAGGCCCCAACGCGACGATGAGACAATTATTACCTTTGTTCTCTAGTTTATAGATAAGATTTTGGCTATCTTAGCCGAATTGCTTGAGCAGTTTAGTGAGTTAGCATAGTAGTTATGTTATTCAATACTATACTTATGGAGTGCTGTCTCCAGTACTTAATTATGTTACATTCATGATGGACAAGTTTTGTAACATTACAATTATTACTCTATTATGAAGTTGTGAAGCATGTTATGTTTTGGGATATAGTTTCAGGTACAGTGTTATTTATTCAAGAATAAAATTATCTGTTATGTGTGTTGCATATGCATGTTAGGTGCATTGCATCTTTAATTGTCATGAATGAGAGTAAGTAACCTTTTATTGCATGTCTCAATGCTTCATAGTCCGTCCAATCCCACAAGGAATCGAGGAGAGTCACACCCTTGGCTGAGCTTCTTGAGCATTGTAGAACTCATCATTTCAGTCACTATCACCTCATTCACCTGGAATACTAGGAACTCACCTAGCAATTAAACCAATCCTACGTCTTGTAATAGAGGACCTGTACATTTTCTTTTCCCTTTTTATTCTCTATGCTGACCATCTTTTTCACTCACCTTTTTTTAGAAATCTCAAAGCACTCCTCTCTGTACTCTTTCCTTTTTATCCTATCATCCTTTCGGAAAGAGGACCATACTTCTCTAGAGCGTAAGTTCCCACACACATGGATGCCTGAGGTCATCCTTGAACTAATTGGGAAAGCCAACCCGCCATCGATCAAGGTCAAGAAGAAGCCTTCGCGGTTTAAGTAGGTAAGTGTCTACTTTGATGATGCTTACAATGCATACTGATGGTCGTGAAGTATGTATGTTTAGCTCATGTACTTGCTTTACCAGAAGAAGGGTCTCTCTATCTTACACCTTGTTATATAGCTATTCTTCTCTGAATGTTGCTTTTACATTTACACCATTCATACAAGGTTACTTTAGCAATTTCATGGTTTTACCCTACATTATGTTTTGATGTGTTTTCTCATACATTGTATGAAAATCTTAAAATCTTTAAAGTGTCGTATTTTGATTTTGAAGCGAATTTTTTAAAGAGAATGTTGGCCATTTTAATGGTAGGTGAGTGTGTGTGTCTTACGACGCCAAGTCGAAATGAAGTATTATATCTCAGTGGAGCTTCCCTAGTCACTTAAGAGTGCGTAATCGTAAAGTGACATCCTCTCAGTTGACATTGAGCGATCAAAAAACTCGGATGGGACTTTAACACTCTCTAATCAAAGTCACTGCCTCTCCACTAGTGGAGGTTAGAGGACTTTGTGGTGAAGGAAGAGTAAGTGAAGCCAAGTGTCGCTTCTTATGAAGTCATATTCACAGTGTGACGAAGAGAATCAGGGTGTATACACGGTCAATTTAGGGGAGGCCATGGCGCATACATAAAGTGAAAAGACTGCTTTAAGATGATTAATGAAAGGGCTTGGAGCCCTTGATAGACTTTGATTAATTAAAGAACTTGTGATAATTGGAGGATGCAAGGTTCACAAGTTTGAGCCTTGTATTTTAATATTTGAACATTGGATGCTTGGAAACTTCTATCCTGATACTTATGATTACTCAATTTTAACTTGTAAAAGATTTCAAAATCATGGAAAGTATTTGCTTGCCCTTCTTGCTGTTCTTGAATTAAATGAATGCATGTGATTATTTATTCTTGTTGCCCAGGTTGGAATATTGTTTGCTCGTTCTCCCCCGCCTCAGTAATCATGTATCATTGCTGTAATTCTTGAGTTTTCTCCTTCATAATTTTACTACCATTTCATACATTATAAGCCTTTTCATGGTTCTTATTGATAATTATTGATATCTCACCATAGTAGTCCCATTACAATTTCACTCATTAGAATAGTAGACTTTGTTGTAGATGTAGGCAATGAGGGTGAGTACGAGTAAGGAGACCCAACTTAGCCCGTTGAGTGAGATGGGGGCCTATCCCCATGTGGGTTATTATTCTATTAATGTCTAGTTGTATCCGTTTGAGTGATTTTGATGAATAGAGAAATGGATTGCAATAGCTTTAGTTATTTGGGAGTTTTGAGGTATAGTGACTTATGGACATTTATATATTGAGTTTGGTATTTTTACTATTTCACTGGTGCTCGTATTTGTAGTTTATGGCAAACCCTATATCTTTTCCATTATGAAATTTTTATACACCCATGTGCCGAGCATACGAGCTAAAACAGTATGAAACACATTATGAACTATGAAATTCTCCCATAAACACTTTGGGAGTTGTAGTATTATATTTATAGGCAAACTATTTTAGTAGTACAATAATTGTTGACTTATAATAATTGCTATTGGAGTGATAATTACAATTGATTAAGTAATATTGGAGAGCTTCTAACTTTAGCTTGAACACTTGAGAATTCAATTTTATCTTGATCACCATAGTGATTGGATTTATCCTTATTACGCCCATGCTAGTGCAACCGTGTTGAAACCATGTTGAGCTTGGATCGTATATGCTCAAAGCGAACTAAAACTAGTGGTTTGGTCAAAAGATAAAAAATTTGATCTTTGCTTAAAAGGAGCTGGACCTCCATATTGTAGTTTTAGTGGTTTGGTCAAAAGATAAAAAATTTAATCTTTGCTTAAAAGGAGCTGGACCTCCATATTGTTGCGGGAGACCTGCTCACATATGAGATGATAGTCAAGTTCCACATGTTTTGTCCTTGCATGAAATACGGGATTAGCTATTAGATAGTTTGCACCTATATATTATCACACCACAAAACCGTTTATGTTGAGTGACTATATCGAGTTCTCACAGTAGAGCTTGAAGCCATATAACCTATGCAGTTACATTCATAATGGTGCGATAGTTTGCTTAGTACTAGAGCAGGTTACCGTAAATTGTTTCTTGGTTGACCAAGAGATAAGATTGTGGCAAAATAAACACAATATTCACTAGTGGACTTTCTGTCATCATGGCAACCTACCAAATTATCATCTGAGTAAACTTGAAGTTGAGAGGAAGTGCTGGGCCACAAAAGAAGACCATTATGGATAATGGACTTAAGGTACCCCAAGATTCATTTTACGGCACTCCAATGAACATCAATTGGTTTATGCATAAATTGACATACTTTATTAACTGTAAATGAGATGTCCAGCTGAGTGATGGAATGATACTACAATGCGCCAACAGTGCTTCTATAAAGAGTGGGGTTTGAAAAATTATTTCCTTGGTGGAGTGAAAGTTGTTCAATGATGACATGGGTAATCAAATAGGCTTGGCATGCAGTGGTGGAACCAGCAATTGTGTTGAGGGAGGGCAACTTTTCTATTATGTGACATATTTATATAAACAATAATGCTAGATACAGTCTTAGGGTATGCAAGCTTTAGGCACTTTGTTTGAAAAAAAGTGGAGTCCACTATTAAAAAATAATTTTTTCATGTAAGTCCTAAATTTACTTTTTTTTTTAAGGAAGTGGGCGGGACTTGCACATCCTAGGACTGCAAACATCATTTATTTCATGTAAATTAAAAAGAGATTGAAAAATCATAAAAATATAACTAACAAACTATTTTTCTTATAGATCATCGACTTAAAATAATCTTTCCTGTATTTTCACTTTAGATTCCATATTAAGAAACTCAATATTGTATAATAAAAAACTTTGGGATTCATATTAATAAATTTATTATTTCTCCTAAACTTAGTTTTAAGTTTAATTTTGGAGAAGCCCCATCCTTGAAAATATATAATATATAGAAATTAAACAAAATTTGTGACTATAAAAAAAAAAAATTGGAAAGAGATATTTCTAGGTATATTAAAATGAGAAATGATGGTTGTAGTCATGAATGTGCAAGTGCCGTGCAATCACTTTAAAAAAAGTGAATAAATATGTGACCTACATTAAAAAAAATAATTTTTTAATAGTAGACTCCACTCTTTTTCAAATCGACTGTACGACACTTGTACACTTTACGACTGTATGGCGCTTGTACACTGTATTAAAATTTTTATGGAAATTATAAAATTTTTTGGGGGTGCCATTTTCTATATTTGTAGAATTATGTATAAAATGTACGGGAGTAATTTATGTTTTCACAAAGTTTTGGTGGGGGCCATGGCCCCCTCTAAGGACAACGTTGGTCCGCCACTATTGGCATGGACCATGTTAGTGCACTGTAACAAGTTAACAATATAATGATGCTGAGGTAGGAGACAACTAGTAGGGACATGTGTGAGTTCAACACCAAGATAATAACTTAGTGGATCCAAATCATTTATTACAAATTCATGGCTTGGGGATTGAATGGCTAACTGAATAATACAAGCATTATAACTTGTGATGAATATGTCATTAATGTATATTAGAATGAAGAGTTGAACTCCACGCTGGTTGTAGAAAAATAAAGAGATGTTCTGATTTTGAGTTGTGAAAGTCAGGTGCAAGTAACTTGTTGCTTAGATGAGAATACCATGCACAGGTGCCTATTTGAGGTCATATAAAATTATTTGTGGAATTTTGGAGTCAATTTTAAAGTTTTAGACCAAAAACATAAAGTGTTGGTTCTTTTTAACCTAAACTTGGTGTTTTGGCATTCTTCCTTGATGTAGTGAGTTTGAGTTTTCATGAAATATGTAAATTGGTGTCTTAGCTCAAAGCTAAGGATGTGGTTTTTTAAAGTTAATGAATTCGGTTTAAGCATATTAGTATGTTAGAAGGTCAAGTAGTAACAAAATATAATTTTTGCCTAAAACATGAATCAACCAAGGAGTAGTTCTCATAGTTGTGTTTTGTTTTAATTTTTTCTGAGTTGATATTTGGATTTAGGTCATGTTCATCTATAATTCATGTTAAATAACTATGTATGTGTAACAAGGTCATGTTCATGTCACATCCTGCTACGTTCAAGTCAAGTCATGTCATGTTATTATCAAGACCAGATCACATCATGCTATTTGCCAAGTCATGTCACACATGTTCAAGTCCATATCATAATACATACATTTCACTTTACTGTCATACATGCATATGTATATTTTTGATAGCTTAGTAGATCACTTGCTTAATTTATAAAAATCTCAATTGGTAGTCCCAACTACCATCACTCGAAATGGTAGATGATGTGTCAAGACCTAGAGAATCCATGCCCAATCAATTAGATGAGTTTGAATAGGCAACAAAGAGATGACAATGAACTAATTGCATCGATACTTCATTTCTTGGATGTGATTGGAGATATTATAATTAAGTACATGAGTGGCTAAATGGTTTAATTATTAGTTTTAGCTTATTTGTATTAGGGGTGTTCAAGAACAGAGAGAACAGGTCAGCATTAACGGGAATTGGCTACCAGAGTCAGGAACTGACCTAAACTGGTGGAGAACCGCTTGGGAGGTAGTGGCAATTTGAAGAAACTGATGTAGGCCAGTTCCTAGTTCAAACCGTCGAACCAGCCGATCGAATATATATATAGATTTTTTAAGTAAAACAACACCGTTTAAGTGAAATGGTGTTGTTTTACACATACTATTTGGAAACAAAAAGTTAAAGATGAAACGATGCCGTTTAGTTTAAATAAGCCCTTCCCCACAAATGATGTGAACTTGAAGGATTGAAATCTCTTGAATCCACAATCAAATTGAAAACTTACCCAAAAAGTCAAGAATCAAGTCAAGAGGATCTAGACCCGTTGAAATCTTTTTTCAAGAACCTAGATTTGGTGAGAATGCCACAAAAGTTTTGCCTTTGATAAGTTTGTAGTTCAATTAAAAACAAGTAGAGAAAACTGAAAAGTTCTCTGAAATTCCATTCAATGTTAAAACTTGTCTAAAATGCGGCTACAATGCTGTTTTTAATGCCTTCATAAAACCTTAGGTTGACTAAGAGCATCCCCGTCCGGGTCTGCATCCTTCCCCTATCCCCATAATTTAGGGAAATCAGTAGGGCTTTTCACAAAAATCCCTCCCCATCCGGTTCCCCATTTTGCGGTTAGGGTTTACGATCTATACAGTGATTCTCCATTTTTGGGGATCTACTGTACATCCCCATCGGTGCCAAACCCCATTTGGTTTCCCCTTCCTCCCGCGTCCTCTTCTCTCTCGCGTTGAACGGTTGGCCCCTCCCTCTGTTCCTGATCATCACCATTTCCATTGCAGGTTTCCATCGGCAATTTTTGTAAGTGAAAATGTGAAATCATATGTAGTTTCTCTCTTCCCTCATTTTCTTCTATTTTTCTTTTCATTTCTCTCTTCCCATTTTTCTTCCTCCTGACGCCATGAGAGATCTCTTCCCATGGCCAACCTGATCGATCTTTGAGTAAATAAAAAACAGGCAATTGCTCTTTCACATTTTTGAGGATTTGGTGCATTGGACTGTTGGTTTTGAGGAGAATTTGGTGGATTTGGTGCATTAGGTTTTTCGATTTCACATCAATATTTCTCTTGATTACGTTGATAATTTTGGGCATTTTTTCGATTTGTTGTTTTTGCTCAATCATTGCTTTGATATTCAGTTGGATGAGGAATTGTGGAATCAATTTTTTGCTTATTTTTGCGTCTCAATCCTTGCTTTGATATGTATGATTGCTGGAAATAAATTGTGCATGTTTCATGTTACATCTCGTAGCGTCTCTTGGGATTTAGTGATCTCTCCAGTTACAATTGGTTCATCTTCTTTATTTTCTTCTGCTTATTGAGTTATTGAAAGCAAAAATCAGCTGATGAACTTGTGTAAATATTCAAATATTCATTCGAGAGCCTCTCTTATGTTGAAGTAATTTTTCCTGCCCTTCAGTTTGGTTCTAGGGAGAATTTAATTGTTTGACAAAAAAATTGTCCCTATGCAAGTTTGTGTAAATTGCTGTTTGCATTTCATTTGAGAGCCTCTTGAAAGATGAACTTGTTGTTTGCAAAAATTACCTCTTGATCATGCTTAATGCCTTTCTAGTTTTCACTAAATTCCTGTGCCTTATCTCTACTCCATACTATTTTTAAAACTGTTTGAATGTTTGGGAATTGGGATCTATGGTTAAACTCTGTCAACACCTTGATGACAAGGAATTCATGCTTCTGTCTAGAATGTTATCCTTCCTCTGGTTAAAGTGATTGTCTCTTTTTCATTTGTTTTTTTGAAATTGCAGATTTTGCCTTTAACATTCACATTGCTTTGCTTTTCCTTGTAATTATTGTTCTTTTCTTTTTCTTTTAACTCATGGAATGGAGATGTATGCAGTTGTGACCATTCCAATTTACCACATCTAATTGGCATAATGCCATCCCCTTTGTGGTCTTTTTATTTTAATATTTGCCCAAATAGCAATGGTCTTGTTGTTATTAACTTCAGAGTGGGAGATCTTTGCTAGAAGTGGCATTCCCTTTTTATAGGTTTGTATTTTGTATCCCAGTTATGGATACTGCATGGTTGCTACTTGGATCTCACTGCTTTTTAGTTTAAATTATTCATGCTTCTGTCTAGAATGTAATCTTTCCTCTGGTTAAGGTGTTTGTCAGTTTTTCATTGGTTTTTTTGAAGCAACTGCTCCTGCCTTTAACATTCACATTGCTTTGCTTTTCCTTGTAGTTCTTGTTCTTTTTTTTTTTTTTCTTTTAAATTGTGGCTAGAGATGTATGCAGTTGTGACCATTCTTATTGTGATGATCTAATTGGCATATTTTGTTCCCCTTTGTTTTTGAGATGTTTATGTGTTTAGTTCTTTATTGGATTCGTGTACTTGGATTCAAATATGAGCTGTTAATATTTTTTTCTTTCCCTCATCGAGAATGGCTTAAGAGTTTCTCTTCTATGTTGCTTTGTTGAAAGGATTAATTAACTTTATAAAGGAGGCACTGCCTACCTTGTTTAGGACTGTTCATACGGGCCTTTAACATGGCCCTGCCCGGAATCCGGGTAAATTGGAATTCGGTTCCGGTTTTCGGCCCGGGTCAAATTCGGGCCAAAACCCAGATTTAGAAAACCATATCAATCCGGACCGGGTACCGGATTTTAAGTCCAGGTCCCAGGTTTAAAACCCGGTACTCAGGTTTTATAAAATGAAAAGGGCTTGCTTGTAGCCCTAGCCGCCCCCCGCCCCCCAATTCGTCTTCCCTAGACTTCCCTCTCTCTCTCTCTCTCTCTCTCTCTACTCTGCGAAGTGCAATGCTCTACGTCTCCCTCCCCTAGTTCCCGTTTTCCCATTCCCAGTTGAGGTATTCTCGAGATCAACAAATTCCTTATCTTACTCTTCCACCGTCAAGTTCTTACTCCCTAGTTGCTTATTTTGAGAACATTTCGAGCTCTAGAAGAGGATCACTGGCACTTAACGCTGTCAAGGAGGAACTCATCCAATCCCCAAGTTCAGTACCTACCCATGATTCCAGAACCACTCCTTCTTCATCTTCTAAGCTCATTCTCGTCGTGGGCGGCTTCGGCGGCGTTGTTATCTTTAGTCTTGCTCTTTTCCTCTGTTGTTCATGAAATAACATTAATGTCTCTGTACTTATCTACCCATTTATATGTTTGTGTGCGTGGTTTGTGTTATATGAAATTTATGGCCAACTTTTGGTATGAAGGTGTTAGGGTTTTCAGTTTCTGCTTTTGTTTTTATTTTATATTGAATATAATCCACATTTCTAATAAGATAATATTTTTCTGTGCAACACCGACTTTTTTTTATTTCTTTGAAGAGGTTTCCAAGTTTAGTGCTTTTCTATACTTCTAGTGCAGTTGGTAGTGGCATCATTGCTCAGCTGGAATATCAAATCTTGGCTAGTACTACGAGAACCTGAGAAAGCAATCACCTTGTTTGGTGAACAAGATGTAAAGACATTGGAGGTAGCATTCTTCTGACTTATTATGAAGCTCTGAATAATGCAAATATTATCTTTAATTTTTGTGCATAATATTATGGTGCGAAACAAAGTTTTCTACCATATAATTGTTATTTTCCCTCGGGATGTTGGATTTT
Source organism: Carya cathayensis (assembly GCA_011037825.1). Taxonomy (NCBI): domain Eukaryota; kingdom Viridiplantae; phylum Streptophyta; class Magnoliopsida; order Fagales; family Juglandaceae; genus Carya; species Carya cathayensis. Next base: position 1,075,488 of record QGSO01000234.1, on the reverse strand, counting down.
GTAATCATAGAGCTCTTCAACTTGATAGGTGTTAAAGGGGATACTCGAAACCGGGAGGATTTAGATCCATCTATATTTGAGGTAATCTTTTTCATTACCCAATTCTGCTTTCCTTTATTTTGTTTTATTTACTTTCTGAAAAGGAGATGGTGTTCTTGTCTTAATAAAAAATTGTGTAATTTTCTAATGCATGACTTTTGTTGTTAAAACCTTGTCTTTCAGGGAGTCACATATGTAATTTGCTGTACAGGAACAACAACCTTTCCTTCAAGACTGTGGGATAGGGATAATACACCAAAAAGAGTAGGTCAGGCTTATATTCTTTATTTGTTATTAATTTTAGCATTCAGGAAACTAGAATCTACAAGTAACAGCATTTATAACACAATTTGCAATTCTCTAATGTATTAGTTAGAGTACATCATTCTTGTTCCTTTAAATTGTAGTTATATGCATACACATGAATGCATGTTTGCATGCACGAACACCCACACACTTACACATCAGTGTATGCTTTCAGCGCTTTTGATTCTATGTTTTTAATTGAAGATTGGGAGGGTGTGAGAAATCTTGTATCTACATTGCCTTCTTCACTGAAGAGAATTGTTCTTGTTTCATCAGTAGGTGTAACAAAGTCTAGTGAACTACCTTGGAGGTAAGAATACTTTTTAATTGGATGGGAAATTACAAAATAAGCACTTTTTGATGGGTCTCTAATGTTGGTACAAGTAATATATGTGATATAATTTATTTTGTTATAAATTACAAAATAAGCACTTTTCAATCAGTCTCTAATGTTGGTACAAGTAATATATGTGATGTAATTTATTTTGTTATAAATTACAAAGTAAGCACTAATAAGGAAAGTATTTGAATATAAATTTTATACCTTACAAATATATTTTTGCCGAATGCTCATATTCATATGATTTCCAATTTCAAAGTTTCTTTAGGAATTCACGTATTCTATACATTTTCTTTGGTGGTACTTTGAGGATTTCTATTACAAATAAGAGCAGTACATATATAACATACACCATATGTTTGGTGTAATGTGTTGGTGAAATTACTTTTTTTCTTGCTTGACATAACCTACTTGTTATTTTTATGGGTAAACAATAGATCATGGATTCACAATTCTTGAGTTGGTTTCACTCTAGGCTAGAGAATTATCTTCTTCCAGGCAGATTGAACCAATTTTTAAATCTAAACCTGTTTAGCATGTTTGGTCCTGTTTTTTGTGCCAATATAATCTATTATCCCTTCATTACCCTTTTGTAATATGGGCATGATGGATTGAAGATCATGCCCATAGTACAACAACCTCATCAGCTTCAAGGAGTGGTAATCTTATTAGCAGTAAATTAGCTAATTAATACTATGCAATTAAAGCCTCTAAAGACTACTGACTTTCTTTGCATACAAATTGTGCAGGATATCTCTCAATCAAATCACTCGAAATTGCTACTTGCCGGATTTATTTTTTAATTCATATCTTGTAGTTTTGTATTTTGTATTATAATGTAATGTGTAAATAACAAAATAATGTAATATGTAGTGGATTGCATGCATTTTATTTTTCATTTTTATATATTTTTATTATTTTGGAAAATTTTAGTTAGTATTATGCTTTTTAATGAGTTAGAAAAACTTTCTATATAATATATGGATTTTATGAAAATTATGATTTTCAAAACTTTTTTTAATATTTTAAAATATAGGAGAATCATGCTTCTCAATATTTTCATATAAATATAGACTTTTATTATTAAAAAAAAAGTATGTTTTTGAAAGTCGAGTTTTAACCAATTAAAAAAAAAAATCCTGGTTCCTAAAACCTGGATTCACCGGGGTACTGGCCCGGGTCGTAACGCGGGTAAGTTTCGGCCCGGGTTTTAAATCGGGGTTCTGGCCGGGTATACCCAGATACCCGGTTCGATACTTGGGTTAACAGCCCTAACTTTTTGCAGTGTTTCGTATCTCTCGGGGGAGGGCGGTTGTTGTTAGTCTGTGATGATGGTGTTATAGTGCAGGTTAAGTCACAAGTGTTAATTGGGCCCCATCGATATGGCAGGACAATTCTGACCCGGATGACCATATTGCAGTTTGTGGTACTTTCCACAAAAGGCAATCGGGGTTCGGGTGGGGTTTTGTAGCCATTTGATGTTCGGCTCCTTGGTTACGCATGCTGTCAATATTGACACCATTCTGAGCATTTTTACTTATTAATATATTCTATATATTAATAAATTGGATGAGGATGCTCTTATTTAGCATTATTGTGATTTGCATGCTATTTGGTTGGTGTTTTGTATTATGTTGTGATAGAGAAATAATGTGTAAACTAAACTCCCTCGGTTGTGATGATGACAACCGCATGTGGGGGATACGAGATATTGTCCCTCATTTCCTCAATGGCTAGGTAACCTAGATGGCCAACAAGTACTGGCAACCGGTTGTTGCAGTCATGAGTGAGTGGCCAAATTTCCAAGATGTCACCAGTCGGTTTCTGAGCAAACGACCCCGACTAAACACCAAATTTCCAAGTGACGTTCCTAACATTTCAATGCATTTTTAGAAATGGATTCACAAGACCCTGGACATATGTACTTCACCAACCTCCTTAGTCAAGATCCTTAACTTGACCCTACTTACGGTGGGCAAAGTGGAACATCTCCTGTGACCCTTGATGACTCTCCACCCCTACCCCCTAACGAGTCTGTCGGCGTTAGGAAATCAATCAAGGGTGCCAATTGTGCAAACTTCACCCCTGAAGAAGACAAGTTAATTGTCTCCACATGACTAAATTGTAGCCTTGATGCCGTCCAGGGAATAGATAAAAAACACTCACAATTTTGGAAAAAAATATTTGAGTACTTCCAATAATTTAAAGAAACCACAAATGAGCGGACAATAAAGTTTTTAATACATTGGTGGTCGGTTATTCAAAAGGTGACAAACAAATTTTGTGCGAAACTAGCCCAAGTTGAAGGGTTAAATCAAAGTGGCATGACCGAGCAAGACAAGGTAGAATTTCCATACATACTTGTTTTAGGAAAAATTTATTTTTTCTTACATTGGTTTAATATGGATTTTTTTGTTTGCATGCAAGTTTGACAAGGCAAGGTTATGTACCAATCGTTAGAAAAATGCTTCTTCCAATTTGAGCATTGTTGGCACCTGTTGAAGGACCAACCTAAGTGGATTTGGCGCGCCACAAAGGAGGATCCAAAGCGAAGGAATACGATGCCCCCGTCCCCGTCCTTGACCCCAACTTGATGTTATGGCGCTACGGTTGATTCAATTTTTGATCTTGAGATGGATAATGTGATGGAGAATGAAGTAATCGAATTGGACCGATCAATGGGAAGGAAAGTTGAGAAAGGAAAATGAAAGGCCCAAGGCAGGCAAGCAGAGGAAAATTTCCAACTCAGGAAGATGAAGTATACTCTTTTGGAGGAGTCACGCGCTCAGGAGAAAGAGTTTTATCGCCTTAAGGCCGAGAATATGGAGTATGACAAGGAAAAAAAAGAAAAAAAATTACGTCTTGAGGATGAAAGACTGAGGTTGGAGGTCGAGAAGATGATAATTGATCGGAAAAAAGAGCTAAATAAAATCTGTCAAGAGGACAAAAGACTGAGGTTGGAGGCGCAGAAACAATTACAAATTACCTTTAATATAGTGACTATTAACATGAAGGAAATACGAAATAAAATTTGATTACCATTAATATAGTCACTACTAACATGAAGGAAATAGAAATCCAGTGGAGACTAACTCAAATATAGTCAC